>VZSR01001854.1:12831232-12842816 GCA_013398615.1 Brachypodius melanocephalos
TTTTTTTTTTTTTTTTTTTCCCCTTTTGGTTGCCATAAGTTCTCGGTAAGACCTTGTCTCAGGAGTGGAAAAAGAGGAATATTTGCACTGGAATGAATTTTTTCTTGGCAGAGAAGAATAGGGAACTTGCTTGCAGAATGAATGTTTCTGAATACTGCATCTTGCCTCCTTACACCTTGAAGATATATATGGAAGGCACCAATCTGAAAATGGAGGAGCAGTCGAATTTTGCATTAGCAGTCTTCTTTCGGGGAAAATTGCAGTGACATTTCATTACTATGTAGGACTACTGCAATACCTTGATAGTTCTCTTAAGAAAGCATTTTACCAGACTTATGCAACTGGATTGTTCTTGCATATCAGTAGTAGTAGGCAGCTGTGCTAGTGTCAGTAATGCCAGCATTCACAAAGTCAGCCTAAATAAGAACAATTGGATTGTCCAGGGGATCCTTTTCACTCCAGTGAGTAGTGTCTTCTTTCAGCAACACAGATGTACTAAAATATTCTTGCAGTCCTCACAAGATGACTTCCCTGAAAGGGCAGTTTTGGGAGGTTGTCCACTAGTTTTCCTTGCATACATTAGCTTGGGGGTATGCTAAAAAGACAAGGACTGAGCGCTCAGGGAGGTGAGTTTTACTGCTGCTGACATGTAAATACTCCACTAAACTGGCAGCATTGGAATGCTGCTGCTCTTATTCACCCTGAGGCTAATTTAGCTCCCCTCCTTCTGGTGTCCTACCTGTAAACTCCTTAAGGCTCTTTATCTCTCCAATCTTGCATTTAGTAGGAGGTGATCTTTTTTCTGCACAGCTTCAACCCTAGGTTTTCATAATGCTTCTGCATTATTTAGGCTTGCTGGCTTTTTTGAACAGGGATGTATGTCAGAGAGAAAAGAGACTAGAAATGTTATAGCAGTGTCTTCCTGTCGCTGTTCTCATTCTTGTCTGTTTATCTGGTAAAAGAGGTCCTGGAGAAAGACAAGAAAGAGAAAAAATGTCTGGGTTTGTTTAAGCAGTACAGCCACTCAGTTCAAAGCCAGGTTTAACCAACTGGGCACTGTACCTGTCTTAAACAAGCCTTTGAAGAAGTAAGTTACTGTGAAACATTTTAAATGAGAACAGGAAAGAAACCACATTGTGTGCTGCTGGTAACTAATCATCCTGCAATGTGGCTTTCTCTGAAAGTATTTTTTAATTGTTTCAAATGATCTGGTGTTCTGAGAACAGTGCCTTTGTATATCCTTGCTTCACAAATCCAAAAATAAAGACATAAATAAATGAGAATAGTACTGAGGAAAGGGTAACAGAGAGAATTCTGCAGAGCTGAATGTACTGTTCCTAGGGAATTTCAGCTACATTCCTAGCATTGCTGTCTTACATTAATTCTTCAGAGACAAAACCAACTTTCTTTAGGATTTCAAGTATTGTAAAGTGAAAATTAATGACTCAAAGGGCAGATCTTCAGTGATTTGAAAGTTCTTATAAAAAAGTTAGGTTTTATGGTGGAAAATTAAAAGAGGAATCCTTTCAATAAAAGCAAAATTTGTTTCAGGCCTTTGTTTGTGTATTTTTATTGAGTGGGGATGTGGGTCCAGATTTAAAGTGGGCAGTTCAAATCAAAAAGGTATTTACTATCCCCTTTAAACAATAGCAACCATTGATTTAGACATTTAATAGAAGGAAAGTAACTCAGACATCAATTGGTAGCTAAGGAAATGGGCTGAAATCTGAGACAGTTTTCTGGCAGTACATTAATTATTATTTTTCCATAACCTCCCAGAGGATGGAATTGATGACACATCAGGAGGTGTGAAGTGTTTTATTTCTAAGGTCAGTGGACCTACTTGTTTGTCTAAGGGAATTGTTTAAAGCAGCACATATTAGGTTTTCCAAGGGAGTCATTTAAAAGAACAGTGCCATTAAAAAAAAAAAAAAAGTTTGAAATTGTTTTCTTAGTTTATTATTGATGTAATCAAACAGACTTAGTTTTGTAAACAGTGGGATTTTTATTTGAAATTTCATTTCCTTATTTACTGAGTTCAATAGGAAAATTTGAAAATCAGTTTGATTTTTGCATGTTTTAATGGCTCATTTCAGTTTCTGGACAAAGAAGGTCACATTGATAGAGTATTTCACCTTGAAAAGTTTAAATATTTTTTAAAGTTTCTTTCTACAGCATTAGTGGGTACTTATCATAATTACTGAGCTACATGAATGAGACCTGTGGCTTTGCACTTGGCTGTGCTTAGCTTTGCTTGATCTTTTCTTAAAGTTGATGCTCTTGTTGTACTTAATTCTGCTCTGTAAATCTGTAATATGAGTTTTCCGGTATGGAATTGCTCATTTGGCAGTGAAACTAGCTTGCATGATCCAGCAGGAGGAGCTTTTTGTTATGGCTGAGAAACAAATACAACCAGAGCCCAGGAGCCTCAATGGGGCACAGCTGGGGTGCAGATTCTGGCCTGCCCAGCCTTTCAGTTTTAAACTTTTCTGCAATTCAAATCATAAAAAAGTGGGGAAGGGAAATGTTCCACAGTACTGGTGTTTAATGATTTTTCTTTAATTAACTAGCAATATTTGTTAGCTTTGTTTAGTCTTGTAATTAAATTATCATCACTCTTTGTTTTCCATTTCTGGCCTTAAAGGAAGGCTTTGAGTCCTGCTTAGATTTCATTTCACTGCACTCTGATAGTGCATGCAGAGGTATCTGTGTTGTAGCATATTTAGAAGTGTGGGCATTTTTTGTGATAAACAGCTCTGCTTAGTACTGACAGCTGTGTAATTCTAATAGGCTTGTGTGGGGAAGCACTCAAGAACTTTTCATCAGCTTCCTTAGAAATAAGTTCAAACATTAGCAGAGGTATAGACTCCTGTAAATATTTATTTGCACATTTAATGATTTACAAATCAGAAGAGTTACATACAAATGATGTCAGAAGAGTTTTCTTTTTTTCCACAAGCAGCAAGCTAGCAATAACCACAACTTCAAAGAGAGGGTTTTGGGGAAGCACATGGGGATACATGGCATGGACTTACATCAGAGGCTGTGGGATTCCTTGTCCTGCTCACAGTGGGGTCCAAATAGCTCTGAAACCAGGATGAGCACCCTGGTGTGTGCCAGACACTGAATTGGCTGCAGGTGGTGGGGAAGAGGCAGGCAGAGAGATGATCTTGGGGAGATATAGGGAGGGAGAGGCTGCTGACAACACACATGGCTGGAGATGTCCTCCTGGAAAGAGACACTCCATCGAACATGGGCATCCTTCTGAAACATAGAATCATGACAGAATGGTTTGGATTGGAAGGGACCTTAAAGAACTTCTAGTTCTAGGCCATCTTCCCATGGCAGAGACACCTTTCACTAGACCAGGTTGCTCAGAGCTCTATCTAACCTGTCCTTGAGCAACTTCAGGGAAGGCTGTCTTGGTTTAGAAAGACAGGTATCTGCCAGGGAAAGCTGGAGCTCCCCTTGGAATGGAGAATGTAAACTCTCTCCCTCCAAATTATTATAATTTTGCCATTAGGGGCTTTTAGGCAAAGATATGGGAATAGGAATAACAGTTCTTTACCAGGAATATTAAAAAGTACAAATGTAGTAGTACAATAAAAACCAACCAGCCAAACAAACAAAAATAAATCCTAGAGACCCTGACAGAGTCAGAATATGACTTGACACCCTGTGTGTCAGGGTGTTGGAAGCAGTCCAAATAAATCTTCCTGGAGTAGCAGATGTGGTTCTGTTGCAGTAGAGATGGTCCTGTAGAAAGGGTCTAATGGTGGCAAGATGAGTCCAGTCTTCCTCTGGGAATCCAGTGGAAACCAGCTGTCCTGCTGTGCTGGATTTCAGCTTTTATCTAGGTAGGAATATTTGGCTCCTCCCACGGTGTGGGGCATCTCACAATGGGATAATGTAATTGTATCAGTCATGTGGTGAGCCTTTATGACCCATTAACAGAAGATACCCCCCCTGGAGGGAGGATGGGTCATGGGAGAGATAAACAAACACCTAGTTTTAACAGCTAGCCCATTAACAGAAGGCACTCAACCCCTCCCCACTGGAGTTAAAAGAAAATACACATCTTCAACTGGTTTCAACAGATTGGGAATAGAATACATGCTTTTGGTTATATATTGCAACCCAAGACAATGTGACACCCACAGCTTCTCTGGGCATCCTGTTCCAGTGTCTCACCACCCTCACAGTAAAGAATTTCTTCCTAATATCTATTCTACATCTCTGCTCTGTCAGTCTAAGAAGAGACTGGCCGTGAGAGACCTGTGCTGGGGCACGGACACCTCTGAGGAACAGTGGCCATGGGTGGCCCGTGCCAGGGCGGTGCTGGCTTAACACTTGGCTGTCTTGTTTCTCTGATAACCAAAGCAGGGATCACAAGCTGGAATTAGCTGGCACTGACAAGTAAAAAGCTCACAAGTGGATATCATTTTGCCTGCAACAGAATTTTAAAAAGAAGAGTTTAGGATCTAGGTAGCTGAGGTCTAATATGCTGCCATTAAAAGCATGTACATTCTTTTTGCATTGACTGTGTCATAGTCCATTAACATTACAGCTATTTCCCAGTTACCTACTTTCTTTCATTTTCTGCAAATTATTTCACATTCTTAGCCTGTGTCTGTGGGATTTGCCTTTGCTTTTAAAACAGATGTAACTGTTTCTAGTACCCATCTGTGCTGCTGCCAGGCAGTCAAAATCCCCAATTTTTCCCCCAAGCCCCAAATCAACCAGTGAGCAGAAAAGGCATAGACGTGATGTAGTCATGAAGGATGGACAACATTTGGAAAGAGGGATGTCTCTCTGCTTTGGAGGCTTAGGATCTTGTCTGGCTCTGTAATTATTTTTATGACATTAGCTGGCATTTGGGAATAGAGGATAGAGCATTTGGGATTAGAGAGCAGGATTTTTTTACAATGAACATAATTGTCCTTCATACTGTTACACTGAAAATGCAGAGACATTTTCTTTATGTGTAGAATAAGATACCCAAACTAAAAATAGTTATTTAGTTCCCTTTGAAAAGTGAGAGTCCTGTTTCCTTACTCCCAATCAGAACTTCTGTCTGCCCATAGCAGGATTGAATGTATTGAACCTTTGAACTGTGACTGTAGGCAGTGATAAACCATCTTAGCTAGCTCAGTAAGGGCTATAAACCTGTCAGTTCCTTGCCACGAAAAACTTCCATTCCTGGTAGCATATGCAGAATAAGCTGAATATTTTAAAGATATTTTTCTGCACATCATGGGAGATACTACAGTACAGATGAAACCATTTAACAGTATAGGTTACTAGGGTAGTGTAGACATTGCCTTGATTTGGGGTGGATCACTGGAAGATTTACATCTCTGTGGGCTGCCTGTCAGGCTTCGTGTTAGAAATGGTATTGATGCTCTTCAGTCTTTTGGCAGATCATCAGTTATTCTTTTGGTTAGATGAAACTTGCATGTTTTGCTCAGTAGTGGTTTCCAAACTAAAATGGGAAGAAGTGTGAAGAGAGAAGATGGAAAATTAAACATGCTGAAAACATTCAGCTCTGCAGAAGGTGATGTAGAGTTCATTTATTCTAGTGCCTAAATGAATAGATCAGTGGTAAGGTAAAACACAGGAGAAATATAAGCACATTTTAGAAAAAAAACACTGCACTATATTGCAAAAGAAAAGCTTTGTTGATAAAATGACACTCAGGCTAATGCATGCTGTGATTTCTCATTCATTTTAGACATTTAACTTCACTTTCTCACAACTCATAATATTTTAACTTAAAAGTTTTGGTATCTGTTCCTCTGTGTATTTGTATTCAGAAGATCTGGTGGTTGTGGCACTTCTAGATGCAATTTCACCGTATTTATGATTTCTCTGAGTTTTAGGTTTTAAAGTTAGTTAAATGAGACTACTGAAATATTCAAAGTCAATAAATTAAAAACTTGTAAAAGTTTAGAAATGTTTTACTTCCTGAATCCAAATCAGTTCCTAACTTTTCAAACTTGATTCTGCTCTCATACTCTTGTATATCCAAATTAACTCTCCTGCTATTAATTAGCATAACCAGTTAAATGAGAAGTAATCTTGTACTTCTTCCTTCTCCAAAAAGATTTATTATTCTGTATCTTGTATAAAGGTAAAATATGGAATAAAAACCCTTATTATTAAATGAAGATTGGCAAGCATGGTATTCCTGACTATCTTTTCAAGATAAATCAAGCTTGTAAATGAGCTTTATTATAATGTTTCAAAGGGCGTGACAAATTTGGCTTTTTATGCATAAAGATGGAAGAGGTCTTTGAGCTCTTGCATTCTCAACATTTCCTAGGCCTGGTCAAATCCATCTGGATTAAATTCTCTTTTTTTCCCCCCATTATCTAGTATGGAAATGTCTGTCAGAGTGTGGAAGCGACAGAGGAATGGTGCTTTTTTTTCCCCTATGTGTGGGATGTGTGTTGTGAGAAGAGTCAAGTTGCTGTACTCTTTTATAAAGTTTGATAGAGATAAATTGACTCCAGAGGGTGTAGTTTTTGACAAACAAACCCAAACTCTCATTTGATAACACTTGATAACACTTGATAGCACATAAAAAGAGGAAGGAAATTACAGAGAAAGAAGTAAATTGTTATAATTTTACATTATAACAATGGAAAACGGATATACTCGAGTAACATTGTCAAGAGTGAAAAGAACCAGCAAATTTTATTCCTTAGGCCATGAATTTCGAGGATGCAAACTGAGGAAAAATCTGTGCACACATCTGTAATAATATCACTGGACATTGTACTGCTGGGCTTTGATGCCAAAGATTGGGAGTGGCTTCCAACTCAAAGAATTTGTGTGTTGGGGTATAGAAGAGAATATGGTGACTCATATGAAGATGTAAATGAAAATGCCCTGGTCTGGAAAAGAAATTTTGCATGGCTTTTATATACACTAAAAATGTTTTAGGAATAAAAATTACAATATCTGTGGTAAAAAAGAAAATGGTAATTGCCATAAAAATAATTTCACCTAAAAATAGGTGAGAGGGGAACATAAATTATCTTTTTATTCAAGTTCTGTACAGTGATGACAAATACTGCCTGTCTTGTAAATGTAGTTGACTGTCTCTCTTTTCAGATAAGCAATGATTTTGAAAGGGGGCACTGAAAGCTCCACTTTTTATAGTGGTCTGTTTTTACATTTTATTGTCATCTTTAATTCATGCTTCTTTCCATTTTTATCTAAAGCTTTCAGTAAACTATTCCTTTACAAAAAACTTCTTGCAGAGATGTACTGGGTGCAGAATGAGATTTGTCCATTAGTACTTCAAAGTGTAGAAAATTGCATCTCTGAGCTGTGGAGTTCTGCTTCAGATGTCTCCTGTCATATTGGCAAAATAATTTCAGTGTCTGTAAGAGGTGTATAATTAGATGTTGTAATGGGAGTTCAGAAATACTTTTATGACAATTTAGAAGTATCAGTATGGAGAATGCTGGAGTCTTGTGATACCTGATGTTCTCTGTTTGCCTTTCTTGCTAAGGACTGTCATAGCTCTTTCTTTTGCTGTTAGGGTGTACTGGCATAGGCTGCCTTATTTCAAGGATAATGGTGTTTATCTAACCTGTCTGTGACTCCTTGGATCTTAGGATTGCTAAGTCATATTCCTGACACAGTTATGCTGCACCTTAAAATAGTAGCATCTGTAAATTGGGAGATACTTAGCTATCAATGGATTTGAACATCCAGTGGATTAAAAATAACTGTTCTCTGTTTCCTGCATAGCATTTTGGTGCACCTGTGTTGCTTTCATTGACGTCCTTAGTGTGAAAAAAACCAAACCAGATGTGAATTATGATTCTTGATGCAAGGGAATAGATTAAATAAACTGAATTATCTTTGTAGGTACTCCAAACTTGCTGGAGACTCTTGGAGGTATGGTCATTGCTCACATGTTCCTGTGCTTATATCATCAGAAGACATCTCTGCCACACAAACTCCAGCTGGCCTAGTTTCCAAACATTTTACTGAGCGTGACACTTCTTTTTACAGTCTCTGGAGTTGCACTGAGCACTGTGAGAGTGTGATTCACTATCTCATTTTTAAGGATTACCACTTTCACAGAGAGTATTTGCCAGTAACCTACCAATTCCCCATAACGCAATTCAGGTTAAAATAATTGTAAAATAAGCAATTTGTTTACAAAATAGGAATACAGGAAGCTATACACAGTTGCAAATGTTTTTGAGATGGGATGCAACAAGTGAAGGAAGATCATGCCTAGATTGAGTTATCCTTAGATTAGCCCTGAAGCTTCTCTCCTGTATGGTTGTCTGCAGCATCCATCTAATTGTGTGTCTGGACATCGTGTTCTTATGCAAAGGAAATCTGTTCTTACGCAAATTATACATTTTTATTCATGCAAGAGAAATTTGATCTGGATGATGTTTTTGTGATGAAAACACAAATTTGATGTGTTTTCTTTACATCCAATCAGGCCTACGGTTCTGTTAAGGTTCACATCATCATCCTTCTTTCCTTTCTTGCCTGGATAAAGCTGTTCTTACCCGAGGGGAGAGAATTATTAAGTCCCCTCTCACTGGACCGTGCAAAGACACAGTGCTGTGTTAAATTATTAACCTGCAAGTTGCCAGCCTAGTGTGAGGTGCAACACTCTCCTTCAGTGATCATGGCAGTGTTCATGCTCCGTGTACAGTCGTTCCAGTCTTTGAATCTTGCATTGTGTGTTACAGCTGTAGCTTGTCAATGTTTCTGTATCCTCTCATTTAAGTGGAATGAATATCTGTGGCTCACTGGTGTGGATTAGCCAGAGTGATTGCCAGTCTCTTTGCTGACGTTTAACCTACCCTAACAGCTGGCATGACAATGGGTAGAAGAAAAAAATCATATCCTGTTTCTTCCAAATATCTCTCCCCTTTTCTTTTTTTCTATCTGACAAAAGCACAGAGCAAAACAGAGGAAACATTTCCCTCTGACCTTTCTGAAGCTTTCTTTGTGCTGGTCAGATTCTTCTCTACCACGGAGCAGACAGCTGTGTATTCATTCAGAGAGAAGCGAGCTCAGTAAGAATGTGTGTTGGTGTAGGTTTGTTGGTGATGGTAATGTGTTAATCCTATGGATAGGCTGCCTGGGAAAGAAATGCAGGAGGCAGGAATGAGGTTTAGTTTAAATTTTAATTTATTTCTCTGGTTTATTTAAATGCTCAGGGCTTTGAACAGACTGCAAGAATAGATTTGTTCACATCAAGTGTCGAAGTGAACAAAGTGATGTCAAGTCCAGCAGCTTCTCAGGTGCATGGCATGGGGGGTTTTCTTGTTTGTTTTTATTCTTTTGTGTTGTTGTTGTTTGTTTGTTTTTTTACTTTACTTTGCTAGCACTAAATCAGGTAGGCAGTGACTTTGGATTTGATATAGCACACTTACTTGGAGTTAGCCAGTCTTCTCAGAAATGTATGAGAATATCACTGTATGACTGTGTTCTTACGCATGCCATGCATGGTTTCCATTGGTTTCTGTATTATGATCCACAAGCATTGACTGGAAGGTAGCATTTAGCCATTTCTGTTGCTGTGGCTGCCTCTGTGTTTGCATCTATTTCTGTGGATGTGAACAATCAGACAGCAAAGTAGGAGAGAAGATCTCTCCTGTATTGTTGCAACAACTGCAAGGAGTGCATTTGTATTTCACAATTCTGTTGCAATGTCTCTGTCATTGTGTTCCCAGAAGTATCTGCAAATTCTTGCCTTTATTTTACTGCTATTTTTATCTCATGGGCAAAGTTGTGTGGTTCCATTAAGTGAAACTGTATGATAATTTAGACAGAATGTGACTGTGTATTTTTTTGCCATTTTGTGATACATCCAGTCTTGGCAGGTTCTTCTTGTACACTGAGATTGGGAACTTGACTGGATTTGGGGGTTTGACTTCAATAGTGTTTGGGGATTGGGTATTTCAATAAGGAGATTAAAGTATTCTGCTCATTTTAAGGGAATTGCCTTGTTCTGTTCACCTGCAAAATTGAATGTAATTGTTGATAACACAAATGCTATTTCCTATTGTAGAAAGGAATATTTAAGAACAGTTTAGGTTTTTATGTCATATATCTCTGCTTAGTGTATCTTTTAATTCTGCACTCCATAAAAACACATACAGTTTTGGGTAGACAAAAATAAATGAATTGAAATTCGTGCCCATTATATGAAGTAATTTGACCATTATCTGTCTTTGAAACCAGTCAGGAGGTTGGATGGGATGACCTCCAGAGGCTCCTTCCAACCTAAAAGTGCTCTGATTCTATTAAGTGAAGAAATATACCAAGTATTTCCTTGTTTAATTTTTCTGGATGTGTGTGGTGTACACTACCTAGAGAGATTTTACTGAAAAGAATTAGCTGATCTGATATTCTGAAAAGAAAAGCTCTTCTGATTCTTTAGGAAGTTGTGAAATGCTTTCTGGGATTTTGAGTATGCTGGGTTTTTTTTACTTTTGGGATCCAGACTTCCATACAAGTCCTTCTCTTTTGAGGAGAAAAAGCTTTGTACCGTGAAAGGTGTAAAATGGAAGGTGTGAAACAATGAAACAAGAAAGTCTTCTCAGCAAGCAATGGCAGAACTTTCTGCAAAATAACATGTAAATTAATTGTTGACTAATTTTAATACTTGCAACGCAGTGAGACATGAAATCCTATGCTTGTTAAAACAGATTGGAATAACTTTTTCTCTGTATTCATCCTACTGGGATTAATTTAACTAATCCTACAGCTACATAATGAATTTCTTTGTAATTAGAAGACAGCAACATTTAAGAGTTACAGATGGAATCACATCACTAGTTCATGAGTAGCTGGGACTGCCTTACTCATTAAATCAATGAACATTTTATAAAAATAATTGCAGTATTTCCAATATGAAGGACTCAATTTTAAATCAGGATTATAAAGATTAAGATCACCCAGTTTAAGGAAATATTCCGCTGTTGCTCTCTATTGCAAAATTACTTTAAACTTTAATAACATTGTTTTAAATACAGACATTAAAGTAATATCAGTCTGTATTTATTTACTTATATACTGAAATGACTTTTGAAATTACGTTTTTCATTTCCATAATAAAGTGTGTGTGTGTGTTTGAAATTTGTCTGAGAATTTCTCACTTATGAAGATATTACTGACATTACCTATATTATCATTTTGATTTATTTCCATATTCCTACATTTACAATCCAAAAAACCCCACAAAAATATGTGGGAGAGTATGACCCAGCTACACTATGACAATAAGGTTTGGAATCAGAAAGAAAAGATGATCACTGGAAAACCTGGGCTGAGGAAAGCATTTGACCTTGAATGGGACAGAGGCAGGCAATGAGAGAAGTTTGAGAAGAATTATGTTAATGGTGAACCTGCCTGGTTAAATTCAAGCTTAATTTCTGTGTAACCCCTTTCCAGTTTAATCCTCTTTATCCTTTCAGTCTTTGTATAAAACAGGGTAAACCTCTGATAACTCTCAAGTGAAGGTTTATCTATGTTATTAAAACAGGTCAAATTTCTATGAATTACCATGAAATTATTTTACCTACTTTTTTTTTTT
>VZSR01001854.1:12842826-12854642 GCA_013398615.1 Brachypodius melanocephalos
TTTTAATTTCAATTGAAATTAAATCCCTGTAAGAGAATTAACAGCTTTGATCTATACAATGAATCTAGTAGGGATTAGTGTTCCCAAAAAAGGCAGTTTGAAAAATGTGGCAGTGGAAAATAAATGTATGGACACCTTCTCCCTCATTCTGTTTTGCTTGGGAGAGTGTTATGAGTAAAGTATATGGAATTTTTACATGTCAAAACTGGAGAAGAGGTGATGCTGATTTTTATTGCCATTATCATTACTAGATTTGGTACACGTATCCATTCCTACATTGATGTTCAACTTTTGCATCCTGCTCCTGTGCCTTTTGCACTATGGAAAGGTTTGTTTGGAGTGAAAGAGAACTGACCTGCCTCTTTCCCTACTTCCTTCCAGGCTGCTGGCGATGTTGGTCCCCAACATCCATGTAGAGGCTGGCACCTTAGTGACCATCAAAATCTGGCTACTTTGTGATGTAGAAAAAAGTGATGTCTGACATTAGAAATCATTTTCTAGACTTCAAAAGCTAGACAAAAACCAGTGTTGAGTAAAAGATGTTGGGAGAAGTTCTCATGCACAAAGATTTATTGGCAGGGTTTGTAGCTGATGGCATGTGTTAACTGTAATGGTGAAGAAAGAGAAACACAATAGGAAGGAGTGAGAAAAGGGAAAAGACAAACACTTCCCAGTGGCCATCTGGGAGAAGAAGCATCAGGAGCACTCCAGATCAACATCCTTTCCTTCGTGGGGGTGGGGAAAAGAGGTGATACCCATGCCAGAGGCAATCCTTTTCCAAGCAATGCAGCGCAGCAACACTGGTTGGGGTTGGCATGCCCCATGTTATTGCCCATGGGCACAGCAGCCAAGGCTGCGAGTAGGAAGCTCTGAGCAGCAGGCTGAGGTCCTGAAGGCGCTGTGCAAGAACCAGAGTGGTAATTTCATCTTGTATTAAAGTCTTTGGGAAAGTTTTAGCAGATGATTTTAAATTCTTTGGGAAAGGCAAGTGTCACAGGAAAATAACACAGATTTTTGAGTAAGTGCTATTTCAGCCTCATGACAACTAACTGCTGTGATTTTCTTTTTACCCCCTCACAATTTAGTTTCTTTGAACACGGTTTTGCCCGCTTTTTTGATGTCATACACTTCTAGACATGTTGTTTCTATGATTAATGAATTTTTCCAAGGAGGTGTTACGTCCTATTTTAGCAGCCCTCCTAAAGAAGAAATTTGTTTCCTTCCTTTCCCATTAACATTATGCTAGTACCACTCTGTACACTGTCACAGTATTTCATAGTCATAAAGAGGCTCCTTTTGTTGACAAAGTCTTGCGTTTCTCTTCTGTTTTTCCTAAAATACATGCTTAGAATAAACTATCATTTGCAAGAAACCCATCTATTCAGGTTATCAGGTTTCTGTAAGCAGAGTCATATAAATTTACCGCATTTTTCTTTTACAGCAGTTTCTGACTTGAGCTGCTAAATGAGACTATTGATTTGTGCAAAGGAACTCCAAGTGTTCTTTGTTCAGGGACTTCACTCATCTAAATTTTTCTACCAGATATACCCCAACCATGACTCTTTGCCACTGTCTGGTTATTTTCCCTTCATTCTGACACCTGCCACAGCAAATGTCAGCTCAGCAGGGAGTGTTGCCCTTTGCTTGAATATCTCAAGGAAAGAAGGGCTTCTGGTCTGTAAAGGAAATGTCTCCTCGGTGTTACCATCTGTATGCTCCTCCTTTATTTTTAAGCATGGCTCTGGGTGGGTTCTCTGACAGTAATGAACTCAGATTTCCAGGGCTTCTCAGTGTGTTGTTAAGGCTACTCTAATGGCTGCAATTTTCCTGTGGGTCAGTATGTCAGAGGCACAGGTCTGTGAGGGCTTATTCTTCCTCAGGGTTTTGGGTGATACTGAAGATGGTTGTGTGATCATGCTCTGGGCTCCATTAGGAAGAGCTATGTACTTCCCAATGGTTGATTTTCACTACTTGGCACAGGTGACATCAAATCTGAAGTGCTGGGTCCAGTCCTGGTCTCCCCAGTGCACAAGCAATACAGTTTGAAGGGAGTGAGTCCAGTGAGGAGCCACAAAGATGACTGAGAGACTGGAACATCTTTCATTTGAAGACAAGATGAGAGAGCTGGGGCTGTTCAGCCTAGACAAGAGAATGCTGAGGGAGGGTGTTATCAACATGGTTTCCTTTTCCTTTGATTTTTTTTAAGATAGGGAGAGAAGTGAATGAACTATTCAAGAAATGGGCACATCATGGATTCATACAATGTCATCATGATGCTTGATTCTCTATTCTTTTCCTAATAATTGCTGTCCTTTTATTTGCTCTTTCAGCCTCTGCTATCATTCATTTTTTTCAAAGATCTATTCACAGTGAGTCTTGTATCTTTTTTCAGAGGATGTAATAACTAAGGTAAAGCCCACTTTTGGTAGTATTCAGTTAAAATTCTTTTCTTCATTCCTATTTTACATTTATCATGTTAGGTTTTGTCTGTTATGGCCCAGTCACTGCAGTGTGAATTTCTTCTGCAACATTTCTCATGTTTTGCTGATTTTGAGTACCCTGAACAATATTAAAACCCCATCAGTCATTGCCACATTACTGTTCTGCTCCTTGTTATCAAACATTTAGGAAGGTGCTGAATAAATTCTTTGAGTCCTCTGAATCAATCCTCTCAGTGTAAAAGCTGACCATTTATTTTCTGCTCTCACTTCCTTCTTTTTCCTTTTAGCAATCTAATTTTACCTCAGTTCTCTGGAGCTGACCTGATGTATAGGAAGTATGGAAAATAAACATACATAATCATGAACTTTTACAAAATGCTAGAGCATCTTTTATTGGACCTGCTGTTCCAAGATGTCTCAGCATTAGTATCTGTTGATTTCTATACTTGTGAGCTAATATTTTGGAACATAAAACTCTACCACAGTTATTGTTTAGCATGATGTAAACATATCCTGTAGTTTTTCCCTTGATAGAGAACAGGTATTTTAATTTGATTGTTCTGCCTTTCTTTTGTTGGAATTAACAGTTTTACTTTCTCTTACAATAGTTGAAAAAATTCACTGTTGGACTTCTTTTACATCTAACATATAGAAAAAACTCCTTGGATCTCCTGAAGTGTGGTATATTCTTCTTCTGTCATAGTAGCTCATTTGATGTTTTTCATTTAAATTAATTGCTGTTTTTGCACACATTTTCTGTGTATGTGCGAGCATGCATATCTTAACATGGATTTTCCCATCCTTTCTAACCAGATCAGGTTTTTATGTATCTTATGTTACTTTCACAGTTGTGTATGTCTCTTCATAGAAACTTTGAAAATGTTTTCAGTGTATCTTCTTATTCACCTCCCTTCAAATTTGAGGTATGGTGTTTGGGAGTTGTAAAATTACCTCCTTAATAGTCCGTGTGAAACTGGAGTTCATTGCTTTGGACTTGAGTCTGTTTACATATACTGTATAATTATTTGGGTCTTTCCACTTCTAAAATGTGTTAAGTTGATTGCAGTTTAGACTTCTGAATAGGGTGCAGCATGGTCTTAGCCAGAAGTTAATACATTTGCTTTTACTTTTAGAATGGCATAGAAAGACAAAGCTTTAGTTTTAATAACATGCTATAATATCTTTCTCACTGTTCTTAGATTAAACACAACAAAACAAAAAAATATTAACAAAGCATGAAAGAGGATATCAACTGTCCCTTTTAGAGAAAATGCTTGCTGTGATGATCTGGAATTACAGCTGCAAAAGGTTTCTGATCTTAATGTTTACCACAGTAAAACACAGGAGGGAAAGATAGCAAGGATGAACAACGAATTCACTGTCTCTGATGGTTTTTATTTATCTCATCACTGAAAAGACCCCAAAGACATGGCTTATTGTTATCTGGTCCGTTTAAGAGTGAAATCACTGCACACAGATGCCATTGTTGGGCTATATGGTGCTTAATGAAGTTGTCTTGGTGCTCACAGGGATTTAGCAGTGGTGCAGCAGAACAAATCTGTCTTCTTGACTGCTTAGACTATAATGTGGCTGAAACAAGGGTGGAAAGATGCAGAAGAAAGATGAGAATTAACTGAGGAAGCGGATAATGGTAAAAACAGGCGTGAGGAGGCAAACGAAATTCTTTCTCTTCTGAGTGTGTTCAGGAATAACCTCAAATCTACTAGAGATGATGGTAGCTCAGTCTCTTTCTGTAGCAAGAAGGACCAAAAATTGTTATGAATGGGTAGATCACTGCTGAGGTTCCTTGGGTCACTCCTTTAAAATCTCATGTCTCTCTTATTGATCCCATGCAGTGAAAGAAAAGGTTCTGTGACACAGAAAGCAGCACACAGTAGACAGCATGCAATCAGTCTATATCTTGATTATTTCAAATATGAATTTTCCTTCCTTTCCAGGAGTCTTTCATCTTACTGTCACATTAATATGTGACATTTGATGGTCTCTTATTGTAAAATTGTTTTAAAATATCCATTTTAGCACAATCAACTTGCTTTTATTCTGTCCCATTTTGCTAATGGTTGTAGTTAATCTTTTGGCAGAGGCTATAATGACTTTCCTGATGACATTTAAACCCAGACCTGTGCACAAAAGAAAGGGATTTTTGCTTTCAGAGTTCTCTATGATCAAGAACAAGACATGATTTACAGAGTTGTTTACTACTTCTATGACAATTATTGGAAAATAAAACTTTATATTTGATAAAACATAGTGAAGTAATAATTTATTGTGGACATGATTTTGTGGAGTATATTACAAACAAATCTTCTTTGTTGACTTTATTTTTGAGGTTTATGGCATACCAGGCACTTGGGAAACATTGCTTTTATACAAATTAACATTTAGCTTCTTGTATGTTTTACCCTGTTGTTGCTCAGGGTTTGGCTTTCCTCTCCCAGTTCCTTTCTAACTAGGGAATGGTTCTACAACCCTTTCTGTTTGTAGTCTTGCTGGGCTTTCGGGTTTTTTTCTGAATTGCCTTGCTTTATTTTAAAGTCAGGGAGGGCACTGTGTCATAACTGCTTTATCTTTCTCTTTTCCTCTGAAGCACTTTTGACTCTCAGCGCCAGAACACAAGGACGTCCTGCAGGGTAAGGCTATGGTCCATCTAGCACAGTAAAGTGTCTCCAAGAATTGCAAGAGAAGCTGCTACTGCAGGGCAGCGTGCCCAATTGATCACTTTGTGTGGTCAGTTTCCTTCATACCTTGCCCAGTCTCCACACGACATCACAGAGTACATTTCCCTGCCCTGTTTGTTTTATTGTTGGTTTATGGATAAGGTATCCATGAATTAGTTTAATATCTTTTAGATCCTGATAGTGTAAGTTCAAGAAGGTCACCATCCACTAGGTAAAGGATAGTGGCTTCCTTCTCACCTTTTCTCAACCAACCTTCTAGTTCCATTGATGCCCTTTCTTCTGGGTTTCAGGGTTTGGTGAACAACATTTCCACCTTCATCTATACAATGCTTTCATAATTTTAGCCTTTTCCCAAATGATTCAGAACAGAAGCTGATTTTTGTACTCTGGATTTTTTGGTTTTCTGTGGGTAGCTTGTTTTATTCTTTGAACATTGCCCGGGTAGAAGTTTGGGGGCTGGACTTCAGAATTACAATGGCAAAGAGCTTTACATATTTGCAACCTTTAAGCTGCTGACACAAAGTTTTTAATATATAGTTTATAGCTTGTAGAAATTCCCTTCTGATGCCTTAAAACATACATTGTATTAAACCATTAACATAGTATTTGTAACTATTTTTTAAGATTTGTAGGTTGTACCAAATATTATGAAACCTAGCTCTTTCTTTAGAAAAGCTAGAGTGTCTTCTGTGCAATTATGTATACATACAACTTTTGAAGTCAGTGGCTGGAATCTAAGTGTCTTTCCAAGGGAAAATTCTTCAATTAGCTGATGATTTTTGCTCCTTTTACACAGTGATGGGGAAGCTGATCTTGAAAAACCTCTGAAAGTGATCCTGTAGTGGGCTGGCCACTTACTTTGAGGTTTTGTAGTCTTAACAGTTCAATTATGGTTATGCAGTGAAAAGCCAGCACTGTTGCAGTTGTCCTAAAGAACTACAGATATTATTTTAGCTGTAGCCTCACTACTGCTGGCTGTGTCCAAAGAAGTGTTTTTACCTAATTCATACTGAAATGGTTCATTTAGATTTGCAGGCCAGCTTCAGTGCCAAGGTATCGTGCACCTCGAGGAGAAATTCTGGTCAGAGTAACATTAGCTTGAGTGAATTTTACACATGCCAGGCCTGTTTTGATTAACCATCTTGACACAGTGTTTAAAAAGAGCTGTCTAGGTGGGAAATTGTGAGTCATTGTTGGAACATAATTTTATAAAATGAATGATTAGTATCTTTTCTACAGTTGTTCTCAGTGCCAAAACAACATCCCCTGTGATACCCTGCGTGCTAGGAAAGACAATTTTCATGTGTAAAATACGTTAAAATTTTTACTCCTCATACTCTTTGCAGTTAAGGCAACCCCACTGAGGAGAAGAAACTGGTGACACAAGGGCGACCAAGTGTCTCAGAACAAGTTGTGTCCACAAAACCCAGCATGGATTCATGGCTTGGGTCCACTCTAGTTGTGCCATCACACTCTAAACTAGTGACATTTCCAACAGCAACCACTGTGAAGCACCAAATATTGTCACCTTCATATCAGTTCTCCTAGCTCACAGTCAATAGAACAGATTAAAGGCTCTAGTAGCCAAGGTACACCTGGAGGTGCTGGGACAAAACTGCCAACATGGAAAATGCTCAGAATGGGTTTATTTAAAGAAGGATCTACTTCTCTATCTTGTGCAGCCTGAATCTTTCCATTTTGCATATGAAGATGTTTACTCATAGTTTTATGTTGTGTTCTGTGACAAGAATGAGTTTTTGTAAGGGTTTGTGATCATCATATCCCACACCATGGTGTCATTTTACCCTTTGGTGTCCAGCTCTCTCCATGGCATCACTGCAGCAATCTGTATGTGAACTTTGGCTGCCCTTCTGAAAGCAGCTGCACAAAATCTGCAGAAAAATCAGCTGTTGTGTACCCATCCAGGCAGCTACACTACAGCAGTGCACCATCCTTTAAATCACTGTGGAAAAGAACTGCTTACATATTGGATGACAATGGAGCCCTGCTGAGTTATGGGAGAAGAAATACAAAGAAATACAGAGAGCAGCAAACCCACTCAGAGCTAGCTCAACTCTGACAGTCAAGAGTGATGGGCCAGAGTCCTGGATAGCCCTCAAGCAAAGCAGGAAAGCCACATACTTCTGTGTAAGATGTTACTCCAGTGTTAACCAAAGGGAATGCTACATGTATGGATAACAAACTCATGGATAAAGTATCGGAGAATCAAATTCCTAAAGCAATATAAGTTCAGATCAGGACAAAAAGCATGTTCTAACCAGGCAGTCATAGTGATGACCCCCACAAAAGACTGCTTCCAACATAACAGGGACAGGCCTTATGGTTATGACACAGTTTGGTGGAGCAGGCTACTTTTATGAGTGTCAAAAATAGCGCACTGTAAATTAACGCTGTGTTTACTGACCAGAACACACACCAATCGCAGGCATGCTGTGATCATTAGCATTAGCAAGTCTTTCAATGAGATAGTGGGATCTTTCAGAGCTTGGCATCACTGCTTTTTAATGTCAGCATAAACAATATCCTACCATTCTTAGAAAATGAGAATGGAAAGAGCCATTCATGAAAAAGATCTATGGCCATTGAAGGGCCATTGTCCATTCTGCAGACTGTGCCTCAGACCAAGAAGCCTGTTCCTCTTTCTACCTGCTCAACAGCCTTTGTGTGTACTGACATTTTGGAATATGTTGAAAGCTCCCAAGTCTTACATACTATGTGTGTCTGCAATCAAGATGAAGGGTAGAAGCACCTTATTTCAGCTTGTGTGGAAAATGTGGAAAACAGTCTCAAGCCATTGTGAAATAAAAAAGCAACTTCTTTATAAATAATAAAGGAGCTCTCTTAGGTTGTTAGACTACTGCTAGAAATAGGAGAAAAGCAGTGTGGCCAAGAATTAAAGAGCTGTTGACAGGTGCAGTTTTCTACCTGTATTTTGGAGGAAAGTTTCTGTCTTAGCAGGACTGATAGAAGTCTTGCTTTTCAACTGCATTTTCATGCCAAATTTCAGGACTGAAAATATATGCAAATACAGGAATTGATGGGTCAATTTTTTTTAAGATCAAATGTTCTTTAACACAGTTCCTCTGCAGCCCAGCCTATTTGAATATGTAATGTCAAGAGGGGTTTAACCTCCTAAAAGTGTTCTCTGTTTGTAGTTGTTGAATGTTGAAATTATACATTTATTTTGACCTAGAAAGCAGTGAGGTAATTAAAAACAGTTGTTTACAGATATACAAGGAATTTGGAGCTGATACAGCTGATACCCCTAGAAGCACTGCAAAATGTCAAAATCTTGCTCACGTGCTTAGCAGCCTGTTTTATGTCAAAGTTGAAAAGCAACAGCATCATATTCTGTCCTACATCCACTTAGAAGTTTGGAAAAGCACTTAGCATGCACTGCACAAATTGAGTGGATCCTTTAGTTTAGCTATAAAGTCAGATATCAAAAAATATGCAAGTTATTTTTTTTAGACAAACCAGTTAAAGAAGAATAGTTTTTTATTTCCTAATAATAAAATTTTCACACATATGTGAATACAACATAGGCAATGAAAAAGTTAAACTTGGAAACAACAAAATCATATTTACATGAAAAATCCCTGAGAATTTGAAGTCCTTTTTCCAGGGCTTGGATCTGGGATTCTTCTTCAAACTATTTTTGAATAATAAAATCACAGAATAGTTTGGGTGGAAGAAACTTAAAGGTCATCTACTTCCAACCCCTCTGCCGTGGGAAGGGGTAATCTTCCACCAGACCAGGTTGCTCAGGGCCTCATCCAGCCTTGTCTTTAGCTGGAAACATGTTTTAGGCAGCTGGTCTTACATGCTAGTAGGATATTTTGCCTTTGGCATCTGTTCATCTTACTCCTGTATTAGAGGACCTTTTGCATCCCTTGTTGCTGCCTAACTCGTTGTTTGTGTTTTCTCCTATATTGCTGTCTGTTTTCATGACAGAAGATGTAATTGCTTTAACATGATTTGTTACCTATTTTTGTCTTAACTTTTGGAGCTCTTGATTATGAATTGCTGTATATGCATTATTATTGTCTGTTACTTCTATAGGAATTAAGATGAAGCTGATGGGTTTTACCCCTGTTCCCAGCCTTCCAAAGGCACATGCTATGCTTCTCTCTTCTAGCCTGCCAGAGCTTTCTACATTTTTCCAAAGTTTCAAGACTCCCACTTGATTCTGTCAGTATCACAGTTGATTTTCCCTCAGCCCAGACAGTTTTAAACCATCATACTGGAATAACCCTTCTGTTAGCAGACCAAGTTTGTACACCCTTTTCTTCGCTGTTGGTTTTGCTAACATCTGATCACTGTGAAAACTTTTAGGGAGGACTGAAACCAACCAGGTATCAAACACTTTTGTTTTCTTGTAATATCTGTTGGTAGACTGGAAGAGTAGAGAGGCAAAGCAAAAGCTTTGCTATTTTCTTGCTGTGTTTTCTTATTATCCCTCATTTCCTTTGTAGTTCTTTCATTTCATGCCTTTGAACTATTTGACTTGAGTATATGGGAGAGCTGGCAGCATTGAAAAGGGTATGAGATATCAGGAAGGAGCTGGATTGGTCTTGATGGAGGGGTTGATGAAAGACAAATGGGTCACAGAAGTGGACATTCTTTTCCATCCAGTTCTACCCCCATGATGGAAAAGAATGCCTCCACTGTCCTACAGGTGCACATACCTTAGACTTCAGTTTTGACTATGTGGCTGTCACATGCAGATGCGAAGAATACAGGCTGACACTAAGGGAAGTGAGCAGCAAATTACTCTTGCTCATTCCTGCCTGGGGGCTTTCTGTGTTCTGTCTGTACTCTGTGTATGCCACTCCTGGATGCTGAATAAGCTTGCATCAAACTGATGGGAAGCCTTACATGGAGATACAATTATATACAAGCTGGCACATTTTCAGAATCGCCCACTTGCTTATGTGTGCAAAAGTTGTGTCCTAAATCTAGTTACATTTTCTCAAATGTGTGGTGGGATTTGAAACATAAACATACCATCAAATACATATTTTCTATGTATAGTGAAGGAATCCCTTTTGCTATTATGAGTTGGGCTGTGCATTTGTTCCATAAAGTTAGTTTGAACACTAATACCCTTTAAAAGAAGCTGACAGCAGCCCCCCCCCCTTTTTTTTTCCTTTTTTTTGCATAATGTTATGTATATTATATTGTGAATTTTTAGTTCATCAGGATGTACAAAATCTCTCTCTGTATTGAATTTAAGGCTCTGTGTGGTGTTTGGCAGATTGTTTGGTAATGCAGGTCACAATCAGAATTGACCAGTCCTGGGATAACTCTTTACCTGTAAATAGAGTATTAATAAAAATAAAAATTTTAAAGTATAAATTTGAAGTAAAATTTGAAAAGTTTGGAGTATTCTGTCGGTCTGGAAAAATGATTTAGTTTCTTGAAACCACACTTCTTAAGTCTAATATTATGTAAATTTTCCAACACTCTTAAAAATTAATTCTTCCTAAATCAATTTTCTTCAGTGGTTAGCAATGACCTTCCTGTGAAAAACCGGTGTGTAACTTTATGCTGAAGACGGTTCAAAATTAAACGCTATTTTCCAGTCTTATTCCAAAGCGAATTTGACATGCTTCTTTTTTTGCCTTGGTGTCTTGCACAGGTGTCATTTTTCCTGTTCATCATCTTTGTGGTGTACACCATGCTGCCCTTCAACATGAGGGATGCTATAGTTGCCAGCGTCCTGACCTCTGCATCGCACACGATTGTGCTGAGCGTCTGTCTGTCGGGGACAGCTGTTGTCAAGGAGCACTTGGTTTGGCAGGTGGGTGTGCCTTGGGGAGTTAATGATTAATTGTGCATTGAATAGCCTGCTAAATGAGCCAGGAGTGCCTTACTGGGTGCTTGGGAGTATAAACTTATTTCTGTCCTGATTTCTGAATTGCTAGTTCACAGGTAATTCGCTTTCTAATAATTGGGGTGTCAGAAATGTTGTGTCTTCCTGAATTACACATGGAAGTGGTGGAATCTGCAGCCGTGTAGCATTTACCAATGTGAAAACTCATATTGCTTGAAAGAAATAAGTGATGCAGCTGTACTGTGGTATGTGCACTACCCCTCTGGTTTGTAAAGCACCTTGTTCATCTCCTCACTTCATTGAGGCCTTCCTTCCAAGACCAAGGATTTTTTCCAAGTAGCAAAATATTATGTTTGACATTGTTCCTTTGAATACGCTCAAGTCAGCTGGGTTAAAGTTCTGCTGTGAAGACACTGCCCTCTACAAATCTGCTCTAGGTCTTGTCCTCCTGTAATCCACAGCCATTTATAGGAATTTTAAAGCCTCAGCCTTGTCAGAACCCTTTGGTTGCCCTGGAGGCTCAGGGACCCCGGCAGAGCAGTCTGGGAACTGAGCAAAGGAGGTCTCAGTTTTGTCCAATCCAGGGGGGTGAACAGCGGGGTTCTAGTTCTGTCCATGGGGGTCACAGACCATGGCACAAAGCAGAGATGAATTACAAGTCTCAAGAGTGTGAAATACAGTAGTTTAGCTTATCACAGGGTGAGAAACATGTAGTTTTGGGTTTTTAGAATGGGGGTAGATGAAAGCAAAGATGGAGAGTTTGGGGCAGTCCCTAAACTTCTTCTTCTTCACCTCCATCTTCTGCAGTGATGTGGCACA
>VZSR01001854.1:12854742-13069822 GCA_013398615.1 Brachypodius melanocephalos
TATTTATTGTGAATAGCATTAAGAACAAAGCGAATAATAATAATTTCTACTTACCTTTTAAGATACTTATGGCATATTTTGGAAAACACTGTGCCTCAAAGTGATTTTACAAATGTCCTGCCTTGCAACTTGTTGTTCAGGAAAATGCATTTTATTTCCAGTTAAGGCTGCAGAAATGTGTTCTATGGAATATTGAAACTGAAGTCTGGTAAAGAAAATATGTTTTATGATGTAATTCTCTGAAGAAATTTTAAATCATGAGCAAGGTAGTTTTGCTTTTCTCTTGCTGATTTGGATTAGTTGAGTGGTTTTTTGTGGAGGTTGTGAAGTTGTGCAGTATGTTAAGCAAGAACTGAGGTCATCTGCAGTTAATATTTAAGTAATTCAGTAATACAGTTATTGATATTTGTAGTGGAAAAAAATCAGGGAGAACTTTACTCTTCAGTTTTTTGTTAATCTATTGCTTTTATTCTGGGCATTGCTACACTGCTAAAGCAGTATTAATGTTTGCCACTCCTCTAAAATTGTTTTGAGTTAAAGTTGCTGTTTGTAAAAATTATTTATTTTTCTTGCCTATCTTTCTAGACCATTAACATTTGGTATATCTAAAACAATACTTCCAGAAGATGTTGTGTTTTTAGACACATTGCGTCTACAGAATCAAAAGAAAGAAATCACAGTCTGTGAAGCAAAATTATTGTCTTTCATCTCTTCTGTAACTTCCTGTTTCATTCAGAAAGAGTGGCAGTCTCTCCACAGTTTGTAAATTTGTTAAGGATGTTTAGTTTCTGTGTTGTTACTAGTTTTCTATTCTGTCTTTGTAAAATGTGTTAAGTGTTACAAATAGCTTGGCAGTTACTGGAAGTACTGAGTGCACTGCATTGTTGGGAATTTGTAGGAAGGACTAAATAATGCTCCCTGATTCCATTTCATTTGCCCTCTGTACATTTTTAGATTATTATTGTTTATACTTCGGAGTGTAAGCAAGAAGTGCTTTGTGCTCTTTGCTTTTGAAAATCGAGACCACAAATAAGGGCTTAGACTAGAGGTACTGTTTGCACTGAAAAGAGAAATAACCTTTGTCAATGATATACCTTATGTTGATATAGGATATTATAGTATATATATATCTTGTATATGTAACAAGCATCCTTCTGTAGAGAATATCTGCATCATCTTTATAAACACTTCCTGTATTTTGACACGTCCATTGTGTCTTTTCTGAGCTTTCTCCTGGCTGAACAAACATTTTTCCAGTCTTCTTATGTCAGGTTCTCCCACCATATTATGTGTTTGATAGGCCCTGGCTCGACCATCTTCAATTTTTCAGCATTTTTCAGTGACTGACTAGCATCCCATAACATTTTAAAAGTTAATCATACCTTCAGTCTATGAGTAGAGAAAAACTGATGTTCCAAAGCATCCACTCGTTTTGAAATTTGGCAGAGCCTATCTGACTGATTTTGTCACTCCTTTGTTATCCTCTGTAAGATTTCAGATCAAAAGTGGCTTCCCTAAAGCCACAAAGCTTAGGATGCTCTTGATCCGGGGTCTGTTGCAATTAGAGACACTGAGATGAAAGGCTCCTGCTGGGATAAAGAATCCTTCAACAGACTCTCTGCTGGTTACATGAAGTAGTCTCTGTTTGACCTACGTGTCTTTTGGGGAGAGGGAATCCACCTTGGTTTAAAAATCAGGAATGACGGAGATGTGCTTCCCCAAGCCTTCATATTTTTTCCACGGCTGTTGAGCGTCAGTGTTAGAATTCTGTTCATCTTTTGTAGTAGGAATTTGTCAGGCCTTGTCATCCAGCTCCTGGATCTCATTTTTTTGGCCGGTAGGCTGCCAGACCCAACAGGATCCAATTTCTGTTCCTCCCCTGAGAGTGCTTCTCGACTATCATGAATTTGCCTCATAACCTTTTTGTCAGTAAAATAAACGAGTTGCCTGCTCTTGCGCTAGCTGAGCCTTTCATCACTTTCACAGTTGTTCTTTGAGTCCTCGCTTGTGCTTCATCATCATCTTTCCTGCAGCGTGGGCATTTGCCTGGGAGGAGCGTGCCAGGAGCAGCTGCAGCCGTGCCAAAAGCTGCCGGGTGCCAGGTCTACAAAGGGGTCAGTGTGCTGCCGTGCCCAGCACCGACACACAGCCCCTACACAGGAACACCCGCCTCAGCCTCCCCGTGTGCTCCCGTGGGGAATTTAATGCACAGCTGTGGGATCCCTGACGGGAAGAGGGGAAAAAGAGCCCTGTGTTCCAGCTTCGGGTTATGAGAAAAGTTAACTGTGTATGGATGTTTTGGGGCTTTTTTTTCTGTTGAAAATTTTAATCTTAACCTTTACGAGGCGCACGGTCTGGAATCTGGGACTCTGCCCCCTCTTTCCAGGTGAGAATCCTTCTGCCAAGCAGAGGATGTTCTGTCTGCTCCAGGGCTGCTTTAGGAGAACATGGCTCTAATTCTGATGTAAAAACATTTGGCTCAGAAGACTTTCACAACTTTAACATCCCTTTCAGTTATTCCTGGAATGGAAAGTATTTAACCGCCATCTCTTGCTATAAACACATAACCTGTTTTTCCCCAAACCAGAACAGATTCTAATCAAATATTTGTGTTTTTCTTGCTCTATTGTCAACCAGTTGCATCTCATAACAGCTTGATATTATCATGAGAGGTAATTTTGTTCTTAATCTGTTAAAAAAGAGGTAACCAAAATAATTAAACATCCTATAAGCTTCCATTTTTCTTTTCCCCTATGATTTATATGAGAAGTCTGATTTTTTTTTTAAATTTTAGTTTTTTAGTTTTACTTTCTCAGCAAGCAATATTGTTGCTCTTGCAATAATTTTTCATGAGCTGTGGCTAAGTGTTTTCCAAACCTTGGCTAAAAATACTCCTTTTATTATTTTTTTTTTTTAAGTAATGTTCTTTGCCTTAGAGGGTTTTTTTTTGGTGGCTTCTTGCAGCTCTGTAAAGGGGGTTGCTTTTAAAGGCACACTGTTATAGCTAGGGAGAATGCTTATGTGCATACATACAGCTTTATATTGGGTTTGAACTCTGTTCAGGATTGCATACCCCAAAAGGAAATAATTTGTAACAACTCCTATGAAAATCTTTGTTTTGTGATCTCATAGACTGGATAATTCTTGAAATAATACTCTACTGTGGTAGGAGAAAAAAAAAAGCTAAATGAAAAATTTATTTTCAGGAATATTTGAACTGGGAAATTCCAAGGGTTCATCCACAAGATCTTGTGCATTTGCCATCAGCTAAGCTGAGGTCTCCTCTTACAAAATTAAAAATCAATGGCTATGGCCTATTCAGGAAAACAAAAAAAATAAATCAAACAACACTGAATTGAAAAAGGGAATTAGCTTTATTTAAAAAATGAATTACCAATTTCTTCATCACTACACATCTTGAAACAAATTATACCAAAAATCTCATAATCAGAAGTGTAGCAGGATTTCCAAAGATGGGCAACTATAATATATATTTAGACATTCTAATCCACATGCAACATACCATGTAAAAGACATATACCTTTTGTTTAGAACACTATAAACTCATGAACTCATAAAACTCAGATGATATAAACTCATCTGTTAACTTAGTAACTTTAAGAAGTGATGATATTTAAAAAAACTGTTTTGTGTAATAGAGTGGCACAGCAAAAAAATAAAAATAAAAAGCACCAGTATCCATTGGCTTATAAAAGAAGGAAATTTACAGCTCTAGGGCTCAGAAATAGAGTAGAAATTAGTTTATGCTGTTATCACCCAGTGCAATAAAAAATCATGTTTATTAAAAAAGTCTGGGAAAAAAGCCCATGTCTTTAAGTACATCCAGTGCTGTACAACCCCTTAGGCTGTAAAGCTGCACAGTGAAAGTTTAAAGCACATAGGAACTTCATTCAGTCTGAATGTCAAAAAGCTGCTACTGGGAGCTAAATTTATCCTTTTTCCTTGAATACCATTTTTTTTTTTTTTTTTTGAAGGCGATGGGGAAGGGTTATTGAAGGTAATGCAGCTTGAACAACCCCTGCTTTCTGCTGCTGGGTTTTGCGAGGTGGATCGCTGTTGTTCTGCTGCAGGTGTGGAGGGCAGTGGCTGCTGTGGAAGGAGAGAGGCTCTATTCCTTGTATTCCTTGTAGCAGCAGCTGTCACTGTCCTGTACCTAGTGCCTTTTTCTCTTTGCTCTCCCCACCCCTGCAGCAGCTGGGAGCCACTTTGAGAGAGGAAGGCTCTGTCCTGCCTGGCACAATGCAGCAGGCACAGTTTTTGTTGTTGCACCTTTTCTTTACTCTTGATTTTATGCTTTATCTGGGCAGATGTTGAAATGCCACCTGCTGTGGGTTTTTGACTACTTTTTCACAATCAGCAGATGTACTTTGTGTTTCACTCATTCTTTAAGAGAATCTGTCCAGTTTGGATGTACTTACAAAGAGGCCACTTGCTTACAAGAGTGTAGATATATAGGAGAATGATAATTGCATTTCAGAGTATTTAAAAATAAGCATGGAGAATATGAATATCTTCCAAAAAGTCCCTGAGGCTGTGAAGGGAAGACCTGTAATACTTAATGTGATGGAAGATTTGGCAAAGTCCTAGGATTGTATTGTGAAATGAAATCATGTATGCAGGTGGCCATGTGGGTTTTCAAAAGCACCATTTACCTACAGCCCAAAATCGGCATCTAAGAAATGCATAGAAAATAGTCCTGGTGAGATGTGTAGAAAATCATCAAAGTACAGAAGATAAGTAATAAATGCCTCCTTTGTTTTTTTTATATCATGGAAATATCTCCATGAGTTATCAAGTTAGCATCGATTCTTAAGCTTTACTGAAAGGATTAGATTGAAATTTGTGTTAGCCTCGTTTAAGTTAATATTTTTATCAGTAGCAAACATTTGTTTATCACTTTCATAATACTTTAGCTTACATTTCCTATTCTAAAAATGACAATTTCTGTAGCAATTTTTAATTTTTCAAAATATAAATTCATTTGTTGAACAAACTCCCAGTCCTTCAGTATGTCCTTGAAATTATAAAGTGCCTGTGTCAGAATGCTCCATCTTGAGGCTACTATACTTCCAAAACTGTAAAAAATTTAAAACAGGTGTTTGGAAATTCCAGTACTTCTAGGCTGGAGCAGCACCATCACCTGTACAGCATACCTTTTGCAAGAAGTTGTATTCCAGATCCTTCTAAAGATGACTTTAATGTAAATAACTTACCAGTAAAAGGTTAAACCCATGAATCCTGAATTTTGTAATACTGTCCGTCCAGATAATTTTTCTTGGGTAAAGAATTTGTTACTTCATCTGAGAGTTTTGCTGATTTCCTTCCATTTTCACAGATGTTGGCCAGCCTTTTCAGTTATATAGTACTTTTACAGATTGGTATTTTTTGTCAAATTTATTGTGAATTAGTTCTTTTCTTATTGCAGTGGGAGCATTAAATCCTGTGAATGATACTCCCTCTAGGCATGATGCTTTGTCATTTCATGTACTCAAAGAATTACTGTCTAGCTCTACATGTTCTTTGAAAGAATTCTATAGAAGAAGAATATCTTCCACTATCAGTATGTAAATATAGTTCCCCATCCTGTCAGCCACTTTTAGTGCAGCATAAAATATGAATCAAGAGCACAAACACCTGTTGCTGTGTAGGGAAGGCTTTGGTGAGTTGGAATCCACCTTGCAGTGGTTCAAGACCCCATCTCTTTGCAGATGCCTGCAATAGGATGTGATCTTTCTATTTGTCGTCTAAGCACCTGCCACCCACCAGTGCTAAGGTGCTGGTCAAGTAGAGGTCATTCGTCTTCCAATCATCTTCCAAAATTTGCCCTCCTGTGCACCCATGTGTGCTCATGCAAGTCCCTGCATAGTCCTTGTTTCCCTCAGCACACTTCTGCCATGTGTTTTAGTAAAATTCTGGCTGCAGAGCTGCCTTAACTGCAGCTTCCAAGTGCCCATCTTGTAAGTCTGTGATGGAATCAGTAAATGCTCCCAAATAAGCATGTGGAGGCCAGGAGCAAAGGAGGTAAACTTCTGCTGCATGTTTTGGGTTTTTTTTTTGTCTTAGCAGCTCTGGCTATGCTGCTGGTAAAAGGGGAACTGTTCTCTGGCCTTGGAGCTGGTAGCACAGCACAGCTTTTGTTAACCTGCCTAAACTCCCACCCCCTTTCCCTTCACCAAACACGGCAGTCAGGTGTCAGCTTCTTCCAAAACACTCCTGACATATTCTGTCCTCTAAGACATGTCAAGGCTCTGGGAAAATACTTCTTTGCCCAGATCAAAACGATGCTAGTGAGCAAGGTAACAGCTTGCAATGATCATGGAACTGAAGACACAGCCGGAGGACATCGTCTGCAAACCTTGAAGCAAACCTGATCTGGTGCTGGGTGATATTGTTTAGTGGATTAGGGGTCACAGTGGTAGTGCTGGGTGGACAGTTAGACTGGATGATCTTGTAGGTCTCTTCCAGCCCTGATGAATCTATGATTTTGTGCATCCATGAATTCCTAAGTCTTCACAGGGATTGTACCTTTGGAAATTGCACTGCATGTTCTTTCTCTGCTCAAGGTATGTGTGTTCCTACATACCCAGTGAGTGGCATCATTATTTGCTTTCTGTGGTCTGAGAAGAAGTCATGTCTCTCCTGTGCGTCCCTCTAGTTACATGTAATAAATTATGTTTGTCTGCCATCAGTTTAGAACTGGTTCTGAGTATACTAAAGACTGTGTGCTGCATATTTGCTGCAAAGGTCACCTGCCTGGACCCTGCTAGCTCTTACCTGTTTCTGAGTGGGACAGTGTGAGTTTTGCAACCTTCTTTGATTGCAGCAGCCTGCAAACAGCAGAGGCTGGGGTGTATCAGACGTAAAGTTATGTTCATGAATCTATTAGCAGTTTTATTTTCTTTGTTCCCTTGGGGATATATTTTCTCCCAGATGTGTGGCAGTCTATCAGCTCAGAAGCCACAAGAACATGTGTCTGAAGTAAGGAAGTTGTCTCTGCCCCAGGCTAGCTCAGGTCCTCAGGCTTTGGGAGTTCAGGCTGTGTGAAAGCACTTATGCTGCTCTGAAAACACAGAGCTGTGCAGAGATCTGTCTGCATCTGAACCTTGGGCCAGCTTCTGTGTCTTTGGATATACAATAGCACGGTTAATCCTAAGACCTTTAGTCTTTTAACAGATAATGAAGACTTACCTTTGTTGAAATAGCATAGATTTGCAGAAGATTCCACTGCTTAGGGGTGCCCAGAACAAAGGCTGATGGGCTATGACTGACTGAAGCCTCAACAAGACAAGAAACAAACATCTGAGCAAAATCACCCTTTCAGGATTCCAGCAGTTTTTTTCTCAATGCATCCAAAATACTAGCTATTTAAGTGCATGTTGTTCCAACAGTTGTTGCCACTATGTGCTCCTGCAGAAGAGGATGAAAAGAAGGACTTGGAAGGTCAGTTGGGTCAGTTTTAAACTAGAGGAAATCATTGCAACATAATGAATTCAAATGAGTAGGTCAAATTCAGGAGGATGGGATTCTGAGTTCTTCAACACAGGCACACTTTTGTGTTTAGAAGCCAAAACTGAGTTTTTCTCCAAAGAGATAAATCAAGTCTTGCTGTGAAGAAATTTGTTAATTTAAAAGATTTCTAATGGCCACTTAAACAATCTTCATCTTGAATACCCTCTCACTCTGTATGGTCCTTTTTTAGTAGCCTGTCACAGCAATATTTGTTCATGTTAACCACAGCAGGTTTGTCTGTCCTATTTTCTAGTGTTGTTTGCTACACTTTGCCCCTAGACATGTACAGATGAGATCCTGCTCAAGTTGTTTTCAGTCAGGAAAAGACTGTGTCCTCATGAGCATTTACTCACATAGGTACTTTTAGTAAAACTGTTGAGTTTGTTCAAGGAGGTTTGCAACAGCATGAGTGAGAGAGCTTCATTCTTTAAATGCAAATACGAGGTGTGCAATTATCCCGTTTGCTCTAGTATGCAGGTGATGAGATGGAGTTTTAGCTTCTGATGGAAGTCAGCTGGGGTATTGCTGATGGTCTCTGAACACTGACTGATGCTGACCTCCATGCACACACAGACATGCACAGCGGAGTGAGTCATTAAAATTTGGCTTGTGGAAAGAACAGCCCACAGTGACAAGGAGCGATGCTCCCAGGTGGTCTGCCTGCTCCAGCCATCTCACACAGGCCAGTGGGCAGGAGCAGAGAGGGGAGATGGTGTTCTCCCTGTGTGACACCCGGAGAGGCTGTTGCTGTAGTGACAATGTCCTCAGGGTCCAGCAGGGCAGTGGAGTGGTGGCACTCCAACCCCAGTTCTTTTGCCCTAACAGACTACTCAGATCCATTCATTTATCATGTTTAATTTCTTTCATAACATCAAATACAGTCAGGTCAGTTAAGATTCTTAGGGCTTCTCTTGCCCCCCTTCCCTCTCCCCCCTCTTCTTTTTTCTTAAAATAAGCACAGGATAACAATTAGAAAGTCTTAAAAGTGGACAAATGACCACAATGTATAAAAAAGGAAAGTACAGCAAAAAGGAGGGGACAGAGAAGAAACATTAAATTATCTGTGTGAAAATGGGGACAAAAGCATAAATTCTAATAAATAGAAGTAGAAAATGGACAAGTTTAAAGGTGGGTAATGAGGCACCTTTAATAATGTTCTCTATTATTTGCTCTAAGATTTTGCTTTGTTTGCTGTTCAGTCATCAGCAATGACATCTTTTTCTTTATGCCATTCAGTCATTTAGACAGTAAATGTTTTCCTTGGGTATTTGGAACTTTTTCACCTCGGTTCAGTTTATTGATACTGCACCAATGATCTCTGAACACAGAAATGATTCCCATCCTACTCTTATTGGTATTGACTGCATCACTTCAGAATCCCTTGCACATGGTGCACACATAGCCCCTGAAATCATTACCTAGTTATTTTCTCTGAACTACATTATTTCAGCTTCTGTTGAGCTGCATTTGCTAAAAATATTCTTGAGTCAAATCCCAGGGTTGCACACAAGCAGAGCTGGCCTGCCTGGGACAGTGGGGGATCAAGCAATAACCTTTTTAAAGATGTCCTGTATTCTCTCTGGACCTACCTGTGCCGTCAGTCCTGGGCTTTGTCAGTAACCTTTGAGCTCCTGCAAGGTTAGAACAGAGTACAAACAAAGATCCCACTTTTCAACCCTCTTTTCCTCAGCAGAGGCAGTGTTAAACCCAGCTCTGCATTTGAATAGCCTGGTGCAGGTCTTGAATGAGAGACTGATACTGATGGGTCTTGAGTGGCAAATTTCTGCCCCTTTCCCTCCTCTGAGAGGAGGAGTCCACAGGCAGCAGAAGGGGTGCTGGAGAGCCATTTTAGTCCTGCTGGAGGAGCCTCAGCAGTGACTCCAATCCTTCTCATATTACTACTGGGATAATCATTGCAGCTGCAACCAGCTGCTCCTGTCTGGATAAAATGTGTCTCCACACTGGATTTGAATATTTTGGATATTTTCCTTGCCTAAACCTTTGGCTGATATCCATTGTCTGTGCTTTCTAAACTCCACTGACTCTTAGATTGGATCAGCTGTTACATCAATGTTAATTAAAAGCAAATCTTCAAAAATATTAAGGAGCAGAGAAACAGTGACAGAGGAACCCCGGTAACCTAATCAGAGCAAATTGGACACTCAACTGACTTTGGATGGTATGTTTAGGGGAAGAACCGAAGTGGGGAAAAGGAGGCATCATAGTGGTTTGGAGGAGGAACAAATATGGGAGAATAGATGAACGAGGCAATAAAAGCAGATGACCATGTGTTAACAGGCTGTGGTCAGTACTGTTATCTGGCCATGCCCTGTCCCTGCCCCATGCTGCTTGTCCTGTTTTCTTCTCAACCTCCATTCCTAACACCTATCCTGTGTTCATGTGCCTATGTGTGTGGGGAGAACACAGAATGGAAACCTTGTGTTGTCACAGGGTGCTGTAGTGGAGCAGCTGGAGAGAATGGAGAGGTCTGAGTACTGTCTGATACTTAGGGGGCTGTGGGTCAGAGGGGCTTGAGAGCTGAGGCAGCTGCACATGTATTTTGTGGGTGTGTATCTCCTCATCAGGTGTGATCACAGGTCGGACCACACTAGTGGTGAGTGGGAGACGAGGCCCTGAGCCTGGCTTGGATACTGGAGAGGTTAGAGGCCATATGATTTGACTACTGGAGGAAGCAGGGAGTGCAAGGCAGAGCAGACAGACCTGTTTGTGAAGGTGGATGATGATCCAGAGGCTGGCTGTTTAACAGATTGGGTATCTGTGGTCAGTCTCTGAAGGGATACATAATGTATCTATGTATGTATTCTGTGCTAAATTGCTTTCATCCTGGTCAGCCAGAGAGGGGAGCAGGACAAGGATGTTGGCTCAGCTTGTGTTTTCCCAGTTGCTGCACTGATCTTGTGGTTTTTTTGGTCTGTGTTATCTGTGTGGTTGGCTATTGGTATGTGTAGAAATGCATTGTATCTGTGCCTCACAGCTGGATGGATGTGGGGATGTGGTGTTGCAGCAGCTTTGCCTCTGTCAGGCTACCAGCAACCCCCAACATAAACCAGAGCCACATATTTTCATATAGAATTCCATATGTTCATAAACAGCATTATGACTTTTGTCTAGGAAGTGGTTTTCTTGGTGAACTTGATGAAGATTTACTTTAACATCTTTACAGCAAATAACATAGGGATAGTTTCTCCTCTGGGCACCCCTTCCCTTCATATTGACACTTGGGTTGTGGCAAACCCTGAATCCATAAGCTGTGGTCATCATGAGAAAACATTAAACTTTCATATCTCCTTCTGGGAGTTGCATGCATGTGTATTACTGCCAAGTTGATTTTTCACTATACATTTGCTGATCAGTGTCAGGGTTCCAGGCAGCCACCACAGGATGTGGTTAAAGAAGAATAAGTGTGGAAATGCTGCTCCACAATGACTGAGCTGATATGATACCTGGCAGTGAAGGATTGCTGCAGGCAGTTGCTCTGGGGGTGTGGAGAGAAAGGAAAGATTTTCTGATGTAAACTCCCTAAGCAGACAATGCTGTCCCTAGAGAGATATTGAGCATTCAGCTAGTGAAGCACATTTTTTTTCCTCGTCAATGTCACTGAAAGAAAGATAAGGATACAGAGCAGAGGTGAGCTCAGAGTGTTAGAGTCAAGACAGAAAGGTTGTTATAATTTTTTGAGAAAGATTGAATATAACTTGTGAAAAGGGATTTACAGTAATGAATGCTCTTTCCATCCCTGAAATATCTGACACAGTTGCTTATGTTCTTAGCAGAAATTTATATTAGCTGTTACTTAGTTTGTGAAAACAGCACAAGGAACGTAGTAGTGCTGAGATGCTCATTCTCAGTTTGGATGATTTGATATGAAGCCTGATGAGGTATCTCAGAGAACTGAGGACCTAAGAGGTTGGGCAAGAGTTGGACTTAATGGTCTCAAGGTGGTGCTCCTCTGTGTCTGCAGTGCTCTTTTGCAGTTGAGGTGTGTGCAGTTAAATTGACTTCTTTTGCATTATGGAAAGAAAAATAAACCTTCCTTAAAACTAGGACTGTTTGCCATCATGTTGATAGCTCTGAAAGTGGCACCCTTTGGTTAGAATTGACCATAAATTAGCAAAAGCCTGAAGCCTGGAGATACTCAAGAACCGTCTGGACACAGTCCCGTGCCATGTGCTCTAGGATAACCCTGCTTAAACAGAGAGTTTGGGCCAAATGACCCATCGTGCTCCCTTCCAATCCCTTCAGGGATTCTGTGAAGTCTGCTGTTTGATTTTAGCTTTCCAAATTCAAATTTCTCCTTGTAAATTGGTGAAAGTTTTCTCCCATGATTTATGTCTTCTTTCTGCTTCCCTCACACCTTGGTTTAAAATCCATTTTTGCTTATTTTTTACTTATTCTTTCTTAAAAAAACCTGTTTTTAACTTCTTTTTCTGACCTAGCTGGGCCTTTTCAAAAATTTAATTTATGTGGGTTTTTTTTTTAATCTTTCAGTATAGTTCACCCTGCTTAACAGCTTCCTGTGACAGACAGTTCATCAGCTTACCTGTGTTGTAAGAAGAACCATCTTTTGCTTGTTTGAAACCTGTTATCTGTTTGCATCCCCCAAATTCTTACATTGGGAAAGACTGAACAGTTGAGCTCAGTTCACCATTTCCAGGTCATTTATGATCTCATAAACCTCTGTCACACCTCCTCTATCATTTCTTTCCCAGGCTGCAGAATTGGAAATTATTTATCTTTGCTTGCTTAGAAGCCATTCCATACCTTTGATCTTCCTTATTGCTTTTCTCTGATCTGAAAGTTTTCCCTTGCACAGTATGAAAGCACAGTCTATTAGACAGAAAATCCATTAATACTTCATAACATGCTTGTTTAGTTAGGAAGTAGGTCATTGTAAATTCTGATGACCCTGAATAAAGAGGAAGAAAATGACTAGCCTGATGCTCAAGGCAAGCACAAATTAGCTGAAATGTTACGAGTGAAGGAAATGAAAAATCTGTGACCTGACCCATGCAATCTAGAGGCAAAGACTTGGAACATTTTGCTTAACAAAATGCACATGATTCTGTAGTTTGTGAAGGAGGTTCAGAAGAACTGTTATGCATTAATTAGGGTGAAGTAAGAGAAATAAATATGTTCACTTTTCATGTCAGAAGATAAAATGTTGAGGTCTGCTTGCACTAAAAATAATTCTAAAGGAGAAAATAGTGGTTCTGATTATACTGTATTATGCTAAAACCTGAGCAGCTAGGTTTATTTTTGCAGGGCTGTTGCTTATTGGATTATTATCTTTTTTTTTTTTTTAACAATTCTGATTTAAGAATTGTGAAGCTGAATATGAAAAAAAAAAAAAAAAAGCTTCTATACCCATATTGCTGGGGGTGTGAGAAATAAAATCTGTACTTAGAAGCAAAGAATCCTTCCTTGACCAGGAGGAAATTTTTTTTTTTTTTTTTTTTCTAAGTAACTCTATTCCTTTTTGAAAAAAAAAAATGTATTCACCAAAATGACATATAAATAGAAATGAATTTTAAAAAAAAGAAATTAAAATTGCAGTGTATCTGAATGATAATGCAGTTACTGTCTCATTAACTGGATGCCAAAGGAAGGCAGTGATAATTGTGTAGCTGCTGCTAAGAAAATTTTCAGAATGCATTGTGGATGTTGTGCCTCATCTTGACAAAGTCAGTTCACAAAAGAGCAATAATCACTGTCTCAAGGGACTGCTATGTTTCAGATATTAAAATCTTCCCTTAACGAGCATCTAAGACATAGATCAAAGTAGAACTACTGTGCTGCATGGGCTTGAAACTCATACATATTTTCTTGAACTCAGGATTGCAGCTCTGTTTCTATTTTGGAAATGAGTTAATTCCAATATTTTTCAGGGAAAGTTCACGGTATGTTCTGTGATATTCAGGATTTTAGCAGTGACAAAATGCTTTGCATTACATGATGTCTTGACAATATTAGTGCCTGTATGTGTGTATATAGAATATGCAAAATTATGTATACCTAATGTACATAAGATAGATGAATATATAATTTTTCTCCTCTTCTACACATATTTTTTAATAGCAATTCAAAGTCTCTGGACTATACTGTTGTATTTCAGCTGTGATTAGTCAGGTTTTTTGATTATGTTTGTGTCCAAGTACCTTCCATTTTAGTTCAGTGAGTCCAGCTGTAATTAAACACATCTGAATATCACAGACCATGTGAACAGGGTGCTGCCTCTGAGAGGGGCAGAATAGGCTTGGACAAGAGAGTCATGTATGTATATACCTCCTAGATAGATTGAGATTGTTGAGGTTCAGTTTTCTTTTGCTGCCATTTGCAGTGTTTTAGGGTGTTGGACATTGCTAAAGTGTACATGGAAAACTAGTAATTTATTTTTTAAAAGTTGGTAAGTCTCCTACACTGTCACACTTATATAAGCAAGGTCTTGGAAATAGAACAGCAAATATGATTAATGCTGTTTGGGGTGGTTTTGTTTTCCCCTTTTTCTACAGTGTTGTAGAGAATCAAAGACATTTAACAGAAATTAATTCTCCTCCACCTCTATTGGAGTTTGTTGAGCTGGATAAAAAAAAATTAAATACAAAGCTACATTCAGTTACATAACTACTCTAAAATTCTATGTTTTTCAAAGGTAGAGCAGTGATAACATTTCATCAGTGCCAAAGTGCCACGGTACATTGCTTTGGAATTCAGAAGAGCTGACCTGTGTCTCTCTGGCTTCGCCTCCTGAAGTCCTGTTGATTTATTCAAAGTCTTTTGAAGTGTCATCTTTATGCTGTATGCCTCCATTAATTCCATTTTCTTATTGGTTAAATGCTGATTTTAATGCGTAGGGTCATACAGTGTGACCTCAAACATCCTATGTTACATTTGTAGCATGAGGACAACTAATGCAAAAGAAAAGCTCAGGTCTGGAGTGGAAAATTACATCTTGTATTTGGCCATATTCTTCTCTATTCTGAACAGATCTGATGAATATCATTATGTATTTTAGGATCTTTCATATGGCACATAAAAAGTCATCTTGCTTTCTTAAAATTTTAAAAAATTCAATATAACTTAATGGGTTTCCTTATTTCCTTATCTTGTTTGCTGTCTCCACCTGCACTGTGGGGAATTTAATTACTTTGCACCTGAAACATGAAGTGTGTTGTATCTTCAGCATGAGCCTGGAAATCATTATAACCTTTACTTGTTCAGAGCCAGAAAGTACCTTAGGGTCTAAAGTGTGATGTTCAGGCAGAAGTAAAGACTAATGTGTAGATTAGAAAGCCAGAAGAAGCTGCAAGGATCATCTAGTGCCAGAGTGTTTCTGAGATCAATATTATGTTCCTCACCTGACAATTCTCATCAAGGTTTTTGGCTCTCTCCCCATGCAGTTAGTGTTGATGGTGATTGCCTTTGACAACCTTTGAAAGCAGCACAGAAAGAAGAAAAGCAAAATCTGTTTTCTGCTCGTCTATCACAGAGCTTCTAAAGAGCCTTTCTGTATCCACTCTGAGGCTGCTATACCTGCTCTTTAAAATCCAGATTGATTTGTGTCTTTTAACACAGAGGAAATTCGATTCTAACTTGTGAGTGGAGTTTCCCGTCATCATTAAGGCTGGGAGATGTTTGCCATGACCTAGGTCATCCTGACCTTAATTAAAGACCAAATCACCAAGTCTCAGCTAGCGTCACACACTATTTTCATAGTCCCTTGCTGCAGTTGTTCCTCACAAAGCTAGCAACTGAGCACAACGCAGGCAAGTAAAAGACATGCAGTTAACTTGTTTCCAAAACATCTTTATTCAAATTGATTTAAATTTCCTCAGTTATGGAAACATTTCCCATGATATGATAGAAGTTCCTGTAACTACCATAAACATGCTAGATGGGAGGCAAATCTGAAGTATTTAATTTGTTTGTTTATTTTTAACAGCAGTAACATGCATGTCTCATCCAAAATGCAGCGCATTAAACTTAGTCATTTTCCACCTACTCTCCCTTTCGCCTTGTTCTTTTTTTTTTTCCCTGCAGCTCCTGTATTACATGCTCTTCTGTGCAGGCTGTAAATATTTTCCTTGCCTTGGACCCACTCTGGCATGGGATCAGGGACAGGCTGCCTGGGGCTCACAGGAGAGAGGGGAATGCAGCAGAGGCAGGGGCAGTGTCCTGGTGGGGCACCACCTTCTCCTGCTCCCATCCCCAGGGAAGGGAGTGCCTGCCAGTAGGCACCACTGCATCCCACCACACGCTTCAGAGGAAGATGGCTGGCAGCTCTGTAACCTGCTCATTTTATTCTGCCTTTCCTGTTGTGGATGTATCATTAATTTTCTTTGAAAAACAAGTATTGTGAGGAAGAGAGGTTGTTTAATGGAGGGTGAGATTTTTGATATTTCAAATATCAAGCTATTAAAACAAGCAGACAATGCCAAATGTGGGGAGCATAAAAATTATTTATGTGCCAGAAAGTATTAATTTTGAGAGATGCCAGGATTCATCTTGCAGCCTCGTCTACATGTCCAAGACAATCTTGATGTTTTTATAACCACCTTGGTCAGCACCACGTTTTAATCTGAGGCTTTAAGGTGGTTGATTTGCTTTGAATATTTCTCCCAAGTATGAGTAATATAGAAGATAATAGAGTGAATCTAGTGATTTCTGTATTTTTAAGTTTTATACATTTTCTTCTGCAAGATAATTTATCAATAATTCTAACAATTTATTTGTTTTACTATCTTCTGTTACTTGGCAGTAATCTTTGTATTCCCTTTGTACTTCAGTCCTTGATTATCCATCTGACACTAGTCGCAGTAGGAGATTAATTTTGTCCTTCTTCCATAATAGAAATTTTCACTGTATTTCCAACAATTGTGCTATAGTTTGTTTATTTTTGTGTGGTTTTAGTATATGAAATTATAATTTCTTGTGTTGTGAGGTGGTTTGTTATCATTAAGTTTGTTGGAATTGACTACTGGTGATTGTTTAGATTTATCCCTTGAGCATTTTCAAACTGATTCTAAGCATGTTATTTGTGGTGAGTTCTGTATTAAATACTAAATTACTGTTGAAAGACTTGTAGAAAATCATTTAAATATTGGATTAATATTGCCTACAATATATAATAGCAGGCAAGCCTCTAAAGAATTTGTGAAAGAAGAGACTGATGAATAAAAGTTTGTTAAAGCCGGTGAAATATTTCTTGAGATGCTTTTAGAAAAACTTTTAATTTGCTTTTAGTGCATAGTCATTAAATATACTAATGAACTGTTCTAATCCTGTTTTTTATCTTACTAGTTTAATTCCTGCTAACTCTTTGATTGTTCTTTGATCCTTGTGGTATTTGTTTTTAAAAAAAGCTTATTTTAAGTGCCATTTATTTAATCACTTATTGAACACATATACTGTTCAACAAGCAAGAAATGTTGAAAAGTCCTAGTAAAACCTGCAGTATTTAAAAGCATGGAAGCACTTGCTTTCTTTTCAGCTAAATTTGAGTATTGGTTTTTAAAATCTGGATAAATTTTGGCTCCCTCTCATCTGATATTTGGCAGGTTGAGCCAATCACAAACACCAGATAGTGTCATTTCCATGCCCATAATCTGCTAAAACTGCTCTTGGAATTCAGCTAGTCCAATAGCTCCCTGTAAAACCTGATTAACATCCCTTATTTTTACCTATTGCTTGCCTGGATTATCTGTAAAGTAAGCAAAACATAAAGATATTTAATTTAATAGCAGTACAACTTTGATACTGTTTGTAAACAAACTGAATTTTACTCCAGACTTACTTTCCAAAGTCTGAAAATTACTTTTTTAGGGTGGGAAGGTGACCCACCTCCAACCCAAAGTTGAAGCCATCTGCATGGGAGAAATGACTGCGTGATGTCTATGTGAAGTTCAAGTGTGGTTTTACTGCCACAGTTCTACATCCATTAAGCAGACAATTGCTCTTTTTGCCTGAAAACAAAACGTTCTGTGTATAAACTCTTAACAGATGATGAGCTTTCAGCTATTAAAAACAAGGCAAAAGAAGGCTAACTTTGTAGTATTTTGTAGCACTTTCCATTACTCTATAAAAATTGCTTTTGAGCTTTAAATACAGGAAATCCCAGAGGAAAAGCATTTTCCTTTGTAGCATTTCAGTTTGTTCCATTCCTAGCATACATGATGCAGAACCACTGCAGCAGATTGCTACTTTTGGTGTGTTAGAGGAATAAAAATACCGAGGCTGATTTTTATCTTCTCTCATTGCTTGGCAGTTTTGGCAGCATGTGGCACAAATCCGATAGAAAGCCAAATGTGCAGCTGTGGAAATTGGTTGATCCATTGGATGTGTACATCTTCATTAGGCTGGCACTGTTGGGACAGCTTGGTCCAGCTGAAGGGCAGCCTGGTCACCAACCACACTGGCTGGAAGAATGTTAAGGACAACACTATTCTTTTTCCAGGCTCTTGTCTCCACACATTTTTTATCTTGTTCGACTCCTTTTGAAAGGAGTAGATCACTACTGTGTGGAGCACTTGAGGTATAGTCATGTTGCACTTCATAAAAGCAACATTTTTGGTTCACTGCTATGAGCTACATCAAACAGTTCCTAGCCTGGATAGTTTCAATTATGGAAGAAGTGGGATTCAGGGCAAACCTCCCTCATGATCCTGAAGTAATTCTTTGAGAGTGTTTTGTGCACCTCAGTAGTTTACCTCAAAACAGAATTGTATGACCATGGTGTGCAGCTACAGCTCTTCTCCAGAGAGGGTGACAGCATCACAGCATGTTTTTTGAGATGTCACAAAGAACATCTGGCAGAATTAAGGGTAAGAGGATTGAGAGTTATCTGTACTGGAGCTTTTAATTTGAGAAGGGTTGCTGGGACACCTAATGCTGCAGTGTGCTGGCAGTGATAAATGACCACTGCTTTACTGTTGAGTTCGGTGTCCTTGCTCACAGAAATTCATTCCCTGAGGCTTTAAACTGTGGGACTTTGGGTTTTGGTCTTGCAGTTTTGTGGTTAGCTGTCTGCCACACACATCCACCTTGAAAAGATGTGCAGTACAATTTGTAACACACCTGTGTCTCTCAGTCATGCTCATTAGTTGCAGGCTGTGTAACTGATTTGTAGTCTTTGCCTTTTAGTATATGGCAGTGCAGCTCATTATTTGCTAAAATGATGTTTTGTTTAAGCTTTTAGCAAACTAATAAAATAATGCTTTTTAAGCAGGATGTGTTTTGATTAAGATGAATCAACCATTATTCATCCATTACTACTTTAAATGTGAGTTGCTTCTTAGTATTGTAGGGTTTTTTCACAGCAGTGTTAACTGTTTGATCATTGAAAAGATATTTAGGATTAGATAAGTGTAGATATATTAGATGGGTGTTTTTGGTAGTTTTAGAATTTTATCTTTTCTGATATTAAATGGGTCATTGTTTTCTGAAACTAAATGTAGCATTTTAAAGTCTAAATATATTTTTATATATAGTAGCATTATCTCCATTGTTTGCAAACATACCATAAGTTACATGGGCATTAGCAAAAGGTTTGATGACTGTATCAGTCATTTTATGTCACTTAAAAAAAAAAAGTTTCAACATATTTTGTAATTTTGCCTTCTTAGAGAAATAAGTCTGAAAGTGAAAAAAAAAAAAAGTCAACTTTCCTAGGAGTTAGCACTGATATTAGTCAAAACTGCACTTTGCTCAGGTTCCCAATATTATATCATCTGTGCACTTGAAAAGATGAACTTATTAGTACTTCATGTAACAGTTCATGAACTTTTGGATTTTCACTAATATATGGGTATACAATGAAAACTGTTTTACACATATATGCTAAAGCTGATAGTTATATTTGAGTATAGTAAAATAATTAATTCTGCAAGCTGGTGCAGATATAACTTGTTATTCATAAAAGCACGTATGAAAGCAATGATTGATGCCTAAGTTGGGAGGCATTGGTGAGTTCTAGAAATTATATAGATGCAACTCTTCAGCATTAATCCACTTGAAACCTTGCTGGTGTGTAATTACAGTACCTGGAAATTATGTTTTTAAAAACTATAAATGCTTCAATGCATTTTTATTCTGTAAATAAAAGACACTTTGATGAAACATGGATGAAACTTGATGTGTTAATTGACCAAAATGTTCATATTGATGGATCTCCACTATGAAAAGAGACTCGAATACACTGATATTATGTCCTCTTCCTGCCTCAGTGTGCTATTCTAATGTGTGGCGAATAGAAATATATCTTATGAATTCAATCTTCCCTGTCATTGCTTGTTTATAAAGCTCTTATTATGTTTTCAGTACCTGAATCCAGTGAAATTGCTTGAAAATATTGAAGGCAGTGAACTGAAGTTCTTGGGTGAATCATATTATTTTAGAGAAAATTGATTGAATTGAATGGCCTTTCTTTTCAGAGCTCTTTGCAAGAAAGCGAACTAGGACAGAGCAACAGGGCGATGGTGTCCCTGCTCTGATCCCAGCCCCACAGCATCTGAGCAAGGCAACCCCAGAGACCGTGACCAGGTTCAACCAAGGGACAAGACCTGTAAAAGGCAAAATCATGGCGAGGAGATGGGTGCAAGGCCAAGACAGACAGCCCATGCATAGTTCAGAATCACAGCCAGCATTTTATGGGCACATTCACAGGGACAAGGCAGGGCTGAGGTCAGGTCAGTCCACAGCTCAAGGGTGTCTGTGGTCAGGCACATTTTAACTGGAGACCAGCATTCCTCCAGCATGGCATGGGCAGGAGCTAAAGGCCCTGGGCTGTGCTTGTGTAGATCTCCCTGGGGAGGTGAGCAGAAGCCCCAGGTGTGGATGGTGAAAGGCTGTAAGGGTGTGTGAGTGTACTCAAAGCCCTGTCACATCAACTACTACCTCCTCAGCCACAAAGCCAGTTGTTTCATCGCATAAAGGTTGTCCAGGTGTGATTTCACCTTCATAACTTTATGCTGGCTAATCCCAGTCACCTTCTTGTCCTTTATAGGGTTGGAAATGGCTTCTAGGAAGGTTTGCACTATCACCTTTCCAGGGATCAAGGTGATGTCACCTTCCTTGAAGACAGAGGTGACATTTGCTTTCTCATGGAACACAAGGACCTAACCTGATCCCCATGAGCTTTTAAAGACACTCAAGAGTGACCTTGTATGACATCAGCAGGCTCTCTCAGCTCTTGCAGTTGCATCCCATCATGTCCTTGAATTGGACGTTGTAGAAATGGCGGATAGCTTTTGGAAAATACCCCACCAGTTTCTCTTAACAAGAGAGAACTGCTTAAGTTCTTATAGATACTTTTTGATTTTGGTGGTGTCGAATGTAAGACAGTGGCCCAGAATGCTTCTCCAGTTTCAGAGCTAATAAAACTCCCTTTCTGTGATAAACTTTTGCTAACATAGAGTACACTTCATTTTTATTAATTACCTTCTCTCTTTGGGATGAATTTGGACACTAAATGAAAGTTTCCTATTATTTGGGACTTTGAAACTTCTCAATGCAGAATGGGATGAAAAGAGGAGTGTTAAGATTCTGCTAGAGGGAAAAAATACATTTCCAAGAAATAATGTCTGGGGCTCTGTAGCAGTGCACTATCTTGGTGTGTTGGCTACAAGTGTTTTTTTGTCACTGGGTGGGCAATAAGCGTGTTCATCACAGGCTAATTAAGAAAGGTCTGTACATGCTGATGAGTGGAGTGGGGATACACCTGCCCTCAGCCATACTGTCAAATGTTGGCAGCTCCACAAAACACCAATAAAAAGTCATACAACTGTTTTCTTTGTTAACCTATGAAATACTTTTGATGAACATTGTTTCAGAGTAGGAACAGGTCAAGAGTAAAAAATACTTATTTTCTGAAAAGCATGGATTTCTTTTCTATTCATTACTGGTTTATTCTGCAACTGGGTCTGCATTTGCCTTGATAAAATGGTGGCCTCATGCACAGCTTGTGCCTCTGTACTTTCTTTGCAGTGCTGCCCAGCTAGCTGCCTCTAATAGCCATAATATTGCTGCTCATTTCTTCTACTGAAGAGTGCCTTGCAAAAGACCACTTTGAAGCAATTCACTGTCCATTTCTGTGTTACCTCCATGGACACTATCTACATCACCTATTCAATGCAAAGTGGAGGGGCAGAAAGATTAAGAAATCCATAGGAAGACTAAAGAAAGTCACAATTTTGAATGTATATGTGACAGCAAATCAAACAATCTTCACAGCAAGCAACTGAAAAATATAAGCAAAGTAACTAAATAAAGGAGCACTAATACAACACAGGAATTTTTAATCCATGTCTAGAGGAAGCAAAGTTCCTTACTCATTGCAGTCCTGTTCTTGAAGTGATTACTCATTTTGTCCCTTATTTGGCATTTTAAGCAATGGAGTGTTGGGGTGTTTTTAATCTGTCCTGCAACTATTGCATGTGGCTCCCATCATTTTGGTTTGGGTCCAGCACTTAAAGAGTTCTCCTGTGAGCAGCTGATGATACTCTTTCTCATGCTTCTGCGTGAAGAAGCCATGATGGCAGGGGCCAAACCCATCTTTGTGCTCTTGCAAAAGCCAGACCTGCTGGTGTTGTCCATCTATCTGGCCATTCAGTGACTGACCTGCCTGTCAATTCTGAAATCTTCTGTAACAGTCAGCTGTTTTCCGTGAAACCTCTTGTTTGCAGGCTGTCTCAGAAAACTGCTTGGAGAGAAGTTCTGTGCAGAGTGATAAAATTGTGCTGAAGTGAATTGTGAGAGTTGGAACAGCTTAGGTTTGCCAGCGTTGTTCTTCAGCATCCCACGACTCACAGAAATGTCTAATGAGCAGTGGGAGTGGGGAAGAAAAGAAGTCAGTTTGTGGGCTTAGAGCCATGGGATAACTGTGGGTTCCTAGCTATGATTTTGTCTTTTCCTCAAAGAGAAAAGTATATTGACAACCTTTCTCTGCAGAAGGTGATGAATAACAAGGTAGCAGCATTTGTTGATGGGAATGGGATATTCAAAGCAGAGGTAATGAATGCTTGTTGGAGAGAACTGAGAAACACTCAAATGAATGTGTTTGACTGGTTAGTAAAACAGAGCAAGGAGTGTTATAGAGTCCCAGAGGTGAACATGGGTAATGTCCATACACTCAAATTCACTGACTTGAATTTGAGGTGTTAAGTTAAAAAAAAAAAAAAAAAAAAAAATTAACTTAGTGTGTATGTGGATTTACAGATTTGGGAAATTGTGTTTTAAACATAACGTAACGGAAAAGCAAAGAAAATCTGCTATTCTATGTGGTGCTGAGACCTGCTTCCCTTAGACAGCACATTACTTTGCAATATGTTGCTGCTTCAGCAGCCTCCTCTGATTAAGAAGGGTTGGTATGTGAGAAATACTGCTCCCAGGTCTTCTTTCATGCAGTATTACTTCATATCTTCATGATGTATTGTCAAATCTTTCTAGTGGCAGACCGTGCTATTAAAAGGAAGGTTGATTGCAGGGTGAAACTTACTTTGCTGTAAAAGATAACTTGTATTAGCAACTGAAACTTATGGGATTTAAATAGGAATTTTCTTTTTGTACTGGATTATTTTTCTTGTGGAGAAGAAAAAAAACAGTCATTCTATGCAGCAAAAAAAAATCTGTGCAAGTCATGGGCACTTTTTGCATTGTTCATGTTTCTGCTTAGGAGCACTTAGGATGTAATTTTTCTATTATCTTAGAACAAGCCAGGTTCAAAACAGGCATCTTTTTAAAAGACAGGCAGGAAACTAAAAACATTAGAGAAGGGAAATTGTTTTTTTTTTTATTTTTGTTGCTACCATCAGAATTTGAAAAAGATATTTTATTTTCATATGACTATTTCTAGTTTATCCGAAGTGTTCCAATAATATTCCAGTCACTAGAAATTAATACATACAGTATAACTGCAATCATCTGGAAATTGTATTCTTTCCTTCCTATTGTTGGTAACTTCTCTTTGTACATAGAAAAGCCTTTCAGTTTTTGCAAAGCATCATGATATATTTCAATAACAGTTTTGCAGCTTTTTGTTTCTAAAATATGTAGAAATGTAGTATACAGACTCTAAAGGAATTTGTGTGAAGTGTGTTAAATGCAAAATATGGTAGTAAGGGTGAGGTGTAGGTATTAGGCAAGGTTATCATGTAAATTATTGCCAGTTTATTGACTTTTATTTGTCTTCATGTTCACAGTATTAAACTATTTGATTTTTGAAATACAGTCCTTGGAAGGGAAAACTTTGTTGTTCAGCTTTTAATCTTCCCTCCATGCACCCATAACCTAAAAGCTGCTTCTTATATGGTGCACAGAATTTGTAGGTTCATTCACAAAGCAAAAACCTCTAGAGAATATTTTGAACACAGGAAAGAGTGTATTTAAAATATGAGCAATAAAATGATAGTAAGGAAATAAAATTTTTACTTTGAATATTACATAATCATAAGCAGTTTTAAATTGTAGTTCAGTTAAAATAACATTTGCCTTAGATGCACAGTAGTCTAGCTATAAAATACCTTATGGAGCTATCTCAATCTACCTTGTGATTGTGCCTGCTGTAGTTGCATTTTTTTCCTGCTATTCATTCTGCTAATTAGCATGCTTTATCAGCAAATTTGGAATCTATTTGCACCACTAAAGTTAATTAGCCAAAGTGAAAACATTTCATCTGTGCAAGTGGTTTTTTAAAGTGTTGCAAAATGCCTTTGTGTGCCATTACACTGGTCAGATGGGAGTTTGAAGGACATACACCTAAAAATATGTGATTTGTTTTAGATAGCAGCTGGAGCTATGGCAGTTAACCAAACCAATCTCCCTTTCCCTACATGCTGGGTCCTTGTTTCAGCACTTGAGAAACAAAAGGACTTTAAGAGAGTCTGTAAGGACATTTGACATCCAGGTTACAAAAATACTCAGAGAGGACAAGGCTATCACAGAGAAACAATTTCTGAATGCCTGTTCAGTGAAGAAGAAACGGAAGAAAATCTCACATTAAAATCCTCTCGGAGGAATGGGTGAAGCAGAGCATGTATAGGTTGGTCTGAAATAGGCTCGGGTTCCTGTCGACTGTAAGATAGAAAATGTGAAAATAAACTTTAAAAAGGTTCTAGAGAGGTTTAGGTCTGTAAACTCAGTGCCTTCATGAGGCAAAAAATGAAGCTGTAAGAATAGAGGATGAGATAAACACATCCTATTTTGAAAGGAGCAAAAGGTAATCTGACTGAAGGCGTGAACAAACACGTAGATGAGGCTGATTTCATTGATAGCTCTATGCCTTTGAAGCAGTGCTTTTGCCCAAACCTTTCCAGTGAACTCAGAGGGAAGATCTGTGCATGGATACGTAGTTCTTTGAAGGACAAGTACAGAAGATGGGAATAAAAGAACAAATCTGGAGGGATGGAAAATTTCCCTTCCCTGGACAAGTACCTCCATTTGTTTAATCATTGCTCTCAGCTAGTTTGAGAGTAATAGCCTATCCCTGACAATGCTGTGTAGTGTTTCAGGTGCCTGTAGTGTGTATGCTGCCCTGTAGGGGTTGTCACTAATGCTGGTATGAATAGAAAGTGATGGAGAAAAGGAGGCTTAGGGGAGACCTCCTCGCTTTATACAATTACCCGAAAGGAGATTTTAAACAGAGGGGTGTGGGTCTCCTAAGTAACAAACAAGGGGGAATGGCACCATGGCCAGGGGGTGATTTAAACTGGATCTTAGGAAAAACAGCTTTGTTGTAAGGGAGGTCAGGCGCTGGAACAGGCTGCCCAGGGAAGCAATGGAATCATCATCCGTGGAATTGTTCAAAAAATGTGTGCCACTTGGGGACAGAGTTTATGGTGAACATGGTGGTGCTGGGTGAATGTTTGGACTTGATGATTTTAGAGGTCTTTCCCAACCATAAGGATTCTATGACTCTGGTTGTGTTCTATGAATTGGAGGTACTGTGCTAACTTTTAAGGTGTTACTCAGAATATATTCCCACAAACCATGTGATTTACAAAAAACTGTTTCAGAGTGTCCAAGATGCTTCACACTGGGGCGTTAGACTAGAAAGCCTAACCTGACAAATGACGTCTTGATAGTTCTGAGGCATGAAGGAGGGAAAAATGATGGGCTTTATGTACAGATGGAATGAATTGGCATCAACAACATGAAGAGGTTTTAATATTTTCTTCATTCCTCCCTGAATGTAACCCAATTTTAGTACTTTCTTTGCCCCACCTTGCTTACTCTTAACAGCATTTGCCTGACACCAGAAAATAGATTTCCTGAGAGCAAATTTAGATGACTTCCAATTAAGAATTAACCCAAATACTGATTAGAGATCTCATCATATTTCAAGATGGTAACCAAGTTCTTTAAAAAACACTACAAACACTTGTAAGATTGTCATAATGAAAATAACTCCAACTCTGAGGACACTCTGGAACCCATTTAATCCAACTCTGCAGGTCATCACTTTCCTCACTTATACACCACTACCATTATCCTTCCTTCTGCTCCACACCATTCTCTGTGAACCATATAGCCAAAGACCACTGATTCCTAGCACAGACTGCCAAATTATGAAAAATGAACTTGATTAAAGTTTGTCATAGTCATCAGACAATCAGAAAAAATTCTTAAGTATATCCAAGCTTATCAGATCATTGTGAACACTGGTAGACAAAAATATTACCTGCGAAAAACATGCTTACATAAATCAGAATCCCATATAGAGATCATAAAAAACACAATTTCAAAATGTTTATCAAATAGATTAAAGCACATATTTATTGCTAACTGAAATGCAATAGAAAAAAATGCACTGAGTATATTCCTATTGTAATTTATCCCTGTAATTCTAAACTGTCCATCGATTTTAATTTCCATATATATTGATAACTGTATGTAGTATGTATGTATGTAGAGGGTATGTAGCATATTAATATGCAGTGCAGTTACATACAGTATAAACTATAGTAATTAGGGGATAAATCAGAAATCAACATTAACTTTTTGAGGGTTAGGCATATCAGTACATGAATAATGAGCACATATGTGATTATCAGTTCCTTTATCTGTTTGTCTTTCCTTCTCCTGGTAGCTTTTGGACCTATTGATTAATTTCTGTAAAACTTGCCAGAAGGGGAGATGTTTAGAGATTTATGGAGAAATTTCAGCAAGTCTGGTAGATGATAATAAGAAATAAACTCCATGAAGACTGCTAGACAGTGCAGGAGAGATAGCCTAGTAATACTTCTGATCAGGGCAAATAGGGAGAAATCTACTGGTACACATTAAACTTGCCAGCATATTGCTGGACCTGTAAGTGTACTTATATTAGAGATGTTAGTTTTGGGTTTGGGTTTTTTAGAGTAAACAAGATTTATTGGAAAAGACTGAATGTATTTTAAGACCAGACATAGGATTATTTCTGTAACATGCCAAAGATTGATATATTACTCCATAGATTTTATTTTTTTGTTTTTTAAATTGTTTTAATTTTACGATTTTTTTTTCTTATAGCACACTAATACTCACCCCTTCGTGAGATCCAGAACCTAAAAATTAATCTCAGTCTTTTTGAGAGAATATTTGAAGATCAATTTTAGTAGTAAAGAAAAAAAACGATCCCAGAGGTACATGTAAACACAAAAGACCTCTCTGCAGGCAGGCAGGAGAGTGCAGTGGCTGCCTGATTCCTTCTCACTGAAGATAGCATGTGTTCCCCTCTGGCAAAAAAAAAAAATTTAAAAAAAAGATTCAAAATATTGAGAGTCATTAATTAGAGTCAATGATATTGATTATATGTATTACACAAAAGTAATCTAAAGGTACCGTAACTCTGATTCTTGTTTCTAGGTTATATTTCCTGAGTTTGATTAAAGAGCTTAGAGTTTATGGTCTGTTTTTTATCTATACTGGCATATAGATAGGGTCTGTGTATGCCCAAAGCTGACGGAAATAAATCCAGTCATTCTACAGAATAGCTTAGAGCTATGATAAAGCTCAATCTGTAATAATGATAAAAAGAGAATCACATCAAATAGCATAGACATTACAAAAAAAGGAATATGCTGCTGCTGTCCTCAATGCTCTGATTGCAAAAGCTACAGAGAATTACACATACCAATTAGAGGACAACATCACAACTTCCTGGTTTGTAAAATGACATCAATTCGCCTTCCACAAAGGGACTCCCTACCAAATTTATTTTAGCATTGAAAATATGGAACCATCTGGGATACTGAGTAATTTACATCTTTATTTTTCTGTTGCTTCTCAGTTATTTTGAGAAGTCTTAGGTTGAAGGATGTTTTTTGGTTAGTTTGTGATTTTTCTTTTAATTGAGTTGTTTCTTGCAAAATTGCAGGGTTTTTTTTTTTATGCTTACCTTGCTGTAAAACATTTGACATTCTCCTTGATACAGACAAAGTGTCTATACTGGATACTGGGTCTTCCTCTTCTCTTCATCTGTACTGTGTTCTTATTGTGGCCTTCATAAGTATTTAAGGATTTAAATATCTTTGACCTTTCAGGCTATTAAAATACTTTTGCAGTGATTAAAGAAATTAATTTTTTACTTCAAATTCGTGATGCAGTAAGTATGCAGTTGCCCATGATCTCTCTGTCCCTCAGCCAGTCATGTTCTGTACCTGAATTACTTGAATTTGTAAACTTTTACCATCATTGCTGAAACAGAAATAGAAATCTAAGAAATTGCTGCATTTCTTCATGACTCACAGGAGCTTTCATAATAAAGGCCTCAACTCAGTGGTCTCACTAAGTACAGGAAAAGGCCAGGTGTTACTTTCTGTAACACTAGGTTACAGATCACTAGGTTTATGATCACTAGGTTTAGGCCAGCTACAAAAATTTTTGCCCTCTAATTTTGCTCCTCCCTAAAGTTCCTTGTTTTTGAAACATAGGTTGCCATATGGCAAAATGTCTCCAATTTTCAAATTTGCCATCCTATTTGTGAGCTGTGACATAGCTATAAATGTTGGCATTGAAATGTATTGAAATGTTGGACTTTTTTAGTTCTGGAAACCTGAAAGAAGAAACAGGCAACATTGTATGACTGGCCACAGCTCCATGTGGAAGAGATTTCCATGGAATAGCTGGAGAACCTTCTGAATACATCTACTTAAAATTGTAGTATTGGGCATAGTGCATGGTGACCAAGTGAAAAACTAATTTACATGGTGGATAAGCAATTCCTTCTAAAATGCTGCTTTTCAGTTTTACGCAGCATTTACCCCATTGTTTTAGCTGAATTATGTCTGAGTCTAAAGCTCTACAGGGTCCAAAGCAGTACAGACTTGTTCCATACCTTGGCTAGTCACACCACAAACCATCACATGAAAGATCAAATGAAGGGAGAGACGATTCATCTATGCAGAGCTAAAGAATTTGAACTTTGGCAATGACATATGAATTCTTCTTTCTCACATTAATTTCCATACAGACATCATAAATGATAGCCAATTTTGCCCACCCCTCAGCTTTCATGTCCTCAGTTTTCTTACCCAGAAGAAAAATGAAATTTAACTATTGAGAAAATTGTTAGTAGTTTGTGTTGGTTTTGTTATTGTTGTTAAAAATTCTGTTCATGCAATTATTTGGAAAGGATGTGTAAAATATCTAAGAGGAAAAAAATGTGGCAAAGTAACTCATCAACTGAAAGCTTTCAAAGCTGGGATAAAAATCTATGGAGAATTCTAATTTTTATATTTAGTATTTGAACAGCAGTTTCTATGATACTTAACAAATTATTTATGCTTCAATCTGAATCAGCAGTCTGTATTATAAGTCTTCTACTTTTATATAGCATGGTACTTCTTTGTGTGCATATACCTTTGTGGGTAAATGATGCTCTACATTTTTTGGAACAACTCAGTGAACTGTAGTACTCCCTTGAGAAATTAGTCATAAGTACTTACCTTTGTCTTCATTTGCTTTTAAATACAGTTTCTTTTGATACTGAAGCACTAGACACCTGATTACTTGATATTCACTGATACTGAAAAATTCCTGTGCTTTAATGTAAAATTGCCTCATTGCCTGGAAGCACGCAGTTTTCTGTAGGTCCAAAGAGACTGGGGAAACATCAGCCATGATTATGTTCCTTAAGTGATTAGAAATACTTCCTGATGGTCTCTTGGTGTTCCTTGTGTTAATTTTTGACTCATATTTAAATCACTTTCTGTAGACATGGATTTTATTCATTGATAAAACAGAAATTTCAGCACAGTGTACAGTTAATGGATATATCTGAAGGGATGCAGATGGCCCATGAGATAGATTTGCCTCTCTCTCCACTCTGACTGTACAGAGAGATGGGAACAGTGTTGCTCAGTGTTCCCATATGGTGAATTGAGTGGAAGCTTAGGAGAATTTATGTATATTGTGGGGTTTGGGGGTTTTGGTTATACAGTGCCTGTTTGTAAAGGGTGTGAACCAGGTTCATGCAATTCTGTCTTTGAGGTCATCCTGCTGTCACCCTTTTTCTGCTCTTGAGTTACCATCATCGTTTACACTCTTTTCCACAGCTCAGGCTTGTCCTCCTGGGAGAAATCCCAAATGTGTTGTCGATTCCTGAATTCTCTACAGAGGTTCTCAGCTACAGTTTTATCTGGACAGTTATCAGAGCTATCACAGAAACATGGAGAATTTTTTACCAGAAGGTCCACCATGGCTTTCCTTGTTATCTAATACACATCTAGGGTTGGGGGGAGGCAGGGATGAGGAGGGAAAAAATAATGGGAGAAAAGACACTGCAGAGTTCTACCCTAGAGAAATGACAAGGTAGAAGATTGGTCTGACTCAGGATTTCATTCCAAGCACTTTGGTACAGGTAGGATTCAAAGCATGGCATCTTCTCAGAGCAGGTGCCTGAACAGAAGAAACCTTTCGTATGGTTGCTCGTTGATTAGAGTACTTGCTTAAGAAGAGGGAAGCTCAGTTAATTTTTTGGGACTGAGGAAAACTTTGAACCTGTCTCTTCTGGGGAAATGCCTATGAGACTTTAGAACAAACCTGGGATGGAGCTCATGTCCAGCTCATATACTGGTTGAAACTGGGCCGCAATTCAGAGGAAAATGCAAACTTGGGAGGGGAGAGATACAATGTTGCTTATTTTGTTTAGGAATGTTAATTGCACTTTCTATTGAACACTCTATTGGCAGAATGTGTTTTGCTCAATAGCAGAAATATTCACTCACTCCAGAATAAATACAGGCAAAAAAAAAAAAAGTTTAGAAACCAGTTAATCAATTTCAATTTTTTTTTAAAATTTTATCCCTTAGTGACACATTTCCGAATGAAATTCATGCTAGCCTAAAGAATTAAGGGTGTTTTAAAAACAGTTTCTACCTTCATATTCACTTGCACATTTACTTGTTAGATCTACACTAAGTATGGCAGTGGCTGAGATACCTCGTGCTGTCTTTGAACAACTTAATTCGGGTACTGGAAGCCACCTCAGAGCTTCATGTGGGCTGAATTACCCCATTGAGTATCTGAAAAGCCTGGTTAATTAGCTTCCTTGCCTGTCAGTCACATGTTTCCAACTATTTTCTCACTTCAACTAGTTCAGTCATAAAACTGTAATTTGTTTTTCTATGACTGCGAAGATGATACTCATAATTTACTCCTCCATCTACCCATTACAGTATATATTTTTAATTTTTGATTGATTGTATTCCTGAAGTTTTGCTTTAAATGATCTATAACTTTATGAAGCTGGACAACACATTTAGTGTCTGTGCAGCCTTTCAACAGTGACATCTGCCTTGAGATTATGACAGCACACTGTTGATTTCTGTTCAATTTAGTGATCATTTCGTTGCTAAACCTTCCTACTACGTCTCTCAGCATTTTCTATGCCCAGCAGTCTTTCTTTTCAGGCATTTCTTCCTACTGAATAATTTCATTTTAAAACCCAGCAACAATTGCCATTTGGAAGACCCTTACCCCTGTGCTGTGATCTGTCACACAAGATCTTTGTTCACCAATCCATGCCTGCTGATATCAAAGCAGAATTGAGCAATTGTGATTTACAAAGAAATATAAAATATTTTGAGGTTTAAACTATTAATTTAAACCTTTAAAATTTTAAACTATTTCTTATTCCTCTAATTCATAACAGAAGTTCTTCAGAGAAAGTGAAATATGTAGATTTTTCTCATTATTTTTAGATTTATCTATTTTAGAAAAAATTAAGAACTCAGATGTTGCTTCTAGAAACAATATAATGCCATGATCTTAAATTTTTAGGGAAAGAAAGAAAGAAAGAAATGTTGTACCAAATGTGAAGACATTGATCATTTTTTTTGCAGTAAAGGTGAATAGCTCCTGCTTTTAACTTTGTGGAGCCATGAAAGGTGAGATGTCAGAAATATCACAGATGGAGGAACAAGTATTACATGTAATCATGTTAAAATTTGTGAGGCAAATAGAAGCATATATTTAAATCTCGCATTTTGAAGTTTCCATTTTTTAAAGAAACATTAAAACTCCATGGGAGGATTTTTGTGAATAAAATGTATTCAACGAGGAGATGGATTTCTGTTAATAGGACAATGTATCTTTTTTCTCTGAACCACCATAGCACGCTGTTGGACTTTTTTTCTGATCTGTCTCTTTCACTAGCAGCAATTCATAAGATTGCCTGATACATAAGTGCACCAAACTTCATTATTAGATTAGCTGTGGAGAGTTAACAAAATTTTTGCCTCCTTTCTTCCTCCTTTTCTTCCAGACCATGAGTACTACAACATCATGTCGTGCTTGTAATCCAGGGCATATGATACACTAGGGCCTTACAAGTAGAGACTTGCTCTGACCAGACTGCAGCTGTATCTCAACTTCAATCTAATATTATCTTTATTATTACTTTTATTATTGAATTAGGAATTGGCTTCATTACTTTACTGTGGGTTTTTTTTGCTCTGAGCGAGCTAGAATGGATAAATGTGTTTCTTTTATTTGCAGCAATAAGCTGGGTACAGTTAAATGTATTAGCATCACCACACAATATCGTGTCCTTTTCAAAGGTCAAGTGCAAAAAAGGCCTTGATTTTTTAAGCAAACTTATTTCTCATGTTTGTGGGTTGTTGCTTGCATCTAATGCTGCAAGTGTGATCCCCTAAATCTTAAATCATTAAGTTCTTTGTTTTAGGCAAATGTGATATTTTTGGTAGCAAGGAAAAATATATTCTAGTAGACAGCTGTCAGATCTTGCTCCTTAAACACTTCTTATCATCACTATTTATAGCTGACTGATGGATAGCAGTGGATCAGGCTGAGGTAAAATGCAGGTCAGGCTGCATGTAGATGAAACTTTTCACCCCTTAATCATGGCACTGCAAAAGAAGACATTGCTGAGAGAGTATAGCAATAACATGGCCTCCAATATTGCTATTAGGAGCCATAGCTTTTGTTTTACATGAGTAGGTGATGATCCCACCTAATTAATACTCAGCAGTGAGCTCTAACATAAGCTGAAATTCTTTTTTCAGAAAACGTGTACCTCATTGAGTAGGCAAAAGTGTTGTTCATTTCCATTCCTGTTTCATCCTAAATTAAAACAGTATCCAGCCTGACTGATTCTGTGATTCTATAATTGCTTGGGATGTCGCCACTAATTTTAAAGGCTTTTTGAAAGGTTAACCTTGGCTAGAAACAAACAAAAGCAAAATACATAACTGCGGCAATCTTTCATTGCAAGCTAGGATCAATTTCTGTAAATATATTTATATGATTTCCCTGACCCTTTTTTTAAATTATTTTTTTTAATCCCCCTAGATATTGGCGAATGTAATAATTTTCATCTGCGGGAACTTGGCAGGAGCGTACCACAAGCACCTCATGGAACTCGCGCTGCAGCAGACGTACCAGGACACGTGCAACTGCATCAAATCCCGCATCAAGCTGGAGTTTGAGAAGAGGCAACAGGTAAAGTGACACCCATGGCTGGCTCTGCCTTTCTGTTTTCACACAGTCCCCCTCTTTGTTGTGATGTAATCCAGCCTGTTGATGGGGAAACACTCTGAATAGCTTAAACTTCATGAAATATGCAAAGTCTTTTGAACATGGTTGTGCACAATTTCCACCTTACTATAGGAAAGTGCTACAGTTATTTCTGTTGTCAAATTATGTTTTTTTTTCACTTTTTCTATGAAAATATTTTATGATAAAGAAAGTTCAAAACGCTGCATAGATCCTGTTTGTGCGCCATCTCTTTTGTTGTCCTTGTGGAATGATCTGTGAGATGTACATGTGTGCTTTTGGGAACCTGCAGTTCTTCGTGCCCAAGACCAGTGCTGCAAATCACTAGTCTGGAAGATATTACTGCATTGTTTTTGAAAAATATTTGAATCCACAATACTGAGGAATCATGTGATATAGTTCCAGAGGTCAGGTTTGTTAAGAGGATCTAGGGAAATTGCATAATGATATTGTCATTTATTGCAGCAGTTGAATTAAAGAATTCTCTGACTGCTTTACATAGTTCTTTTTTTCTTTGTAAATTCTGTACAGTGCCTATCATCCTGACAGATAGGTGCTTCATTTAAGAGAATTTGAAATACAAATCAGTTCATCAAGTAGTAAAGAAGAAAGGTGCATTTTGCTTTGAAGGTCACCAAGATTCGAACTTCTATGAACTGTTAAGGATCAGAGAATTCACTGACAGTGGTGTCTGTGGTCACAAAGAGTGCTGGTGTGCACCTTGTGTGTCCCAGCTGGCTTTAATTGTCATGTCTGTCTCACAAATGCCATTTTAAATTAAGGTTTTCAAGATCCATCACCAACACTTTTTTCTTAAAAAAAGCAATTGGAAAGTCCACACCAGGACTTTAACAGGTTGGGTGTTCAGAGGGCTGTCCTTATTCTGCTGGGCACTTGGGTTGCATACTGGCTGAAGTTGCTACAAAACATTTCAAGTAATCTTAAGGAGAACAGTTTACAATAAAAGCAAATTTTGATGATTAGATGCAAAATTTGCATAAGGTGCTATTGCAGGAGAGGCTTGTAAGAGCAGTAATTTATGTTTGCACCTCTGCCTCCACAGCTGTGTGCAGGGAATGGGTGGACTTTGAACTCAGGTGTAAGGGCCTGGGCTTCTACTTGTTGTCCTCATGGAATGAGCTTGGTTGAGATGATTGGTGAAATGATTGGTTGCTTTTCCCTGCAAGCACAGGAAACACTTTGGTTTATCTGCAAGAAGCAGGTGGTTTGTGTTGCTGGACACTGAATTCAAAGGAGTAAGGATGCTTTTTGTAAGAAGACAGTACTTAATGCAGATGTGGTTCTAGCTGACGTTTTCTGCAAATGTGTATTATTTTGCTAAACGTTACTAGTTTCTACAGAAAGACATAAATAGGTAGCTTTGGTGTACTGTCAGTTCTGAAGGTCTTGCGGAAATGATTAAGAACCTGACAGTGAAGAGAAGCAAAACCACCAGCGAATTCTGTGACAGATACTTCCTCTTTGGGGTTTGTAGTACTTGTGTTTTAAAAATGCTGTAGCCTAGCATGGAAAGAAACAAAAAGCATCTTTCACTGATAAATGCTTTTGTTCTTATAGAATAATCAAGAAAACTGTATGTAATTTGTTATATATGTATATATTTGTGTGTTGTTGTGTTTGTGTTTTAATAGGAATAAATTTATTAAATTAGTTAAGACATCTACACAGCCCTAAGTAGTGTATTTCAGGGCTGGGTTAGTAAGAGATGGGTCAATGTCTTATTGAACAAAAGTCAAGTATTCTGTGGAAGTCAGTGATCTTTTCGACCTCCAGTGAGCTCAAAAAGAGCTCATTAAATCTTCAGATATCCTTCTATAGATTTCTTTGGCCTTTATCCCCTCAACCCCTTAATATGTGTCCCTTATCTCCTGTCAAGCTTTTTCCAACCCAAAAACGTGTACCTCCGTATTATCCCACTTAGCAACATTAGATATTTAAATGTGAAAAGGTAAAATGAGGGTTCATTTTATAAGGTGGCTGGATTTTTTTCCCCAGGATTAACACACGTCTTTGTTTGCAGACGTTAGATCAGAAGTGGATGTACTTTAGTCTGTCATTTTACACTGCTTGTTTTGCCAAGAAGATAGGAAAGATCATCCACATTGTTAGTATTCAGGAAGCAAGTCAATCATATTGGTGACTATTTTTAGAGAGCTGGGATACAATGAAACAGTAAGAGCATTGTGCATTTTAAAAAGCATTGGTTTTGATCAAAGCCTTTATTAGCCTGTAAAAGGTTGCAGCATGACCCTTGATTCTACATTTCTGTAACAGGAAAAAAAATTTAATTTAGTTTAATTTACTTTACATAAGCTACTTTTGTACAAGTGCAGAGCGTAGGATGTGCTTCTAAATGATTAGGGCTCCAGGTCAAATTTGCACATTTTTCCAGATCATGGACATCATGTACTTTATAATTGTTTTTGAAAGATGCTCGATTTATGTTTCAAATTATTCTGTGAATTTCCTTTTATGTTATTTGAGAGTAGGCTTATACAAATGTAGACAACTATTGTTTTTCAGTTATTGGGGGGGGGGTTTGTGTGTCTTTGAATAGCCTTTTTGAGAACACCATTTTGATAGATCAATAGATAAGTAAATTACAACACCGCTCAACAATTATCTTGAAACACTTTTCAAGAGAAACTCCAGACCTGTTGTTTTCAAGTGAGACCAGTGTACACTAGAACCTGGTGAAATAGGGGGGTGTGTGCATACTCAGGTACAAGTTGGACACACTGTACCCACAGCACTGTGTATTCCTGCTGTTGGGGCACAGCAAGGGCTGGCTGCTCCCAAAGGGATGGGACCCTGTGGGTGGTGACACTTCCCAGCAGGGCAGGGGCCACTTTGGAACTCCTGTGGTAAAAAACCAGTATTTTCAAAGCCCCCTTTGGTGTTTCTCAGGCACTTTTTATGCCTTTTCATTGTTTATAAAAGGGAGATGTGGAATTATTCTGACCTCTTTTTATTGGGCAGCCTTATTCCAAGGTACATATTTAAGATAGCCTCTCCTAATGTTATTTGTCTCCCTGATAAAAGTCTGGCTGACAGTTTGTAGGGGTAATGACTCACTAGTGCTGAGTGCAAGATCTTAATGCTGACAGCAGTATAATTGCTCTTCTCTCTCCCTTCTGGGGCTTTGCATCATGAGACACAGGAATATACACTGAGAGGCTCTTACAACATTGCACGGAGGTGTTCATAACGTGTTGGTGCTCAGTGAGTTCTCTGAAGTGCTGTCTTTGAGAAGGAGGCAGCATAATGATGGTTTTAGAAACAACACTCAGGTAGCAGATGAAAATGAATGAGGTTTCGAACCATTGAGTGGGATTTTAATTTTTTCACTGAAACACGGTGAAGCACTGCCATTCATTAAAGGAACCGAAATATTTCAAAATTGTTTCTAAATTAATCTAAACAGAGAAGCTTCCTACATTTGTGAGGCTTAAGGCTGTTAGTAAAGAACAGAAACATTGAAATACATTATTTGGAACTAATATATGAAATGTGGATTCTTGCAAGTTTAATTAATTTTAAAAGATAAACTAGTAATATTTTCATGAATATACAATAGTTTTTCTAAAAGCTTCTTCATTATCCTTTTCCCAGTACCTTCAAGGCTAGTAAACAGAAAAAACAAAAACTAGTGTTGGTCTTTAAAATTTTAGACTCCATTTTTTACTTCAGCAGTCTTGTGCACATACAGGGGTGGTGCCTGTCCTTTCTGTTAATCGGTGTGTCAGGACTAGAAATAAAGCCTGTTCTGAGAAAGTGTTGAACTTTGCATGGTGGGCCATGCAAAAAGATGGATAGAATATGTAAATAGAAAGTGGACAGGGTTCACTGAAGGGCTACAGGGGTACTTAGTGGACTGCTGGTCATGACAGATGGTGAGGCTTGGGGAACTCAAGGTATTTAGCTTGGAGAGAAAAAGGCTTGGAGGGGACAACTAACATCTGCCTAGCACCACAGGAGCTTACTCAAAAGGTGTGGTCAGATTTTTCTGAGATGCATACAGTGAAAGGATGAGATTCAATAGGCTTGAACTGTGACAGGATAAATCCTGGCTGGAAGGAGATAAGAGATTGTTCCCCAAGAGAAGGGTTAAACACTGGGAAAGGCTACCTGGAGAGATGCTGGAATCTGTGAGCAGGGAGATTTTGAAGCCCTAGATGTATCAGATCTTATGCTTCAATTCTTGTCATGGGCAAATGAGAACACACAATAAATATAGAATCTCATTAGGCTAATTAAAGTCCTAACAATCTAATGAAAATACAAAAAAAAATTAGTTACAATAATAACAACAATCGTAGTCCACACCAATTAACACACAAAAAAAGCATAAATATAGCTAAAAATGTAAGGAAAAAAAATTCAAGCATATCTCCCTTTTTCTCTGGTATTACCCTCCATCTTCTGTAACCACGTAGCTGCCATTGCCGTGGGCTCTGTACTGAGTTTGCAAGGTCTCAGGGTCAAGGCTCTCTGAATTTTTTGACTTTTCTGGAGCTTTATTTTCACTTGAGTTAACTGGAACAGCAGTATTTCTAATGATAAGGTGGTTATAGGTAATTAATTTTTACTTTTCTTATGGCACAGCACAAACATAGATATTATATAAATAATAGTAATGACCAACTACTCTGTGAAGAATGAGATATTTTCAACTGTAACATAAGGGGGAAAATTGCAGACCTGACATGACAGTGAAAGCCTTAAGAAATGAATGCACAGAATGCAGTGGGGAGCAATACATGCATGGTTGGGGATGGAACACAGGCTTGGCACTGGTGACTCCAAAACTATAACTATATGGATCTATAAGATTTGTAAGTGACCAGTCACCACTGGTCATTTGAAAAAGATGTGGACCTGGACCAGGACACAAAGTGTTTTTAGGGGGAGTAAAGAACAAGAACATAGACTTGCAGACCAACAAAGAAAGAACAAGGTATAAATGTGTTATCAGATACCTAAAAAGTACTGGAAAGAGATCCCAGCTTGAGGAAGAAGTAACCATCACCATCAACATCAGCATCATATTCCTCCTCATACAGGGCTTGAGATGCTGATGACTTGCTGAAAGCCTTTCACCATCACTACCAGGCTGAAATCCATCCACATTAGGACCCACAGGAACAGCATGAGACTTTTTTACCAGAAAAAAAGGTTGTAAACTAAGAAGTGTGTGCATAACAATTTAAACCATATTATTAGTACTAGGACTTTGCTTTGTTAATACAGAAGTATTTCTTTCTTTTTTTTCCCTAATAATTAGAGCAGGAGTAATACTGATTCTAGAATTAGTCTGTTGATATTTCAGTTATGCTAAAACAAAATGTAAATGAACAATAAATGCTTAGCTTTAGATGTGTGTGTGTGTGTGTGTGTGTGTGTGTGTGTGTGTGTGTGTGTGTGTTGCCTTTTAGTCCATAAACAAAATTTTGGGTATTATGTTTCATGTGTCCCTCTGGATGCTGAAATGAATGATGTCAGTGCTACTAAAGCAGAAAGCAGGCGTTTCACAAAAAGATGTCTCAAGTTTATCAGGAAGATGTAAACAGTGGTGGTGTGAACCTTCTTCATCTTCAATTTTATTCCAGTTAAGGCTGTGCCCCAGTTCTATTACCCCAGAGGGATTGTTTGTCCCATAGTGTCAGCCCTTAGGTAGTCTCAGAGCTAAGACAATGTAGAGGGGCAACAGGCATGTGGCCACCAGACATCTGCTGCCACAGCTAAAATCAGGCAAGGCAAGCTCAGAGAAGTCTGAAGACCCAGTGTTGAATGCAGAGCTTGTGATGTTGTGGTAGAATTGTATTTTCTTGGCTACAGAAGCCCTGAGCAACTTCATATAATTTTGAAATTAGCCATGTTTGGGACAAGATATGGGACTAGGGATCTCAAGAGGTCACTTCCAACCTGAATTTTTCAGTGAGTCTCTGGTTTTCTTTAATGTTTTTCCTATAACAGAGTGCTATGACATACAGGAATCCTATGATTTCAGATAGAAAGAAATGAAAAGGTAAATGTCACTTTGAATATATCCTATAATTGCAAATGAATGTTTTTTGAATCAACAAGAAATCCCATCAGGTACTACTGAAATTTTTTCAAAGTTTCTCATACTGACTCTGCTTAGAGAAATGTAGTGCCAGGAATAATGTTGCTATTTTTTTTCTCCTAATTATTGATGAAAATAATCCTAATTTTGCAAGAGAGATGTGTTTGTTAAGAAGAGTTGAGTGATTTGAAAATCAAATAGATACTCATTGTTACTTCATTCTGTTCAGGTTGTTCAGTCACTGAAGAATTTGAAACAGACTAAATAATCATGATGATGCCACAATAACAGGAGTCTGCAATTAATTTCCCCCCAAGGCTCAATATTTAGTACAAATCTGAAACTTTGATTTTAAGTTTTATGTCAGAACCAAGAACTGCAGATCAAAAAGCTGTAACAAAGGTAGGGTTGAAAGGTACAGAGGCTTCACCTTTTGTAAGGCAGAAAAGATACTCAGCTCCTCGCCTGCAAAAGGATCATGCACTGCATTAGCAGCTTGCATCTTGTTGATATCCCTGGAGTTATTCTTTCATAATCCTTCACTGCTTAAAAAGTTGCTGAGGAGCTCCTGCCCTGTAGAGATGGAGCAGTGAGGAGGGTGGTTGGCAGCTCTGCAGTTTACTATTGTGGGAAACTCCAGAGCTTCAACAAGTGTGGGACTCTTCCCTTTCAGTGCTTTTTCAGGGATCTGGGAAATGACCTTGAAATTTATAGCAAAACACTGTTGACAGATGACCACTTTTCCTAACCATTATTTTCCCAGTTTTTCTCTGCTAAATTGTTTGTAGGAGCCTATGAGAGGCTCCTTATGTAGAAATAAGGCTTTGTCATGTTTTGAAATGTTATAAAATGTGCCTTTCACCTCAGGGAATGTATCTTTCACTGTAAGGGGAAGAGATGCCAATACTGGAAGTCTAGTTACCTACATGAAGACACTCATATTGTCCACAATTCTGAAATTAATGGCTTAGCAAATGCCTTGTGCAAGTATCTACTTCACAGATCAATAGAGACACTCCAGTTCTTGCATGTAATCTTTTTTCCTACCTCAGGACTTCATTGTGAGAAAAGGTCATTTACCATTTTGCAGTGAAGTAGATGAGATTTCAGCTGCTTCTCTGTGTGTTGATCTGCAGTAATTTATTACATCTAACATACTCAGATAAACTGATGAGTCATGCTGCTTTGTTTGATGAGAAAAATGTGTAGTTTAAGCAGATACTGAGTACCACATTTTCATAGATATCCTGATAATTTGGATGAAATACATAGCTGGCAGCCAAATGTTAATTTTTGTCATGGCACCTGCAATTTTGTCAGCCACATTACAAATCTAAAATTAATAGCTGAAAAGTCATTCTTTTTAGAAAGAGAATGTCTTTTGACAGCGAGTCCAAAGTTTTCAAGTGTCCATTATTCTCATCATTAATTGCCTCCTTTTTAAATTGCCATTTTATTTCCAGATAAAAGTTATTTAAGTCCAACTAGATCCCTTTGTCCTTACTAACCTTGCTATGTCTTTTCCAGTTCTCCACATTAAATACTATTCCCTACAGATAAGGATTACAGGATATAGTGCCTACAGAAACTACACATAGATCATGCAGATTTTGATAATCCAGAGGACTGTTTTGTTTTCTTTTACATAGAGAATTGCTTAGTCATGTCATAAGTCTTTTTATAATATTGTAAATAACTTAAACATCTTAAAGGGTTCTCTCTAATGAGGATTTTCCAGGCATTTGTTCATTTGTGTGATCTTTTAATCATTCATGATTTCTTGTATCATTTTTATAGCAAGTATATCTGAACACACTGTTGTCAATTATGTTCACCTAAGGAGATAAAGATCTATAAAAAAGTCTTTTTATAACTCTCTGGGACACATTGGCCTTGTTAGCAGCAGCATCATGCTGAGAGATCCTACTCGTTGGGTTAAGTGCCATGAACTTCCTATTCTTTCCAGAATTACTGCTTTCCAACATAAATGCTTCTGTATTGTAAACAGATGTTCCAATTCTGAATTAATTTTCTTTGGGTGTTTTAAATACCTTGTGTGGTGCTGCTCACAAAAACTTATGTATTTTTCTAATATTGTTAGCAATCATATCACTTGTAAATATCTTCTTTACGTCACTCCTAATATATTTTGTTCTTTAAATGATTGTTCACGTGGATATTCACACTGGTTGTGAACATACACTAAAAAACTTAACATGGGGACATTTGAATCCTGTGTGTCACTGTGTTCTTCTCCCTTGCATTACTGTGCTCAGGTTATAATGGAAAGGTGTGGACACGGTCTTTAAGATCTTCTTGGGAATCTGGCTAAATTGGACTGTTCTAGAAGTTCATGTCCTTGTCCATGGTCTAGTTAGATATTACTTCCATCTCTTTTTAGATTGTAAATCAGTTTCCTTTCTCTTTAGGTAATATTGTCTTTCTTTCCTCTTCACTCCAAACTCTTACCTCCTTTTAGCAACTTCCTGGATTTGAAAGACTTAATAATGTAGGAAAAACCATTAAGAGAAAATACAGCTCTGCAAAATATACTATTCCCAGATGCTTTCAACCAAAAGCACGAACCAAGTGGTAGATGTCAAGTCTAGGAGCCCCCTCAGCCACCTTCTAGGAGCTCAGCTGCTTGTGTTCAAGACCAACTTCTTTCTAAGACCTGCTATGAAATCTGTAAGAACTTAGAGTACAGTCTCCTCACTCCTTCCCTTAGGAGTTGCATTTTGCTGGGGCCATCACCCTTGTTCCCACCTTGAGGTGCATTGCAGCTGCACTGCAGTCATGTCAGTGCCTTCTAGCTTGTCAGTCTGGACCCCAACCCACAGCTTCATCTTTTTGAAGAAAAACCCTTTCCTTCCATTTGGAGTGGTTGTTGGATTCACCTGTTAGTGCTCCAAGATGGTGTGAGGAAAATTAATCTTTTCCCGTAGGTCATGAGGATTCTCTTCAGGCAATCCCATTTCTCTTTGAGGTTTTGGTAAGAACTGTACATGTGGATGCTAAATGAAATGAGAAAGAAAAGCTACTTAATAATAAGCAGAGGTTCTTGAACTATGTTGACCTCAAAGGTGCTCACAGCCTGTGTTCCTTGCTGACCCTTACAGTCATGTCTCACCATTTATTTAGCTTTCTTTTAAATAAAAGGTCTCTCAGATTGAGAGGAATGTGAATTTATATGGGGTGGAAGGAGAGGTGATATGAGCATGGTGATAGTGTTAGTCTTTGAGCTAAAAGGTGCATGTCCAACCTCAGATGCCTGGGCATATACACACCTGCAGCAGGGTTGTGTACAGCAGCTTTCAGCGTGTAGGGACCCTGAGGCAAGGAGGTTTTTTGTTAAGAGCATTACATTTTGTGGATAGAGATAGTGCTAAAGACAATCTTGGGGCTGATACCTTGCAGCTGTGTTAATCACCGAAGAGTGGGAACAGCCTTGCCCTCAAGGCTCAGGGTGTGATAAAGAGTTGGAGTCAGTTGAGGTTTGCTGGCTGTGCTGTGAGGACAAAGGGACAGGAGGTCGGTCAAGGGACAGATCAGGTGAGCCACTGTACGAGGAACAGACAGAGACAGGCGGCCGTGCAAGGGACAGGAAGCAGCGAGCTGGAACTAAGGAAGGAAGAGAGAAGGAGAGAAAGAGCCAGAGCTGGTGGAGCTGCACATTGGAGAGATACATAGAAAAGGTATGAAAGACTTTTTGCATAACAAAGTCCTGATACTTGAAGCCCCCTGAAGTTTTTACTGAAGCACTCTGAGTGCAGTGGCCATCTCGACTATGACAACATTTATTTGTTCTTCCAGATTATCAAGTAGCTTTCTGGAAACTTATGATGTCTCAGGCTTGTTACACAAAATACTCAACATAAAAAATATGTTTCTCAGTAAACTGCATTTAGAAATCTGCCAGGAAGTTCGATTGCAAGCCATTCAATCTGTGCTTCTGTGCTAATTTTTAAACCAGAATGTTGTATAACACTAAATCATGTGTTTGTATAAATCTAAATTATCACATGAACAGTCATTATCGTTGACAAATGTCCTCTTGTTAAAAAAAAGAAAAAAAGTCTGATTGCTGCATTAAGGGAAACAAACCCATGAATTACAGCTACATTGGTTTGTGAGGTAGTTTGGGTTGAAATGAAGCTTTGTGCATTATTATAGGTGAAAGTAAATGTGACATCTTGATGAAAATTTAAATTTTTTAAAATGCAGTAGTGGTGACAGTAAACACCTTCTCTGAACTTCCTCTCCCTGTATTTCCTTATTTCCCTGAAACCTGACACTTGCTTTCTAAACCCTTACCAGAGACACTAATGAATTCTTTCCGGCCTCCTCCTCCGGTTTTAATGTGTTTTCAGATGGCAGAGATTCAAAAAGAAATAATAAGGAAAAAGAGAAGTGAGAGAGAATGCAAAAGTCCACAGGCTTAACTATTTACAGCTTTCACATTCACATCTTTTGTATCTACTGAAACCTATTTTGTGAACTTAATTTATTCCTTTAAAAATGTGTCTCTAACTGGAATGTTCAAAGAATTATCATGAGCTGAATTGGAAGTGCAGAGTAGACCCTACTAGATCTACTAGATGTTTGCAAAATACAATTTATAGAAGGCTTTATTCCTACTTCAGAATGGATTTTTTTGTACCATGTAGAAAAATAAGTCTCAAACATGAAGAGGTGACTTCATCCTTTTCCTTGCTCGGAGACCCAGCATACTGGGTGGGACCCGGAGTACTTGAAACATCCTCAGCAGTTGTCTGTCTTAACTGTCTCTACAAAATCTGGAGCTTCTATACCTTTCTTAGATGACATGTTCCATTCTGCTTTTATCTTTGGGGAGTATTTTCTCTTTTGCCCAACTTAATAAGCCACAATTCAATCTAGGCCTGTGAATTGCATTGGATATAAATAAAGCTTATTCCTTTTCTCTTTATTAGAACCTTATGTGCACCTGAAGGCTATTGCCCCTTCTCAGTTATTGCTAAAGTGATAAAGTAAATGCTAAAGTAGGGCAAACAAGACGAGTTTCCTCCACTGTGGCTTATAGGACATGTTTTCTTGGCCTCTGATACTTTTGTATTGTCTAATTTTCTCCAGCTGGTCCAGCTTTTCTGTAATGCGAAATACTTTTCCAGCATGATATTTCTTTTTAAGTACAATTTGACATTTCAGAGAACCTTGGAATATAATATGCTATTGTCCTGTCACTTTTGCATTTGCAAAAGTTTGTTTAAAAATCAAATTACTGGAGGTCAGATAGAATCCCTAATTAAATCAGTTCCATTTTCTACCAGTGCTGGACTGGAACTGTCTCCATGGTTTCATTTCTCTTTGACCGCTCCATTCTAGCAGTTTTCCTGCCTTTAGAGTGTAGTTGCATAAGCCACCATGCACTTAATTGAAATAGAGAAGTGATTTTTGCTTATTTGCTGTAACCAAAATCTAATATAAATATGTAGTATTCATCTTTTTCCTTCTAAAGTGAGAAGAAGAAAATTCCCCCTGGCGCTTTGAACAACTGCAATTTAAAATGGTTTCATATTTTAAATATTATTAATGTAATTCAGCTGTCTGTGTATGATATTAAACTGATCTAAGATAAACCCAAAACAGCTGCAACAACGATGCCCTTTAGTCAATTACTGGGAAGTCTGCAAGACTCCTCAAATCTTATACTCTGGAACTATAAGAAAATGTGTTCTTCCAGTCTTTTTGTAACTTTAGATTCCTCCTTAATACCATGTCCTGTTTTCTTTTTGTAACTGGTTGTGTTTGAAGGCTCTTTCACAGTCTTTTTCTGTTGACTACATAGGTCTTCTGCTTCCAGCCATCGTGCTTTTGTGGCTGCTCTGTATTTTAATAAACTGACTGTTGCTTTTCTCCTGTACTGTTGTTTATATCCAGAGCATTGGATTTTCTATTTTACACTAAGTAATTAAATCTGATGGAGAAAGCAATTGCAGCTGAGTTTTTCCAAATTCATCACTTGGAGTACCCCAAATCATCCTGTAAATAACTTCATCAAGGAGCATTCCTTTTCCTGTCATTTGCATTTGTGCATCCTTAGTATTTCTCAGATGTTCTTGTTAAAATGATCTCAAAAGGAACTTTATACTCTTAAATATCATTTCATTTCCTTCTTTCATGTCTGTCTCTGCCACTAAGTAGGTGTCTTCCATGCTTTCTTTTATCTCTTGGGACAGATCTTGCATTCCTCATGTGTATCTCTTCTTTCAAAGTACATTTTATTTCCTGTGCAATCTTTCACAGAGACCTTTTGCCCTAGGAAAACTTTGACTGGTTTACTCTTTGAAAAAAATCGAAGTTTGACTCCTACTACTGTATTTGTTTTGTCTGGTTAATCAGGCTAGTGTTTTTAAGTATTTCTGAATATCTGATATTCAGGTCCTGTTCAAGCTGTATTCAGCATCCTTATCCCCACATGCCATTTTTTAGATGGTTGTTAATAAGGACCTCAAAAATGTACAATGACCTGCCTGCTACTCCTCCCTAGATAGTCTGCATAAAGAAGGATAATCTATTTTGAAAACACTAAAATGCAAAAGATAAGGTCCCAACTACTGAATATTTTCAGCCTCTCCTTGAGTATGAGGAACTACTCAGGAAATATGAGAGAGGAGACATGGGAGTATCTTTATCTATGGCAAATTTAACAACAGCAGGAGGTTCCAGCCACACAGATATGGGCTGGGTAAATGTTGTGGGTCATGCTACAGCAGGCATAACCTTACTAGGGGAAAAATTTTAAGCTAAGTTTCTTCTCAGTTCTTTAAGCTAGTAGTAGAAGTCCTGTAAGAAAGCCTTGATTTATTGCTAAACATTGTCTGTGAGCATCTCTGCATGGTTAAAATAGGGGGAAGAAAACCCAAACAAAAGTACATGCCTATGAAAATGTGGAATAGGTAATCTGAGGCATATGCTTCCCCAGTGATCTATCTGGGTGCAAGAAAATGTATGACCCAGTTACTTAATGAACCAGAACTGATGTTGCATTTAACCAGTTTTGATATCCTCAAATCCCATGGCTCACCTTTTCGACTCAACTGCGTAAGGTGTGAAAAATAATTTCCTTTTGATTGTTTTAGTTATTGACTGCAGAGTTTTATTTCATGACTGCTTAAGTCAGTCTCAGATAGTCTAAAGCTCAGATTACTGTGTGCCTGTTTTAAAGTTTCTTCTTCCTTGCTACTTTCATTGGATTTTTCAAGTTCAGTAGTTACCAGATTTCTCATTATAGGTCATCAAATGTGACTGCTCAAGCAGTAAGACAGTACTAAATTCATGTAGTCTTTTTTAATTTTCTTCTTTTAGCAGATAATGGAAAATTACTGTATTGGTGACTTTGCACAGGAAAATAAATTTTCAGGCTGTAATGGTGCCTAACAGTCCCAACCTTTTTTCAACATTGAATAGGAAATTTCCTGTAGTATTTAGAGATAAGTGTGATATTGAGGTGGTTTAGACATGGCCCACAGCCAAACATCTACTGAGCTACTCACTCACTGCCCCCCAGCCCCAGCAGGAAAGGGGGAGAAAATAGGGAGAAAAAAAAACAAGAATGGGAAGAACTGTGGATCCAGACAGAGAAATCCTTTACCAATTACTGCTGTGGGAAAACAGATTTAATGTCCTGACAATAACATAGTTTTGGCTAGTTGAATCAAAAGAGACAGATAATAAAGCCAATCTTTCCTCCCACCTTTCCCAGGCTCAACTTCACTCCTCCTATCCCAGCTCTCCCACTCTGTTCAAGCACCATGGAGGGGAATAAAGGGTGGTCAGTACATAGAAGTTCCTCTCTGCTGCTGCAGTTTGCTTCTCATGGTTTTCCTCTGTTCCAGTGATGGCTCTCGACCAGCTGCAGTTTCATCAGGCATATCCATCTGCTCTGGCATTGTTCTCCATGGGCTGCAGCGTGGATGTCTGCTGCAGAATGGAGCTTTTCCTCCTCTGCTAATCTTGCTGTTCCTTCTGCTGGCTCTCACTTTTTTTTTTTCCTCCTCTCTCTGTCTGGCTTTTCCTGCCCTTCTTCACACGCACTTCCCTGGAGATGCCACCAGCTTTGCTGATGGGCTCAGTTGTGTCCTGCAGTGGATCTGTGGCAGAGCTACTGACCTCTTTGCCCAGAGGCCACCTCTGCAGGTCCTCAGCTTGCCACCCACACCTGATGGAAAGAGAGGTCTCACAGAAGGGGTGTGGGGGATGCCTTGGAAGGCTGACCTGAAACAGAGACTGGACAGAGCCAGAGAATAAAGTAGGTATTTATGGAAAGGCCTCCAGGATCCACCTTGGGCAGGACAGGAGCCTGACCAAGGCTACACCCAAGGTGGAATAAGAATGGTCACAAAATGGCTCACCAGTCATGAGATCTTACATTTTTATAAGTTTTGGTCCATTTGTATATTGGGGTTTAATTGTCCAATTACAGCATCAGGTTGAGAGGTCTCATCCTTCTTTTCTCTTATCAGTCCACCGTTGTTTGTGCTTTTGTGCTTGAAAGTTGTCCTTGGTCTTCAGCAGAGAAGGATTTTTTTGTCTACCTACTCTGTGAAGAGAGCTCACTGGCACTTAATATGAGGCTCAGAACCACATCCCTAGGCAGCACAGAATCTGAAAATATGAAAGCCAAAGCTTAAGGCATCATGGGGACTGTAACAGCTGCAGGTGGGGCTGGCTGGAAGGGAGGGCTTGGTGACAGCTGTTTGTACACGGTATTACATGTCTTGGGAAACCATGGCCTTGGTCCTCTGAGACCTTTCTTCAGCTATTCACAGTCCCATCTTTCTCCTGGTTATTACAAATAACTTTGTATCATCAGGAAAGAAAATAGCCCTAATAGTTTTTCCTGTTCATTTTGTCGTTTTGCTCTAAAACCTGTTCTACTCCAACATTATATCAACTTCTTTGATTTGTACCCCAGAATTAATAGTTTTGCATCTTCCCAATCGCCTCTTTTTGGTAGGAATGTAAAGTTACATCGTTTTTTCTGAGTCTTTCTGCAGTATATTTCAATCTTCCTTTGGCCCTGCCAACTCTGTATTAAACTCCTTGAGAACAAAAATCCTTTGTTTCTGTTGCTCAGAGAAAGTTGTTTCTCCAGAACTTTGTTTTTCATGTTTTTTAATGATATCATGCTCTTCTCTATTCCTAGCGTTTGAAAGGAATGTCTGGTTTGGAAGGCTGCCTTTCTCCAGTTATGTGTATTTGATCCTTTAGAAATGCTCTAGCCAGAGTGGATCCTGACACCTGCCTTCCTTCCCAATTCTGAGCTTTACTGGCTACTGTGATCTTTCAAATGTGAGAGGACTGAGGGAAAATAATGTTATAAATAGCTCTTGTTAAATTCCCTTTGCTTTATAGGTCACATCTGGTTTTGTTTGTGAGTCAGTCTGTCACAGATACCTTTAATAATGCCCTTTACAGCATTGAAGGGAACCTTCAGGCAGCCCAGGGCTGATAATGCAGCAACAACCGTGGCTGCACGTCTTGTTTTACATAATTGAAAAAAAGGCCTGGTGCTCACAGGGATTATGTGCTGCTGTAATGCTCTGCACACTGACAACACTCTTTACAAGCACAGTCACAGGAAAGAGGTTTACTCCATGAGAGTAACTCCTCATCACTGATTTTGTACTGTAGGGATTGTTGGGCAAAATATATCTGTGAAAAATGGAATTTTTAATTGATAATAATTCCACTATCCTCTCCATATTAAAAACAAATAAAATTGCACCAGTAGACTTTCTGTATTTAAGTTATTTTTCCAGGTTATTTTAAAATACATCCTTCCACAGACACCACACAGTAAGAAGGAACATTTGTTTTCTGATACCATAGAGGAAAAAATATGTTCAGCTTGTTAAAGGAGTTATAAAAATAGAAGGCAAGAGTTAGTGTGCCTGGTGCTGTTATTGTGATAAGCAAATACTTTGCAAATATGTCCAAGGATTTTGAAAGGTTTTCATTGTTCTAACAAGATAGTTTAATCAAAATCACAAGCTTCTGGGTTTTTTGTTTATACCAGCTTGTTAGGTTAAAACTTTCTTTTATATGCAACCATTTGTTACTCTATTAATATATGCCTTCCTAATGAGAGTTGATTGCTTATCTTGTGTGCGTCCTGTGATAAAGTTTCTCTCCATTTTCCTCATTTTGTGTAAACTGTAGGCCTCATTTTTCTTTTCCATATGCATTTTCTGGAGTTCTTGTAAATTAATGTGTGCATCTTCAATGAGTTTGAGGAACAAACAGAATGTCACAACCCAATTTAGAATCAGTAGCATATGAATAACATATTGCTCTTAGCTGAAGCCCCATTGATTTTTGCATATAAAATGCAATTAAATGTTATTGTTGTTGTTATGTTTTTGTTCAAACTCTGTGCAAGGAGTCTTAATTATGCCAACAGACTATCATTAAAAAGCTGTGTAATGCTATAAATAGATGTACTATAACTTACTCACATAAATCACTGCACCACAGTTTCTTCCTAATTTTTTCCATTCAGTTAAAATTTTCATCTAGCCAGTAAAAGACGGAAGCACATTGCTGCATAGCATAGAATGCATTAGTATTTTAAAGATATGACTGACTGAAGGTGAATTGGTTGACAAGTATGAAGAATATGAATGATGATGCACTGAGAAGGAAGGGGAAGAACTGTAGTATAATATGCCTGTATCACAAACGTGGATGCAGTAGGTGATTCTCAGGAAACTCTGATGACAGTGAAATAGAACGCCACATGTTCGGGATGCTGTAAATTGCAGGCAGTTGTAAAATCTGCAAAATTTCTGCTATACTGTCTGGAACATAATATTAATAATAAAAAAAATCAAGTCAGCTTGATGCTTGTGGGGACTTTGGTAGAAAAATTGCATGTTGTACCTATATGTGTAGGAAAACAACGATCCATTTTGAGAAACAGACAGACTTTTCTACATTATGATGAAAATGTAGAAGCCATGTGATAAATGTCTGCTAGTCATAGTGAGAATATATGGTGATTTCCAGAAAAAGCATAGTATTATTTTCCATGCCATAGGAGTAAACTAAGTAGTCAGAATTGCAGTGACAAGATAAAAAAATTCCTTGCTATTGGAATAGATAAGGACTTCAGCCCTTTTGGGATCTTATATAGTCCATGAGGCAGGACAACTAGGCAATTAGACTGTGGAGAGCCATGAGGAATATGGTGAACCTGCTATGAACTTGGGATGGAGGGAGCTGAAGGACTGGCCACAGTGTATGCCACTACTGAAAGTTCATTGCAAGTTTTCAGAGGAGATTCATTATCCTTTTAACCCCCAAAATCGCATTAAAATGTGGTCCTGCTCACTGACATCACTGTTAAAATGAATAGTGTTTAATTAATTAATGCTGTTAAAAGCCCTAACAGCATTCACCATATACCAAAGGATTTTTATCCTCCACAGGTGTCCCCAAAGCTCCTGAGGATGACTGATGCTGACAGAGCATTATATTTATCCCTCAAATCTTGTTCCAGAAAGCTTCAGGTTGATCATAAATTGATCCAGTTCAGTGATACTTCTCAGATTTAAAAACATGAAGACATGCAATCCACATTGAAAATATTTGAGATATTCAGAAAACCCTATTTAAATCCTAAGTAAAAGCTGTGGTTCAGGGGAAAAGAGGAAATGGACATAACGTGTGTGCACAGCAGACTTCAAACCACTTTAGTCTGTGGTTTCAGATCTGGAAAGGCTGTTGCTGAGCACCTTTGCTCTCTATAGGATGGTCCAAACATTTAGTCCATGAAAGGACATGACCAGAGTTCCCCCAATTACCCACTGGTACTCATTTTTGCAGCATCTTTGTCCCCATATGCCTGCTTCAAAGGGCATTCTAGCACCACCTTTTCTGAGAAGGAGACTTACTGTGGAGTTCTCAAGCAATTTTGGGTTTTTTAATACTCATGATAAATTCAGGAAAAGATCAGCATATGGTTCAGTCACTGACTTTCACTAGTATATTACAATTTTTAGAGATGAGCTGCTCTGCTGCTGGATTCAAAGAGAGAACCATTGCAAAACTCCCCTGTCTTTTGATCATAAGCATAGACTTTACACACCATTGTTGCCATTTAAGTGACTCACTGTCTTTCTCCCTTTCCAGGCATAATATCTGAAACTTTCTTTCATAAATTAAGACTTTAAAGTTCTTCATCCTAAAAATATCACAGCAACTAGACAAGTATCTGCAATGAAACACATTTTCACTGAGAGGAAAAAACAGAGGGTAATGTAACTGAAGAGTTTAGCTTTAGTTGTCAAGAAATGTACAAACTTGCAGTACTGCAGTATGGTGGCTTTTCTTAAATGATGCTGGAATTTCAACCTGTTTATGTGGGTAGGTAATACAACACATATTTAAGAAGAAGGGAAGGAAATAAAACTGATAAGATTGATATATGATATGAAATTACATGATGGATAAGATAGGAGATGATAGGATAGGATAGGATGCAGGTTTTTCATTCCATGGAAGTGTGTGCTTGAGTTGGTCTTGTGATTGATTAGCCCAACTGTACTGAATGAATTAGTTTCTTAGTCTGGAAAGCCACATATTAAAAAATAAAATAACCTCTAAAGAGATTTTTATTTTGTGAGATAGGTTTGGTATTGAGAACATTCTGGCATCAGCTGCCTGGTAGGTGCAGTGAGAGCTTCTTGTTAGACACTAACTGTGTTAACAGCAATGCAGGGTTGTTTACCCTTCAGTGAAAGATGTGCTCTTGAGCAGATTACAAACAGCCCTGCAGGGACTGCTGTAACCCCACTGTACCCATCACTTTGTGGTAATTATAACTGGTGCAGTGTTGTCATTGTATCCCCATTGCCACATGTTCCTTGCTTGTCTTGTGTCTGATATCTCTGTGCAGGGCAATATCTGTGCAGGAGAAATTGCTCACAAATTTTCTTTATTAACAAAAGGAAGATTTTAGCCTTTCAGCTGTAGAGCCGTGGTGTTAATTCCTTTTTTCAGAGGGAGTAGACTTAAAACCCTAGAATGGTTTGAGTTGAAGGGGCTTTAAAGATCTTATATTTCCAAGCCTCCTGCCACAGGCAGGGATGCCTTTCATTAGAAAAGGTTTCTCAGAACCCCAACCAATCTGGCCTTGAATGACAGAGGATAACTTATATTTTGAATATGTAACATCCACTGTTGAAATGCATTGCATTATTGAAATGAAGAGAGTTTTTTTGATATATAGATACATAGATATAAAAAGCGAGTATTTTTATAATGAATTACCTCAGAATGGGAAGACAACATGGTAGGGTTTTGTTATTTTGTGTTTTGATTTCATTTTAGTTTTATTATGTGAGTCACAGCTTTAAGAATTTGGAAAAATACAAATTTGAGACATTCTGTCATACCTGTGCCCTTTGAACTTGTATGTTGGGATACAGTACTTAATTGAATAAAGTACAAATAGGAGAAAGAGTTGGGCACTCACTCAGAAAGCTATCTCTAGTCATGCCTTAAACACAATAAAGTTATCTACTCTTCTAGGTAACTTTTGTAAGTCATCTTGGGTGCATTCAAGTACCCATTGAGAAGGAATACATATAAAAAGAAATAGTAAATGCTTTAAAGGATGACTGTATTGGGTAACTTTCCTCCTTTTTTCCTTGGAAATTCATTAAAATGTTAAAAAACAACCATAAGAAAGCTATTTTCCCTCCATCACTGAAAATAAAGTATTAATTTAGTTCATTCTAGACCAGCTTAACAACAACAACAACAAAAAGCTAAAAAATAATAGAAAGGCATTCATTCAATTTAATCCATTCCTAATCTTTAATACTTTATTAACATGTGTGAAAATTCGTAATAGAGTAATTTTAAATAAGTACAAAAGAATCTGAAATTTTGCTTAGATGAAAGAGGATACTAAAAAAGAAAAGTTTTTTAAAAATTATCTTTTTGAAAAATCAAATTGAGAAGAAAAATGTTACTGTAAGTTTAACAATTTCTAGAAAAAAACACTAAGTATTTTTAAAACTGTGCAGAAATTAGCTGATTTATCTTTTTCAGAGTAAGTTCATATTCAGAATAATGCCATGTGTTTCCCCATAGTAAATCTACTGAATGCTTTTTTAATGTTTCCATGCTCATTGTGGAGGAGAGGGATTTTCTACACTTACTGAAGACTAATTGCAACAGTTATCTCAAGGTGAAGCAGGAGGAGAGGTCAAGGAACATGTAGATTAAATAAAATAAGTGGTAACCAACAATCATGTCTGTGTACTCAGCAGAGAGACCTGAAGAAGCTCAGGGATGAAATGACTGAAATGCTGCTGCCACCTCTCACGAGGAGTCTGTCACAGAGTTGTGCTGACAGCTCAGGGCAAGAGGGGGGCAACTGTGATACCAATTTTGACAGAGCTCCAAGGGAGACCACAGGACTACTGACTTAGAAGCCCAGTGTCTCTTTGGGCATATTAGTGGAAGTAGAATGTAAGATTTGGGTGAGGGTGAGAGATGAAATAAAAGTCAAGACTGCTTTTGTAGAGGACAAAAACAAGAATTCTCTGAAGGTTTCAAATCTTGTGGGTGAGAATAATCCATTTTAACAGGCTGCCTGGATTTCTGGAAGACAAGATCCTTTACAAAAGGGTCTTGAAGAAACTAAGCAGCCATGGGACAGGACAAATGTCCTTACATGATCAAAGATTTAAAATTTTATTACTTATTTCCATTGAGGAATTTTTTTAAAATGTTGGAGTTTTTTAAAAATTACTCATGTCCCTTCAATTTTGTTTCATGACCAGATTATTTTTAAGTAGCTTTCTGCATTGCTCAGAAACCTAAACATTTCAGTGAAAATTACTTATCAACCATAAAATATCTGCAAGTCCCAGAAACAATAATTTGTTGTTGGAGCATGAGCCACCAGTCTGCAGATGGTTATTCACAGAAGTGCTGTTGTGTCACACAGTCCAACACAATGTGAAGATCTGTCAGCTTTTATAGTGAGCTTTATGCTACCCAAAGGAAATCTGTAAATAAATTTGCTTTGTTTTATAAGATATTTTTAGATCTCTGTTCATGTATAAAATAAAGCCTGAGTATGCATGTATACAGATGGTAGTTTATGTACAGTTCTGGAAGATGAAAAGAATATTCAAGGAGTAGTTTTACTGGAATTCATAAGGGACAGATTTACAGGGCTTTCTTTTCTCACTTTAATATAACCAGATAGATTTGTTTATGAAATAACACGGATATTGAGGGTAGAGCCAATTGTTAGTATCAAATAAATAGTAGGCATCTTCCCTCCTTCTTCATAAAAGTGTTTCTGTCTAGTGTTTGCAAGTAACTATTTTTACTATTCCATATTGCAGTGTAGCCTGGGCTCCAGCTTTTGATGTAGTCCAACATATTCTTGTTGATGATTTTCCAAAAACAGCAAAAACCATCAGATTTAGGTAATTGAAGGTATTTTAAATCTGGGCATCTGGCCCAGCTATTTTTCTGTCTCCTTTGTCAACATTGAAGAAATATGATTTATTGCTGGTCTTTCAGTTCTTCCTGTGCCATATTTTGTTCCTTTCTGTTTACTCCCTTCTTCTGCACTGGGAGCAGAGCCATGAAAATGCTGTATGGCATCTACTGTTGGATTTGTGTACCACATACCACTGTACACCTGGGGAGTTGTCCTTTCAATGTGCTTCTGTTAGATACTAGAAACAAGCACCTGAATAATGGAAATGTGAACCTATAGATGAGGAAAGTTAGCTGAAACCAGCAGAACTTGTTATCAAAATGTCACCCTCCCCTAAGAGTTGAGAGAAAAACAAACTTTGAAGAAGTTGTGCTGGAAGATGCGAGGTGACTGGTCTAGGTAGCTATTACTGCCCTGAATCCAGTGAATTTTGCCCTGCTGGGAGAGCTGTAGGTTTGTGCAAGAAAGATTGAGCTCTTGCTCTGAAAAAGCTGTCAATATTTCAGTGTACAGTCTCAGACCACAGCACTGGGCTTCCTTGGAGACTGGAAAAGGAAAACAATATGGGAGAACAGCAGAGGAACTCGTATCTCACCAGACACATAAGAGACAGACATTTATCTGTCAAATATGAAATAATAGTTGCCTTCTGTGTTTGTGGTGTCTTTCCTTGAACAGCAGTCATCAGTTAAGGGATGGGCTTCTGCAATGGAAGTTTCTCTCCAATTGCCCAAATACATGACGATATTTTTCTCCCAAATAATTTATAGAATTTGCTCACTGCATGGGCTGCAGTCCATACAGGAGTAGGCACAGCTGCAGATGCTTCATCTGCTGGATCACAGGAAGATTATTCAGACTTTAAACCACACTTGGTATGACAGAGCATGACTCATAGGTCCTTGGATGGAATATCTGCCTGTCTCAAAAAAAAAAAAAAAAAAAGAAAAGTTTTATTTACAGTAAAGTTACTTAGAACATGTTAAAATAACTTTACTCTTCAGCCAAGGAAAGCTCAGAATTGCTGATAAAACAGAGAAAATACCAAACTTGAAAATAAATCTCATGTTGAGTATTTGCAGGGCAGTTTCCTATGGCCTTCTTCTAGAAACCCATTCAGCTTGCAATGGCTTCCATCACTGAAACAACCTCAGCAAGTCCCATCAGGATCTCTAGGAAAGATTTGTGTCAAGAAAGTGAGAAGTGCTGAAGTCAGGTGCACTGCAGCAGAGTAATCTCACTTCTTTGTGCTTTTCCCCGATTGCTCCATCCAAAGCTTCTTTCTGCTGCAGCTCTAAGTGACATTCATTTAGATGGATCCACCTGACTTGGAGTGAAGCATTCCCTTCTGGTGGCACCCCTTGGCGCAAAAAAAAAAAAAAAAAAAAAAGAGGAAGTTTTTTTTTTGTTTTTTTTTTTTTCAATACTGATATTGCAGACTGCAAACAAGCAAGTTCTGCAATGACCCAAACCGAATATGTGGGATGGCCCTGATTCATCAGAGCACATCCGTGTGCTGAGCACATGTTCTGTGGTTTCTTGGCAGGACTCAGTATCTCAGTGTTGCTAAGCTGTGCTGGATGTGGCAGTGCCAGGGCTGCTAAAGACAGCTATGAGGCTCTGTGGGGAGAAAACTATTTTGAGGTGCACCTTAGATTCAGGATTGAAAAACAAATTAGCTCTCTCTTTCTTATTAATAACAATAGTGTGCTAACAAAAATAAAAAAAAATATTTTGTAGCATTCCTTAAAATAAGTAGCTGAAAACATACAGCAGTCTCATCTTTTAGTACTTTCTTCAAAATTATATAATGTAAATGGTGGGAACAGCAATGCCAGTCTAAAAAGGAAGTACAGAATCTGTAACTGTTGCTAATATCATGCTAAAAGAGTTTTTAAGCAGTTTAAAAAAATCACCAAGAGGACTGGAGCAGGAACCAAATATGAAGATAAATTACTTGTTACATTAAAGATGTACCTTTTTTTGTTCTTTCTTCCTTTCTAGGAATTATGGTTCCTGTAGCTTAAACAATTGGTATTATGTGCCTGGATGCTGAGGTTTCGGTGATGAATATTAAATTATGATACTGAGTATTGCTTGGTAAAATGTTATCAGTTAGTATATATTACTTTCTAGCTTCTTTTAATTTTATCTCTTTGAACTATACTAATTGTCAATATATTTTTCTGATGGATATATCTGTTAATCCATGTTTAAAATGCAGTGTTTCAAAATGAATCAAAATATATAAAGGCATGGATCATATTGATGATGTATGCTGGAAATAACCAAAACCAATGTTGTGTAAAGAAGTCACAAGCTCCTGAGTTTCTACAAAGTTTGGAAGCTATTTAAGTGCAGTAATCATGGAATAGATTTCATTAATCCATAGCATATCTGCCATTACAAATGACGCTGCCAAAATCCATCAGCTGCAGCTATGATATTGTGTTTTACAGTATGCATCTTCACATGTACAAATGTGCAGGCATAGGTGTATAAGCCAGGATTCCAAAAAAAATAGACATAGAACATGGAATTGGTAAGAATTAGACCTATTTTAAACCCTTCAATGTGTGAGACCAAGAATTCAGATCTAATCCCTCAAGGAGACAGATTGGGCCCCTTGTTTTGCTGTGCTGAAGGACATTTGCCAAATGTCTCCACTGGATTGCACATCCCATGAGAGAGAAAGAGGAGCAGAGCAGCGTTTGTGCAGGAGCCTGGGGATTAGGGAATTCACCTGGAGCACTGCAGAAACAGGAAATCCAGTATTTGCTTCAGTGATTTTTAAATGGTTTCATTTTGGAGCAAATTAGTTTCACTTGAAAAGGCTGCTAGGGCTCTACCTCCAAAATAACCTCGTGCTGTCTGATAAGCATTTCTCTGTGGGGATGGGGAGAGAGTTGAGGTCTTGTTTTGGCAGAGGGCTGCTTTGATGAGGGCTTGCACATGGAGAACAGTTTAACCTGTGGCTCTCCTGTTAAATCTTGAAAACCTCTGGAACTGGCCCCCCATTTCTGCACCACTGGGCACTGTGGCTTTGTGTGGAGCCTGGGTTGGTGGCCGCGGCTGGCAGAGCGTTGAGGTGGTGAGCTGGAGGAGTGGTCATTGCGAATCACTTCATGTCTGCCAAAGATGCCTCCAGCCTGCCGTGGGGCACGTGGAACAGTCATGGAAAAAGCCTGCTTTGTGTACAAAATCAGCCATTGGGCATTAAAAAGTTACCTAACCAGGGACCAAGGGTCCCCCTGCCCAAACACAGTTCAAAAGGAAACAGGCAGCTTCTGGAGGCTGGAGACAAGCTGATCCGGGTGTAAGGCACCCTCACCCCTGAGGGGTTCTGGCACAGGGACACACCAGAGGGCACTGCAGGCCATCGATGTGTGAGGCCAGATCAGAGATGTGGAGGAAAAGGGCAGCAGAAACCTTTAATGGTAGAGCAGCAGAAGTGGTTAAGCAAACAGCAACAGAAAGAAACTATCACACATGCTATCTCAGCTTCCTACCCTGCCTGCCACCTCAGCATGAGGAATTTTGATGGACGGAGCATAATGCATGGTAAAAATAGGGAAAACTGAGACCAGGAAGTGTGGAGGATAGTTTGTGTGTCTGTCTCAGTGTTTATCTTCGCTTCCACCCGCCCCCCCCAAACCTGCAATCACTAGTGAGAGTTTTGTCTTTGTTTACAGTAAATTAATTCTATTAAAATTACTTGACTGCAGACTGTTTTGCCCACAACAGAGCTCCAAGCACATACAGGTGCCTCCTTCCAGCCTGGAGCTAATGACCTGGTGGCTCTTTGTGGAATCCTAACCAGCACCCTCTCCTGGGCATTTTCCACTCATATAGCTTCCTCCTGCAGATCCGATGTTTCTCTGTTGCCTTTTTAGGATTCCAGTTTTCTCAATGCATTGCACGCACAGACTTGGTGTCCCAGGAGGACGGGTTTTTCCTAGGTGACAAGGGACTTGGGTGTCTGGTAGTTACCATTCCTTGTCTTTCTGTGACTGAGTTCCTGTCTGCAAACTTACATGTGTAAGTACCTCTGGAACATACCATAGAAAAGCTTTCCAAAATTGTACACTCAGAAATGTGGAAAAGGTTCAGAAAATAAAATGTATAGAATAAAACTCAGAAAATGTTTAGAAAATAAAACCAGGCTGATTCTGAAAGCTTTAACCCTTGCTATGGTTTATGCTAAATTTTATTTTGTGGTTAGGCATAATAAGGTGTGTTAATTACTAGTTTAGTATATATCTGCCGGACAGTAAGTTCTTGCCTTTTTTCCCAGATCAGATTCCTCAAATTAAAGAGAATTGGTTTTCAAAACTCTGTTTATGTTGGAGTTTTTTTTTCAGAGGGAGCAAAGTTTTTCACTGAAAACTTTCTATCTTTAGTAGCTGGTGAATACAATCATTAAAGAGCAATTGGGAGATTTCGACAAGGAGCTGTCATTCCTAAGATGGAAATATAATGCAAACCATTTTTGTTCCCTTTATTTAGACCATTGTAAGGAAACAAAAGATGAGCTTTACGAATGCAGTAACAGCATATACCCTCCAGATATCTGCCTGTTCTTTGATTTCCACCTAGTGTGAGTCAGCCCCCTCCTAGCCTGTCTTCAAGGCTAGGAAGTGAGCTGTTGAATAAATAGTGGTGCTCAGAAAAGAGGTGTTAAAATATACAGATTGCAACATTAAAATTTATTGTCACTGTTTCACAAGAAGTAGGACAGCTTCTTACTGTAGGTTCACTTTTCATTAATTTATGTGTGAAATAAACTCTTACTTCTACTTGAATACACTTTTATCTCTATTTAAACAGTTTAAATAGCCAAAACTATGTTTAGCTACTTCTACTCTTGACTAAACTAATACAGAGATTGACTCTTTTGATTAATTTCTGTTGCTCAGAAATTAATCCTGCTTCTCACTGCTCTGTCTGACCCACTTTTAAGTGTTTATAAGCCCCTGACAAGTGCAGCTAGGTGCCTGATTCTTGATTTTGATTTTTATTCTGTGTGGTGAGTAACATTTGATCACTCAAATGTATGCTATCTGTAGACTATCCAATAAAATATTAGCAAATCACCAGTGAAATAGAGAAAGAAATCCATTCTTGCATGCTTATTTGGCAATCTGTGATGTCAAAGATAAAAACTATCAGTTTCATGCTATCTAGAAGGCCATGGAGGAGTGATGCTGTCAATGTGCTTCAGACCTGATCTTCTAACTTAAATGCAGTGCTATGCCTTAGAAATGCTTTTGGTTTTGCTTTGGATTTGCTGCTTTTAACCACAAGGTTTGGCTCTAAACTGGGCAGATGAACAGGAAACTTTGGTTTTTGAAAAAGGGCTGCACACATACTTTTCAAGAAGTACTCGTGAATACCTTCCCTGACATATCTCATAACTGGTTTGCAAGAAGGAAAATATGTGAAAAAAGAGAAGAGTTTGGTTTTCTTCATTCGCATTGAGAAAATAACAAAATTCTTCTCAACAAAATGTAAAGTTGTATTGGAGTTAAAGAGTTTATTGTTTAAAAGAATGGTATTGAGCAATTGCCAGCACTATAACACTTCACTATCATTAAAGACTGATGTAGTAGACATGTTACACTCCTCAAACTGATTCTTTGCAAAATCAGCTTCTGTCTGTTCATCAGTTCTTGAAATATATAAAACTTAAAGCAAGAATTAACAGGATCAGACAGAAACAAACCTTGCAAATCTGTCAGTTAATTAAGCAGCTCTGGCTGTGTATGTTGGTGTGTTCCCTTTTACTCTGTTGTTGTGCTGTTTGGTGACTCCTCACTGGAACAGCCGCAGGATAGGCATGCTTTCTGAAGGTGAAACATGGCTTGCAAAACTTGTCATAAACAGGCTGTATAGGCAAACTGTAATCTATGCATAAACATTAAACATCCTCTAGGTTCCGTGAAGGAATTTGTCTTTGCTAAATACATGGTGAGTCTGTGAATTTAAATGAGCTTCCAGTGCCCTGCACTGAAACAGTGGTGGTGCTTTTGTGTCGCTTTTGTATTTTTTGGATGTGGAGGTGACTGGTGAGCTGGCAGCTGTACATCCCCAGAGCTACTCCAAAGCAAACGAGCTGGGTACACTGAGGGTGCACAACACTGTGTATTTAGGCTGCAAACCCTTGCCTTAAATTGACAACATGTATTGGCTTTTTTACTGCTCCTGTGAAGGGAGCAAGTCATGCCACTGATGTTTGGCAATTGCAAAATTATTTGGAGACAGCTGTCCCTTTTCTGGAGGCATGGCTGGAGCTCAGGGATGGACTGGGGAGGGCAGAGCCTCTTCCCCAGGCAGCACTGTGAGGGGCAGATCCTTGTCTGGCACCACCTGGGCCTCACCATGGCCCTGGTCCAGTCCCAGCACCTGGGTGGACACAGCTCATTGCCATCTGAGGGGGCATTTAGGAGAACAGATGAGAGCAGATCAGAGTTCACGGTTCTGCCATCAGGAAAGATGTTATCTGTGTCATAAAGCCTGTATTAGCCACAAGTAAACGCAAAATTAGATATATTAAAAAGAGTTTAGAATGACAAAAGGTGTGATATGTAGGAGATTTCTAGATGTCACAAAAAATTCTTGATCCTTGTCTGGTTTTGTCAAGGCAAATAAAAGTGTTTTGGAAGTATTCCAGGAAAAAAGCCATCATAACCAAGGAAGGGGTTGCCACTAGATAGAAAAAGTACAATCAATCAGTATGAAATAAAAGGTGGTGCTGTGATGGGATTGTATTTGGAAAGAAATAGAGTGATGTGCTCAACAATTTGGTGAAAATCAAGTAAGATGAAAATGTTTTGTAGTATTTAATGGGTACAGGTTTGGTTTAAGTAACTTTCCACAATCAAAAGATTTCAGTGAGATAAATGATGCAGTAGTGCTCAGCATAAACGTGCTGACACTTCCCACCAAAAGAGCACAGTCTAATGGATTTTGAGTGGGATAACTGGAAGTTGTCAGTGGAGATGTTCAATGCTCTGGTATGTGTGTCACGTTCTGCAGAAATCACATCTCCTTGTTTACGCTATTATGTGTTTTTTATTAATGATCTGGGAGGTATGTGAAGACATTTATAGACAATTTTTGCAGAAAATGTAAATACTGGTCTGATAACAAATACCATAATATTGAATACTTTATAAACAATAATAATCAAGAGAGTTTTTAATAACTTTCTGAAGAGACATAATTCTAAAAGACTATGGGGCATAGCTAGGATATTGTAAGGCTGCAACTTTGTACAGTATTTTGGAGAAAATAGGAGACATGGAACAGCAGACAGGGAACTCCAGGAGTGTTACAACAGAAGGTTGCATGGAGTAAGTCATGGACATACTGAGGGGGAAAAAATACATGTATGTCTTTGTTTAATGGAGCAAAATGTTAGGATTTGTGTTCAAAAACCCTTAAAATGCTTGAAGGTTGTTGAGGGTTTTGAGAAGAGAGTGTAGAAAATACTTAGGAGAAGGAGATTTTTACATCTAAGTCTGTTTACCAGATGAAAAAGACAGCTGTCTGTGTTTACAGCAATAAGAGTAGGGACATTAATCCTGAGCTGATAAAGATATAACAGGGCCAAGGCTTCAAAGTAAGAAATACAGAACACATTTTTAACAGTTCAGCTGATTAACTACTAGCAGTTGGTGAATTCTCCATCTCTTGATGTCTCCATAGTCAAGGTTCAATACCTTTCTTGTGTATAAGTAAAATCAATTTATTGGCTTCAGCACAAGTAATGAGGTTGATGGAAGTTATTAACTTAGGCCAAATTTAAGGAGATAATAGAATGTAATTTTTAGGAATCTTCCTACCTTTCAGTTAGGAGTCCAAGTCAGCTTTAAGAAAAAACAATTTAAAACTCTTTATTCTCGTAGTAGTATTTTAGAGAATGATCATGATATCTGGGTTAACAGAACAGTAATTTGACAGATATCCTCTGGATCACCATCTCTATGAGCTTCTTGACTATTCCATCATTTTGTCATCAGGAATCAGAAAATTCATTCCTTGTAGGTTATTTCTTTATACATTTCAAGGGCAGCTGAAAATGTGATGTTATTTGTGTTTATTTCTAAACTTTGTATTGAAGCAGGATGCATGCATAGGCTAATTGCTTCTCGAGCTCTTACTACTGACTTACTGACCTGGTTTGTCAAACTCACTAAACAGATGATTAGATATATGCCACAGGAATCTGAAAACAAAATCCAACCCACAGAAAAGCAGAAGTCAATATTCAATGCCCTAAATGACATTGAAAGGAACAAAAATATCCCTATATGGGATTATAGGGACAAATATATTCCTATAGTCTTTTACTGAGCTACAAATATGTAGTTTTTCTGCAGACTTTTTGAATACCAGAAAAAGCTTAACAACAGAGATGGACATTTCTTCCAGTAGGACCAAAATTTGGACCTGCATTTCCCTCCCTAGGCAACAGAGAGAGAGAGAGAGAGAGAGAGAGAGCATTGCTGCCTCAGAATTTCAGTATTAGATTCTGTGACTTACCTTGAAAGCCAGTTCTCTCCATTGACAGCAAGGCATGTGGTTGATTTTAATATGATTAGTCCTATCAGATTAGTCCTATGTTTCTCCTTAGTGACATTCTGTTACCTATATTATTCAAGAGATCAGACTAGATGGAAGAATATTTGGCCTTTAAATCTATAAATTTTTACATTTACGCTTAGTAAAGAGTTGATAGTGGTGTAATCTTGTATGAATGAGTGAATCAGAATTGGTAGTTTGCATAACAAAACAGGAACAAGCAAATAAATAATGTATTATTGCCTCAGGCCAAGAAGAGGTTGATTTGTGAAACATGCACTCTTAAAAATAACCTGTACCTAGTATTTGAGGATATTTTACTTGTTTTCTGCAGAACAACAGCATGATATTTTGTGAGAAACTCAAGCACAACTGCCACCTTGTATCAACACAGTGCTGTGTTCTTTAACTGAGCTATGCCAATTTATTCTAGCTAAGAAAGCAACCAGAGTTTATCAAGCTTTAGAGGAGTGTTTGTTACTAAGAATCACTGCTAAAGTCATCTGTATGATTCAGGGAAAATTCTGACAAAGAGAACAACTTGGATGTGAGAGATTGAGAGAACAGGAACTCAAATAACAGTTTGACATATACCACAGAAAATCTTCAGCTGCAGAGCCCAGGGAGGATGCCTTCTTGCTATCCTTCTAGTGGGGTCCAGGTGGAGAAGAGAGAACTACTTAACCTTATAGAATTGAAAGGCCCTTTAGTGTTGTATTCAGTATAGATAGTGGGCTCCATCTTTTAGCCCTAGGACTTAAAAGGTGTCTGCTGGAAGCGATTTGAATGGTTGAGAGGAAAGCATAGTCCCAGGGAACATGAACAAGTCAGGAAGCAGTCTTGTGTACATAAATCCCATGTATAAGCTGTTAAGGTCATGTTAATATTCTGGGGAAGGACATTTGTGAGGAGATTTTCATTATTGTCATAGCACAGCAGTTTCTCTTTCACCAGAAGCAGATATTCTTATTTTCAGTCTGAAGACTTTAAAATTGCACCTCTTGACCTGCATTCAGAACTATTTCAGCTTTTTCCTTACAGGCTGTAGCTCTTTGAGTGGCTTCTCTGTCTGCTACAAATAAGGAAGACTTTTGTCTAAAAGTCAGTGTCTTTTATCTCAGTTCAACTAGTTTTTGATGTGTAGATTTTCTTTTTGAGAGAATAGTACAGAATGGAACGTATTACCAAATACAAAGCCAGCATAAGCAGCAGTCTTGATTTGTGGTGTTCCTTGTATTGTTCCAGCCTGCAGAAATTTCAGTGCTGAACATCATGCACTACAAGCTGATCAGTAAGTGGATTTGATCCTTCCATTATGCTCTTTTGAGCCAACAGGGATGACAAAACTGGAGAGGTGTTCTTATCTGCTTTGCATTTCTTATCTTTAAGATCTTTAGCTGACCAACCCAGCCACAGTGTTCATAAGCAGTTGAGATTCACCTTCTTTCACAGCTGTCTTTGAGTGAAAGAAAGGAAAATAAACAATCCACATTATCACACAAGTGATAATGTCAGGGCTGAAGTGTGAATGCTTGCAGCTTGCAGGATGGAGAGGGTGGCTGAAGGCTGCATGTGCAGCTGATGTGGCAAAGTGTTCTACAGTGTGCTTCACCAGCTGCAGTTCTCTAAAGCAACCTTCTCTTTCGTACAGTGGAAATGGAGGAAGGAAAACATTCTTTGGAGGGAATTCTGGTGTGAACAACTTCATCAGGATGTTCAAGCAGAATGGAATAGTGGGCTGGCCTGAAGAGAAAAAGGAGGGGAACTATTCTATCTCTCTTGATGTCCCCTACAAAATGAGGACATTCTGTTTTCCTTTTACTCATATGATTCTTTAGCTTGTAGTTGACTTTATGCTCTTTCCTATGAAAACTTTTTCTCTTGGTGTTTTTGCTTGCTTCCTTGAAAACATTTGTTGCTTTATGACCTTTTACCAGCCTTTCTGAGTTTCAAAGATGTAACAGTAACCTGGACACTGAGTGTCTGCATCACTGTGTGTCTGGAATCATAACAATCATAGGAAGATAGTGAACCACCTTGCATTTACTATCCATGGTATAAATGGAGTATAGTGATGTAAAATTGTAGCTAAGAGCACTCACCTCTTCATTAACTGTGTAATTATAGTTGTTATCAAGTCTGAACAATCCTGTACTGTTAGATAAAGAGCAACATGGAAGAGTAAGTTTTCATTATGGAAAAAAATTGTTTGGTTGTGCAGATATTATTTACAAGTTAGCAAAATACCTCCACCAAGGAGCAGTGGAAGTGAAACATTGCCAATGAACCTAAGCAATAAAAATACACTAGTTTCTGGGATGTGAACTTGCTAAAATGCCTAAACATACTAAATTAATCTTGCATTTCAAAATAAATTATCAGTTCAATATTAATTAGCAGCAAAGCAAGATTCTGTCTTGATTCACCGAAATAGAAGGTTTTTGCCAAATATGCGCAGGATGAGTTTCACAGGGCCTCATGTAATTGAATGCTATGCTTACAAGTGCACAAATGCTATGAGGAATGTGAATTTTTCATTGTACTCGACAGAGACAGATAACCAAGGTTGCTGCAAATATTAGAAGAGTCTCTAGCCCTGTTATTGCCATGCTCTGCTCAAGGTCATCAGACCTGAACAGGATTAATTATCCCAGGCAGAGGATTGGATTAATGGCTATACTTCTTCGGGTACCTCACGAACAGAAGTGCAAAGTCTGCAAAAATACTCTTGTGAGCCAAAGAGAATGCATCATTCTGAGTAACACCTGAGGATCACCCACATTTTGAGGTCATCATCTTTTCTGGTGTAGCTGTTTCTCTCTCTAGCTCTGACAGGGGCTTTTTCAGATGCCTTCCCCCTCTTCACTGGTTCAGGTTTCTGGTTTTTATCCTTAGCCAGAAGGAGCCTCTCCTGTCTGCCTATGAGAAAATGGGAAACGCTTGTTCAGTTTCAAGATGGAATATGATAAAGCAAGAAGGATTTTTTTTTTTTTTTTTTTTTTTTTTTTTTTTTTTTTTTTTTTTTTTTTTTTTTTTTTTTTTCAGAGTTCTTGTTTTCCAGAGAAGTAGGAAATCAGTCTAAAGCTGTTACAGGTAAAATGGGCAAAATGAAAATGTCAGAGAGCTTTAAAAGAGGAAGATCATAATATCAAATGAAGAGGAAGACTCTAATACCAAATTATGAGGAAAAATATATAGGGTTTGGGGTTTTTTATATTCAATATTCTTTTAGGTTAATTAAAAAAAAAATTGTCAAATGCCATATTAAAGGAGAGAGTACCTATCAAAATTCTCTGCAAAAGTTCGACATTTTCAGTATGCTCTGTGTTTGTATTTTATTTTCAGTCTAACTGCTAAAATTATGGCAAAGCATTTAAAATACATGAAAAAAAAAAAAAGAAAAAAAGAGCTGTAGCTTATTCCTGTTTGAATCAGACTACATTTTCCTGAAAGTCCTCCGGACTGGCCTTGCAACTCTTGTTTCATTTGCTGCATCAGATATTGAATAGATTCCTGTAGATAACTTCATCAAATGTAAAGCTTAGCTTAAGCTTTTTCTAATATACAGAAAACCTTGAAGAAGACAGGTACTATTTGGAAATGTGTGTATATCTCTGTCACACTCTTCAAGGAACTGATTAACTCTGGAGCTCATACCAGGTCTGAGTGCAAGCCTCATCAAAATGTTCTCTAGTATTTACAGTAAGGTGTGCCTTGCACAATATCGATGCCATGCTGACTTTATTCTCCTTAAAGAAACTGTGGACATTTCATTTTAATTTTTAGGAGCGCCTTCTACTTTCTTTACTGCCTGCTCACATTGCCATGGAAATGAAAGCAGAGATCATTCAGAGGCTACAAGGTCCAAAGGCAGGCCAGCTGGAAAACACCAACAACTTCCACAATTTGTATGTCAAAAGGCACACCAATGTAAGGTATTGTACTGTAATAAAGTGTATCAACAACATTCAGAAAAAGAAATTTGAAAGAAAGGATGCAGGGACGAATTAAGAACATACTTTTTAAAATATGCTTTTCAGGAAAGTAATATGTAGAATCTCTTAATTTGATCAAATGCTGACAATGCTGCATTCCAGAAGATCCACAAAAATGTTAATACAAAGGAGTTCTTGAGAAAAAGCCACACAAAAAAATGGCTTTTTTTCATAATGTCTTTATTTTTCAGTCTGAAGTACCAAATCCTGCTTCGGTATATACTAGTCCAAACTGTAATTTGTGTCAGTGGCATGATTCTGATTTTGCAATTTTCTTAACTGCTACAGTTTCTCAGGATTTGTATCATGTAAACAGAGGCAGCTGTATCACAGATGGATTTTACAAAATACCTGAGACAAAATATATTGCTGACAGATTTAACTATTTATTAATTGAAAATTTCTACTAGCTGGGAAAATAAATCACTTTCATTTCAAACATTCTTTCTTCTTTACAAGATTTTTTTTTCTTTTTGTTTGTTTGTTTGTTTGTTTGTCTGGTTTTTTTTTGATTGGGCAAGTTAGTTTGATATTCTTGGAAACTGATTTATAAAAAATGTTGCAGGACTTTTGATGAAGCTCATGTTCTCTTGAGCACAAATGCTCTTTGAAACTATTATACTGCTATTATTATGCTGCTGATTTGTGACTTGGAAAAATATTTCTAATTTTTCAATACCGTAACAGATAGAGGTATAGAGTGTTTATAAATATAGGTTTGCCTATAAAGGTTATACCCAAGGAGGTAAAACCTGTAAAGATAAATATGGCTATATATTACCTATAAACACAACACTCATAAAGAGTGCAGCAGGAAGCTGTGACCAAGCTACGGTTCATTTCTGTTGCAGCATCTTGTACGCGGATATCGTGGGGTTCACCCGCCTGGCCAGTGACTGCTCGCCAGGGGAGCTGGTGCACATGTTAAACGAGCTCTTTGGCAAGTTTGATCAGATTGCAAAGGTGAGTTGCTATGAGCTGCTGCTGGTAGTTTGAATAAGAAAGGCATCTTTAATTTTTTTTTTTCCTCTTGGGGTCTTTGCGCAGCGTTTCTGAGACTTTGGCAGGAAGATTGGATTTGAAACGTGTGAAGAAATCTGGCTCTGGTCTGAGTGCAGCAGTGCATTTCTGGCAGAGTGACAGTCTGTGAAACCCAAGACAGCTCTCTAATAGGGCCAATAGAGACAGCTCATGGAGCCCAATAAAGCTTAATGGCAGATGAACAGTTCTTTAAATAGATTTTTTTGCAATAACAAGTATTAAGAAACTCAAGACAGAAAAGCGTTAGTCAGTTTTCTGGTCTCAGAAAAGCATTTATGAGACTGAAGGAGAAGAGAGACAATATTGATCGAATCAATTTTAATTACTAACCACAGCCTCTTTATTACTCAAGAAAAGAATCAAATGCAATCAGAAATTTTTCTTCTGCTTATTTAGGTGTCATTTTTATAAAAATTAAATCAAGCTTCATGAGTGAAGGCAAAATCAGAAACCTCTGTACAGATAAAAATTTCCTGTGTTTTTTATTTGTTGAAAAACTATTGTCCAGTATTTTTAAAATGAAATTAAATTTAAATTAAATTTCAGTTTTTATAAATTAAAAGTATTTACATGGCCTTAGAGTATAATATACAGAAATAATATTATGATTGCTAGCTTCTGGAAGTATTCCTTAGTACATGTTCATAGATGTAAGTGTGGAAGACTACATCTTCTGATTTCATATTTCAAACAGAAAAGCTTTATTTAGATTGAGAACAGGATAGTTTAGCTCAGTTCTTTATTCTCAGGTGTGAACATGTTTTGCAGTAAAATTATTTCCTGTTTTGCCCATTAAGGACCATAACTGGTGGAGGGGTCAACCATACAAAACCCTCTCAGCATTTCTGTTGTATCAAGCCCTTCTCCACTGAAACAAACTTCAGTAAAATGACTTTGCTAATGTCATTTAAGTCAATCTTTGTAACAGTAGCCCTTCGTTTATGTGTTTCAAATTGAAAGTGACTGTCTCACCTTGCTTTTTTTTCTCCAGGAAAATGAATGTATGAGAATTAAGATCTTGGGTGACTGCTATTACTGTGTTTCTGGACTACCTATATCTCTTCAAAATCATGCCAAGAATTGTGTGAAAATGGGACTGGACATGTGTGAAGCCATTAAGTAAGTATCAAATTCTTTAAAAAAGCCTTTAAAACCAGTTTCCTTTCACTAAAAGTAAAGTATATCTAGGTGAGCTACACTTGGCAAAAATGTGTATCCTGGGGAGATGTGGGGTTTTGGTAGTCCTCTGTGTGATTTATTTTTTCTAATAAGCTGGACTTTGATTTTAAAACTTGGAATGCTCTTCTGTAAGTTTAAGTTCCAATTTTGTACGTTTTTGTCCAGATCACATCAACCACTGTCCATGTAGCAAAGTAGGAAATTGACCCATCCTTGTGAGGTATATGTGTGGTGTGCACCTCATCATGAAATGGATAATTATATTGAACTGTGTTGATCTTAATGATTAATGAAGTACCCATACAAAATTATTCCTCTAATCCTTAAATGCTGTCCTTATATGTGTGTAATTGTAGTCACAAGAGGGTTTTGGCTTTTAGTTATCTGGTCTTCTCATTCAATCCAGGGTAATTGCTGTATGGGTAAGTTGACTAAAGCAAATTTGGTTCTTTTCCCTTTTATGTGTTCCTGGAAAAGGTACAGTATTTTTGGAAACTAGTATTTTGATCTCATTGCTTTAGCAATCTTTTGTAAAACTAACAGGAATCAGGTTGCTGCAATCTCTAAAATGTTTCTTCATCCAAAAATGTTTGTACCTTACATAGTATCCAAAGAAATCTATTTTTTAAATGCTACTTGGGAGTATTTTTCCTTGCCAAGCAAGATTAGAGTCTGCAGATTTGGTTGCATTTCAGTCGCTTTCACTGGATGCTTTCTCTTTTTCACTTAGATATAGTAGAACAGTATCACAATTAAGCCATTTGCTTTTTAGCATACTAGGAAGTAAAGCTACCACCCCTTCAGTAGAGCAGTTGGTAAAAGGGTGTCAGTCCCAAAGTTCTAGCCCCCCTTGGTTTAATTTTTTTTTTTTTTAACCAGCCTTTGAGTGATAATGAGAACTTTGTGTTTTGCATTTCAAAACATGTGTGTGCTGTGTGAGAAATGTGAGTTAAAAGTACTTGCATAGAGTTTCTGATCAACCTGTTGCTTTGTTACAGGCTGGTGGAAAAACAGCACTAAGCTTGAGCCATAAAGTGCCCTTCACAAAGAACCAAAGTATATCACACATCATAATGCAATGTTTTACTTGAGCTCAGAGAGCAATCTGTCAGTTCCTCACACTTGAGAACTTCCAATTTTCTCTGAAATAACTTTCTGCTCAGGCTGCTCTCAAGAATGTTCATTGTTAATGCTGTAAGATCAGGTTCTTGGTAAGAGCAGCCTTATAGACTAGAAAATTATATGTTAGTTGTAAAGCATATTCTGATCTGACTTTATTACTGTAGTGAGAAACCACAATGCTCCCACAGGCAGATGCCTGATTACCACAGCCTGTTTACAGAAAGAGTGAGGAATTTGTACCCTGTGTTTTCAAATCCTTTCAAAGTATTATGTCAAGTGTCACAGCCTGCAGGTGAATGAAAATTGCTGATTATTAATCAGCTCCACATTTTGTTGTGTGATTGCTGCATCTTTGTATGGAAGCATCTCCTGACATACTTCTGTGCCCTGTAAAATGAGAACTAGTAATACTCTTGCTGTTGGCAGTGTGTCACTCAATATGTTTGACTTGCTCTAGCTGAAATATCTTTTTTGTCAGATGGAAATTATTGTTATATTCAGTCACTGAGGTGCAAACTGCCCTTTGTGTGTAAGCTACTGAAATAAAGTAGTTTGCTGTTTATATTAGTAGTTCTATATAGATTTTACCACCTGAAAATGATTTCAGTTCCAGTTCTCTTTGAAGCAAAAAAGGAGGAATTCTGCCAAATTGCCAGGCGATCTGTGCTACAAAGTCTTATTTAGTCTTCTTACCTAATGTTGTGTAGCTCCATTTTGAGCAATTCAGCTTCCCTCTGCTATGGATTGTTCAGATTTAAAACATGGATTGTAGTCCCACTGATTAATTGCTTTGCTTCTCTGCTCTGTGTTGGAACAAAGCCAATGTTTCTTATGGTCTGCAGCCTGCTTGCCCAGGAGTGGGATGCTCACTTTATCAAGCCATAAATGCCAGTGCTGCCTGTGATGCTGAGAGCTGAACACCTTAACTGGGTGCTTTAAGGACAGAGCTTATCTGTTAAGGCAAAATATGTTTTTGTGTGAATATATGTGTTGTTTCCATTCAGTTCAAACTCTACCCTCTTGTCTGTCTGGTGATTTCCTAATTTGCATGTTTCTCAGCCACACATTCTCAAAGATGTCCTTTGATTTGGTAGCATGAAACAAATTCCATTTCAGAGGAAAGTGAAAAAAGCTGTTGGATATAAGATGGTTATACCATTTTGAATGCTAGATACAAAATAAAATAATTTTTTTAGGTATGATTCATTCCTGCAGGTCTGATCCATCAGGAAATTATGCTGTTAAAGCTGGAAATTTGCAGGGAATTAAATGCCTAAAGATCACTCAATGTGTTCAAGTGTGTGAGAAAGGGCTAGGTGAGTCTTAGATAGCTTGGTCCAGAACTATAGATGGATAAAACTCAGGTAAAGCACATAGATGCTTTCCTAAAGACCTGAACTCTTGCTTGTATGGAGTAAAGTTGCTACAATTACCTGCAAGCTAACCATGCCTCTGAAAAATGCAGAATGCTTACAAACTCAAATTTCACATTGCAATAAGAAAAATACAGTCTTGGTGAGTATTTTGACTGCCCAACCATGCTGGGCACACAGTCTATGCTGTGCTGGAGGAAACCAGAGACAGGGGGATCAGAAAATAAAAAGAAGGTGGGAAGTTTCAGATATGCTTCTGTAGGCAATGCAGACATCCTCTGGGGATGTGATAGCCCACATGCTTATATGCAGTCAGTGCCTACATTGTCATAGCAATTGTTCAAGGACTTCAGGAGAGAAGAATTGGTAAACTCTAATTCGATCTAGAGTTACACTGCTAATTTAATGTCTTCTGTGGTTTCTTTAATTTGTGAGACAGAAGAAGAGATTCAGTTCTGGTACAATTCTGCTTGCTACCCTGCATAACTCCTGAGAGCTTATTATAAAGCAGACTTTATTCAGCTTGCTCTGCAGAATATGGAAGGGCAGTCTTTTGACAAGCACTCATAGAGGATAAATGTTCCCCTTCCATTTTGCCCAGTTTTTTAAAACACTTTTTTCCAAAGTGCTAGTCTTGTGTCATATACGTTGTGCAGAGCAAAGTGGTGTTTGTGATGTGCAAACTGCTTACAAAGATCATTTGCAGGCAATTCATTTTCAAGTGTGTCAGCTACACAAGAGCAGTGTAAAATGGCAATGTTAAAAGAAATATCAATAAACACTTGAGAGAGACAGACAGAATTAAAATACTTTCAGTCATGCTCCTGTTACTTTCATTTCCAAGAAAAAAAACACTTGGGAGTAACTTCTTAAATGCAGGATTTACCATATCAAATTCGACCTGTTGTGTTCTATGTTTCCTTTCAAAAAAAAAAAAAAAAGAAAAAGAGAGAGAAGAGAAAACTGTCACATTAAATAAATAATTCAGAAGATACAGAGCTGATGATTCTCATCACTGAGATCTGAGGTGTTGCTAGAACTATGCACCCAACTCGTATACAGGAGCCATTTGGGTTCCTTATTCTGCAGTTGTTTCTTCCATTAACACTCTGAATTTCTCCAAGTGTATATGCATGTTCCTTGTTACTGGCTAGGTTTAGGTCCATGTCAGTTGTGGTTTAAATACGTAAATCCAGTTAAGTTATGATCTTCCAACTTCTTAGAGCCGTCTAAGCCTGTAAATATCTGAATTAGTTTTATTATTCTTTACATATGTGGTTAGGTACCCCTATGACAGATGTCTGGAAATGTTGTTTGACCTCATTCTCTCACCAGTGATTCAGAAGAACTGCTTCTGCAAAGATAAATGCCTATCTTACGTGCAGAGCTCTTCTGAGATGTGGGACGGGGTGAACAGATACTTAACTCAGTCACTGGAAAGGTCAAAGGTTTAGATGTGATCAGGCCAGTGAGGGTAGCCTTTCATTAGCTACATAATGCTCTAGTGGGTGCAGCATTCACTAAGCATTGGAAGACTGTTGAGCCTATGTTCTCCACAGCCTGAATGGCGCTGAGCCCATATCCCCAAAGAGTTTACAAGCCCCAGCCTGTGGAATATCTCCAGGTGCTGTGGTTTTCATCCTTCCTCTCAGATATGGCAGATATGAGAAGGTCTCTGATGTAAACATTAGGGCCTTAGATAGAAGGCTGTGTCACAGTCGTTGCAGACCTCCAAAAGCAGCCTGTAGAACAAAAACAGTCCTTAAGTTCTACTATGAGACTAAACATATCCACTATTCTTTGCAGCCCTCCCAAATACTTTCAGATGAATATAAAAGAAGAAACTTCAGACACAGACTTGAGAATTAATATTTCTACAAATTGTTGCAAATAGAGATAATAGGAAAAGTAATATATAATCATAGCATTAAAAGAATGGAGGCAGTGCTAAGAAGAGGTAAATGTTATTACTGTTGTTACTGCTGCTTTCATAGAATCAGAGAATGGTGGGATGTTTTGGATTGGAATGGGCCTTAAAGACCATCTAGTTCCAACTCCCCTGCCATGAGCAGGGACACCTCCCACTAGAGCAGGCTGCACTAAGCCCCATCTGATAAAATCTTGCACGAGTCCAGAGTGGAATGAGACATGTGAAGATTTATCAGGTCTCTGAGAGTGTCCAGCACTTTTCAGAATGGCTCAATAAGAGCAAGACAGCTCTTCAGAGGTGTTTTGTAGAGTAAAGACTTTAATAAAGGGAAAGTAACAACACAGAAATAAAAAGAAGAAGCTGAGCACAGGTAAAAACACTTACTAAAAACACCCCAAAAAGCACCTGAGCTGCTTTGTGCACCTTTATAAATAATGATTTAGGCGGGATAACTTAGCTTGTTGCCAATAGAAGTAGGTATAGTTGTTGAGAGACATTTCTAAAGCCCAGTAGGTGCTCTCATGCTGGCCCTGAGCCAATTACAATGAGAAGGCTGTGGAAAGTTCTAGTTTAACTTCCTTACATGTTCCAAGGTAAGCTGAAACTCTTTCCCTTGTATAGAAAACAGCTACTCGGGTGTGGAAATGCATTCCTACACCCATCCAACCTGGCCTTGAGCACTTCCAGGGGTGTGCCATCCACATAGATTGACTGGTAAATTAAAAGAGAACAAAGGGGCTGTTCTGTGCGTTAACAGAGGCTTTGTTCCCAACGCAGGAAGGTGAGAGACGCGACTGGAGTGGACATTAACATGCGCGTGGGGGTGCACTCTGGGAACGTGCTCTGCGGCGTCATCGGGCTCCAGAAGTGGCAGTATGACGTGTGGTCCCACGATGTCACCCTGGCAAACCACATGGAAGCTGGGGGAGTCCCAGGGTAAGAGTCTGCTCTGTTAGCCTTTGGACACGTGAATTTTTGAGTCACGGAGAAATGCATAGGCAGCGTGTCTGAAACCGTCAGCCTTCATGGAGATGCCTGAACTAATTCTTGGGCGCTGTCTTGAGAAAAAAGAGAAAAAAAAACCTAACAAAATGGGAGCACTCAGTATTTTCTGTGATTTAAGGAACATTTTTTTCCTGGATGGAAACATTTACATTTATTATGCCCTTTAGAACTTCTAAAATTTAGGTTAGACAGACTGCAAAAGAAGTGAGCAGCAAATAAATGTGTATCCAAAAGCAAGTAAAAAAAGGTTGATCGGGTTTAAATCATGCTTTTGATCGGTATTTGTGACTTTGTCCTTCTTTTAAAATATAATTTCAGCCGTGTTCACATCACTTCAGTCACCTTGGCACATTTGAATGGAGCTTACAAAGTGGAAGATGGGGACGGAGATGTGAGGGACCCATATCTGAAAGAGCATAATGTTAAAACTTACTTTGTAATCAATCCTAAGGTTAGTAGTGCTTTTATTTTGTGGCAAATCATACTTGTTTTTTGAGCAAGACCACTAATCTATTGAATAATTCACTACAGTAAGATATTGATCAGAGATGTTATTGATGCCTACAAATATATATTGTTTGCACTGCAAGTGTTTTCCCGCTCTTCAGAAATAAGTCTCCGCTATTTCCCAGCAATATCATTAAGAATGGCAGGTTCTTAGCATCCCTCCATTTGTAAGTCCCTAACCATGGAGATCTGTGGTGCCAGATGACGCACTGCTTCCTCGAAAGGTCGTGAGCACAAAGGCTGATACCACCCTTTGTCCTCTGTCAACCAGGGGGAGAAGCGAAGCCCTCAGCACCACATCCGGCCCCGGCACACCCTCGATGGAGCCAAGATGAGAGCTTCTGTCCGCATGACCCGGTACCTGGAATCCTGGGGAGCGGCCAAGCCGTTCGCACACCTGCACCACAGGGACAGCATGACCACTGAAAACGGCAAGATAAGCACAACAGTAGGGGCATACTTCTGTCATTTCGTACAATATGGCAATATTGGAAAGGAAAAAGCTGCTCGCTGCTAAATATCTGGTTATTTCTGGTAGAAGATGCATGTAGTTGTACATGGCATAAACCCAGTGAAGTTGCTGGAAGGTTTTTTATTTGAATAGGAGTTTTGGGTTGGGTTCTAAGAAGCCATGTCTTCCTATAAGTGCATCTCTGAATTATAACGAGCCTGGAACACTTAAAGTACAAAATTTTACCCCCTGAGCTCAGACCCCCCAAGTCACAGCATGTACAGTGGCTGATCTTCGTCTTGTGGAAAGATATTTTGAACATAACACCAGAATGCAACAACTTTGGGAAGGAAATCCTTTAATACAGAGAAATTCCTGGAGATTTATTGACTGTTTAGCCACATTCTCTTGGAACATGGCCAAATGGAGCAAAGGCTGTGAAGTTAGAATAATCTCTGTGATACTTTGAGTGGGTTTTATTCAGAGTACCCCAGGAACCAAATCCATACTCACTGTAACATCAACCTTTTGAAGGTGCACCTACAATTCATTAGTTGTGGTTGAAGGCCTGAGCTTTAAAGTACTATAGTTCAATGTTGTATCTTTTACACTGAACAAATTTCTTTTTAATTTTGCTAACACTGTTATACTGCTGTCAGTAAGATACTGTCAATCTACAGCTTGTACATTGCATTATCTTCTACTTCTTAAGAGCAAATGCACAAAGGTAAATTCCAGTAGTTTTCAACATTGGCTTTCAGTTTTGTTCCTGTACAGACGAGACATATTCTTGTTTAACAAATATAGTGCATCAGAATGTGGATTGTGACAGGTTCATTACAGGAAGTACCTAGCCATCACTATTAATCACAAAATAAATGTGGCTGTGATTGCAGCCATTGCTATAAATTAAAAAAATAATGACCATTGACTGTATTTGGCCACTCAGGTCTGTTTTTTTCAAAAACACTTAAGATTGTTTTTTGCTGAAGCTGGCAAGAGTTTGGGCTATGTCCAAACTGTGGTGGCATTGAAGTCTTTGTGGTAAAGCAAAACACTCTTGGATTCAGATTGTTGTATTATTTGTCCTGTGTTTATAGTGATTGATGAGTTTTATTACAGGTCACTCCATCTTCACTTCTAGCTGTATTTTTCTTTTAGACAGTTTTAATCGAATGCTAAAAGTATTTACACTGGAAACATTTTTCCTTACTTGATCCTGTTTTTAAGGCTATTTTAAAAGCAATTAAATATTATTAAAGTGTACTCTAATTAATAGGGATCTTTTTGTTTGTTTGTTTGTTTGTTTTTAGGATGTTCCCATGGGGCAATATCATTTTCAGCGTTGCAGAGAGAGGTAAATCAATCTTAAAAGATTACTTATTCATAGAAAGTCCATACAAATAAATGTATATTGGTGTGCTTTCAAATATCAAGGGCCATTGCTCACACAGACTTTTTTTCTAATGCAAGTGCTGATACCTCTTACATAAAGAAGGGCCATGGAAACAGATTTGGCAAATATGTTACTTATGAATTGCAAATTCACTTCCTGATAACAAATAGCTTTATTCTGAATTGGTATGTTGGTGACCTACTACAAACCAGGTACTCTATCAGTGGGAAGAAAATTATATACAGGAAAATTGGGAGGAAGCCCACAGAGGGGTAAGAAAAAGGAAGATGGAAAGGGCTGTTAATAATTTTTCTTACAACAGCTAATAGTATGTGCTAGAAGAGACATTTTGTATATTTGTTTAACTGCTTTGTATTTGTATTGTGGTTTATTTTTTAAAGTCTTTAGTATGTTTGCAGTAGTAGTTATTCAAAAGGTATTTTGTGGTCTTTTACTGTGCTCCTGCTACACAAAATACTTGCAAGATCACAATAGCTTTAAGTTTTCATGCTGCTGCTTGGTACCTTGATGACTAGGGCAAGATGGTGATATCATAAATACCATAACATCATTTAAATGAACCTTCTAAAAATTTGAATTGTTATTGTCTCTGGTTACTGTGCAATTACCTAAAATATTGCTGAGTTCCAGAAGGTGAACAAGTTTTGACTGAACATCCATGATATTAATAAAAAGAATCTAATTCTAAACCTGCACATTTATATTTGGACAGTATGTCCAAAGAATTTCTGTCAGTCAATGAAAGACCATTGGACTGTGGCATTTGGAAATAATGCAGTTCTTGAAGATTCTGAAGTGTTCTTGCTTTTGTGTTTCTAAACACCACTCCAGAGTAGATTCAGAAGGCACAAAAAATGTGTCTTGATACCATATTATGGAAGGAACTTCTTCCATTACTGGTGTCTAATGTCCATAGTGAGACATGTGTAACATGAGTCCATGTTACTAGGACTCTAGATAAGGTAGTTAATCATTCTCACAGGATAGAGCTGCACTGATCATAAGGACTTTGAAAAACAGTATTTTATTAGAATATGAAAATGTAGGGTTTGAAGCCTGACTGTAGGCTTCTGTTTGTGAAAGTCTTAGTTCTTATGCATTACACAATAGCCTTATGTTGTTAAGAATCTGCCAAGAGGATTAACTGTGGTTGGACAGTGTCTCCTCATCTGTCTGTGTGTTTCTCCTGGATTGTTTCTGTGATTGAGTTCTGTGAAAAATGACTTTTAAGCACTTTCTTACTTTCTTCTTTAAGCACTTCTTAAATTCACTAGCATTGAATAGGCATGAAAACACTTGGGGCTTTTTTTTTAAGTTCCTGCAGGTAAACTAATACAATTTCTGTATTAATTTGAAACCTGCAGCAGGTTATCAGTTTTAGGGAAATAAACCAAAAACTTGATGTTGAGAAAAATCCATGTTACCTTCAACTGGGTTCAATTTGTAGGTTAACAATATTTTGGTGAGGAAAGAGTAAAATTTCATATCTGACTAGTGACTTCTTAGAAAACACTGGTTTTAAGTTAGCAGTGGATTTAAGTTTTCAAATACAGACATCACCTGTCAATGCCTGGGATATGTAATTTTCAAGGAAAGCACAACTACTGAAAGGATTGATGATTTTTACAGCAATTCATGTTAGCAAAGGTAAACCCATTGTGATGATCCTCTGTTGGCTCATGCTGAATCCAGCCAAAAGTAAAGAAACTTTTTTTAATTGCAGATGAGTTACAAAGCTCGTAAATAGAGAAACATCATGTATGCTTGAAACTGATTTCAAACAGTTTTAAGTTTTCTTATTAAAAATAATAAAGTATTAATAAGAAAAGAAAAGTTAGCAGGATTTTGGTAGGGGATACCTATTGTGCCTCAGTGCACTAATACATTGTGCTCATCATACAATTCTGACAAGGTTTCTAAAGAAAAACTGCAAGAAACAGGAATGCTTTATGAATTTGAGCATATTCCCATTCTTTTTCTTGAATTCATAACACTGTGGAAGACTTTCCTTAGACCAGAATTTCTTGACCTCTTTTGGTCTTTTTATGAAATGTTTTCTTGTGTTTGTATTTAAATGCTCCCTAATAGTTAAGTTCTAGATTTGTGAGTGTGTGTGTATTTATGCATGTGACTGTGGCTAGTGATGTTTTTTAAGAGCTTATTATGAGGGTCATTGAGCCTGATGCCTTTAGTTGATATTGCAGTATAAATGTTAAAAATTTATGATAACCTCAAAAGTTTATGATAGCAGTTGCTTTTGAAGTAACTTCTCACATTTTTCATTTCAGAACAAAATCACAGAAAAGAAGATTTGAGGAAGAACTGAATGAGAGGATGATCCAAGCCATTGATGGCATCAATGCCCAAAAGTATGGCTTTATCCTCTATCCTTTGTTGTCTTTGTCCATTCCAACTTCAACATGAATGTGCAACAGAGGGCAATGTTTAACAGTTTTTGCTCCCACATGCATACCACGTCTGAAAACAGTAAAGGTGTCACCAACACTGGTGTAGGAAGCCCTGCACATTTTGAAGATAGGCTGTAGAGTAACATTTTCTACTCTATGAGATAAGAGAGTACCTGTGAATGATGGTGTGACTGAAGCATTGACTTGTCTTGATCTTGCTGGCAAAGGGAGTTTGCTCTGTAGCTGTGTCTGTAGACACATGGCTGTAACACTACAGATTTATCTTACCTGGGGGCAGAGAAGTAAGACACAAGAAATGAAATTCCTGAATTTCCAAGAAATTCCTGGCTCAGGAATCAGAATGATGTGAAAATTGATGTTTCCTAATTGTCACAGAAACCATTCCTCAGGATTAGAAACTTTCCCTAAAACCATAGTTTAATGCCTCTCAGTTAGTTGGTTGGTTTCTTAGAAAAGGCTAATCTTGATGGCATGTTGGAATTGCTGAGCAAGACAACTTGCCATTTTTTTCTGTGTCCTAGGAACAGCTGGAGGCAGTATGATTTCTGTTTCCTGATGAATAGATAAGGATATAAAGAAGTCAATTCCAGTCCAGAATAGGTGTTCAAGCTTCTTACATTTCTCTGATGAAATAAGGAAATTGCCATTTAAAAATGTGGACAATAATTGTGATGAATTACATGTTTCCTGCACTACTTCTGTTACTCAGAATCTTAATCAGCTGAGTATTACACCTAATTATTAAATGTTCATATGTCACATTTTGGGTTTTTTCATCTTTTAGTTCTATTAAATGGTACTTGGATGTAGGAAAATGTTTTTCGGTAATTTTAGAAGAGTGTTGATATTTAGAGATCATAAAGAAAACACAATGAAATAGGGTAGATCATGTAATAGGAAAAGCCTTTTGATTATACTAGACTTGCATAAAACAGCTATGTAAATTTTGGCAGGTTTTTTGTGTCTTTAGGTACACTTGCTCTGATAAAAGGATTTGAAAAATGATGTTTTTATGTCAAAAGTAAAGCATCCTTATAAATGCATTAAACTATTGGTGTGACCCTACTGTATGTTGTTTTATCTTAGACAATCCCTGTCTTGTCTGATTAGTGCATAAAATTCAGAGGAATCTGGGGATAAAAAAGGTTTCTGAAAAAATTTCATTATATTTTGTGAATTACATGGGAAATTGCAGAAAGAAACGAAATTACCTTATATATCAGAAAGTCTAAATGTCACCTTCCAAAACTAGATTCTCTACCTAGCTCTGTATTGATTTGCTGAATGAATCTCTTAAAAGCAATGATTCAATTGATTAATACTCAGGAATAAGTTATAAAAAATGCTGACTCCTCAAACGTCAAGGTAATTCAATAATATTTTGACTCTGTGAAGGCTAAGCACACGTACAAAAAAAAGAAAATAAAGTATTTCCTACACTTAGGACACAAAACTAATCACATTTTTGTTTTCTTTATCATTGTGCCTCATTTTTTTATCTGTAAAATGAAAATAACATTATCAGCTAGAGTGAACAAAGGGTTGTGAAACTAAACAAAATGTTTTTTCGATGAAGGAGAAAACTTTAAAGAAAGTGTATGAGAAAACAGGCATTTCCAAATGTTTTTAAGCATAATGGTTGGGTTGTATGGCAAATAGGTATAAGGCTGAATGAAGAAAATTTAGAAAAACATTATTGCAAGGGTGAGTGAAGAACAAAGATCTTCTGTGCCTTAGCCATTTAAGGTGTAGCATCACAATTTCTCCATGGGTTTTTTTTCCTTGTATCTTGAACAAAGCAGTCCTGGCTCAAAGTGCCTGTCCTGTACAGGCTGGGCAGGAGAAGCCCTTGCTAAGCCATCCCAAGCCTTGGTGCTTAGTGAACTCCTGTAGGACATGAGATGGAGGGATGGCCAGCTGCTAGCTAAATATAGACCCTACAGAGGGGGCTAAAGTAAAGCCAGTTGGTCTTTGGAGAGTGGGTTGCTGTGTTAAAGGGACACACTCTCTGTGCTCTTTTTCCTTTAAGTCATGGTGTCTGCTGTGTTCTGTGCATAATTCCTCGTTGTACATTGTCAAGCAGTACAAGCCCTGTGAAACCACACACCTCTGTGGATACAGGCAGAATTCAGATGTGTGTCTGTGTTGTTCCTGGAATTGCAAAAGAGTTTAAGCCAAACTTTGGTACCTAGGTTCCCAACAGACATGTCCTCAGGTACTTGCAAATACTTTGGCGATTTTCAGGCTCATCAGGGAGTCAGGCTGAAGGCAGAATTTGTTAGCCCTTAGGTCTGTGCCAAAGGTGTGTGACTTTGTGCTCCCTCTTCTGTCTCCACTTCCATTTGTGTTGCACTGTTTCTCTCATCTCAGACGTCTCAGTGTCTGCAGTGTAAAACCGGTAGAGTTTTTTCTGAACTTTTAAGAAGAACTAAAAGCTTCTGAAAACGTGAGCTTGTAATGTGGAGCATGAGGCAGCACGTGCTCTAAATGGCACTCTTGACTTCACATGCCATCAAGTGTGGATCCAAATTGGCCCCTGGGAGCAGATCTGCTGAGAGAACTTTTTAGTACTGTGCTGATGGTAATTAAATCAATCCACCTGTCAAATACCATAAGAAAAAACAGGAAATGATTTAACTATTTGGGGAAGAGGGTTACTTCTTGTTTAACTTCTGTAACTAAATGGAAAACACCTCACATTTTAATTTTCACAGTTTGTCAAAAATATTCCACAAACTGAATGTTTTCTGCAATAGATTACGGCTGAACCCAAACAAAATCATCTGCTGTATGTAAACCAGCCTTCCAGTTCCCTTTCTTCTCAGAATCCTCACCATGATCACACATAGATGGGAACCATTACAGAGCAAAAAGGGAAATATATTTCTGAATTAAGCATTCCGAGAACTGAATATGTTTACAGACCCTTTTTTTAACGCAACTGATTGCACAGGAACAGGGACAGTCTCCCAGGCAAGCAAACAAATATTGTCCATTTCACAAATTAAAGCTAATAGCTTACACTCCACTCTATCCACTCTAGTTCTCCAGGACTTTAATTTAGGATATGTTCCACTGTGGTTCACTGCTGCTACTTATTTTCCTTACAGACCGTCAGTTGAGACATTCCCTTTTATTTAGAAGGCATTAGCTACACAACTAGTTTAGAGCCTAATTTAAAGTTATTGCTGGAGATGTTGGAAAAAAATCTCAGTCCCTGCTACTATTGTTCAAGCTCAAGTACTGCCTGTCCACAGAACTATTCTGTTTAATTAAATTTTTGTTTTCAAATTTGTGTTGTGCTCTTGAGGTACAAGCAGCCAAACCCTCTTGAAATTTAAATATTCTATATATTTTCGAGTGTCTATTAAAATAAATGTAGACTTTCATATTAAAACATCTCATTTTGTAAAAGTTATGTCAAGTTATGTCAAGATTCACTTAGTTTAAAATAGATTTGTCATTTCAGTGCAAGTATTTATGCTATTTCTCATGTTAAAGCAGGGAAGGTTTTATAATCAGCAAAAAGATTGAAATCTACTTCTGTAGTATAGGTCAAGAGACTGAAACAGTTCAAAGACAAAACCCCTCCACCTCTCTTAATGATATTTGTTGCATTTTTGTTTGCAGTAGGAGTTTGTGAAGTGTAACTTACCTACCACTCCTGCATATTGTAACAGTGCCCTTCCTAAAGGTACCTTGTCAAGGCCTCTTTTTGTCTCAGATGCTCTCCTGTCCAGTGGATATATTACAGTATTTTGGACATGAGTAGAATATCACTATTAGAATTCCATCATATAAATCTCCCCATTGATTCTCCTTAGGCATGATCAACAGAAAAACAATTGTTCATCTGAGCTTTTTTTTTTTTTTTTTTATGAGTACTTTAGCAATAGAAGCCAAAAAGGAGAGGGGATTTTCAGTCCCCACTTTTACTGACAGCGAAATTCACCATATACACTGCAATACACAGGAACTTGCTTAATTCCAACTTATTTTCTTATTTTGCTGTATTTCAGTAATAGAAAAGGACTGCTTTCTTCCTATGTCAGTGATAATGTTCCTTCAGTGATAATGTTCCTTCTCTGTTCTAGGCAGTGGCTTAAATCTGAAGACATCCAAAGAATATCACTTCTTTTCTATAATAAGACTCTGGAAAAAGAAGTAAGTTGTTTTCAATAAGTTCAGTAAGTCAGGCCTTTTCATTGTTTTATGGCCCTGTGGACCTTGAGTGTATTTCCATGCACTGACACTGCTTCAGCAGGGAGACTGGGGAGTTGCCTCTTTCTGCTTTCTCATGAGCATGGGGCAGCTGACGGCTGAATAGCTGTGCTGTCCTTGGGGAAAGTAAGAGGTAGGTTGGGTCACAACTGGCTGTATAAATTGGTGAATTTAATGAGAAGAGGCTGGAGGAATTGTTACCGTGTTGTGCTCACACTGTGCAGCAAGTATCCTCTGTGTCCATGTGGTGGTTGAATAAATACTTAATAATTTTTTGATATCTTTCAGTTCAAAGCATCTAAAATGATTTTCAGATTGTTTCCCAGCTCAGCAGCAGAATAGTTATGGCCAGCTGACAAAGGCATATGTTGCTGGGCAATGCATTAGGGTGGAAAAGGTTTCAAGGCTCCTTGAAGACTTCCCAAAAGAGGAGCAGCAAGACCTGGTGTGGTCTCATCCTTGGTGTTTGGGGGTTCACTGTCTGGATCAAAGCCATGCCTGGCAGCACATGAGATTTTAATGTGGGTGCTACTAACCAAGGAACTCTGAAAGAGAACTTGAGAGAAAAATGTCATATGTGTACTTTGGACAATGACTTGGGAGAAAATTTGGGAGCTGAGTTATTTGGCTGAGTCAATGCTCGCAGAAGAAGTCTAACATCTTGATGTAGAATGCTGTGGAGCAGCAAAGAGCTAATTGTTATTTTTGGATCCATCTTTTCTAATATCTTTTTTTTTTTGCTGCCTTTTAATGACTCACCAGTCCAGTCTTGGTTTTAAAGAACTTAGTAAGAAGTCTGCTTTTGATTTAAACAGAAGCTTTTCTGGTCCTGTGGGACCTGAAAGTACAGAGAGATAACAAAGCAAAATAATTGTTTAACCTAAGGAGTGAGTTGCTCTCATTAGGAAATGCCTGGAGAAGTGTGAAAGAGTGAAACAAATTTAAAAATAGTTTGGTATTCTGTGAAATTTCAATAGCAGCTCAAGGTTCAAAATTGTTGAACGGGACCACTGCAAACATATTCAAACAGGTGGAAGAGCAGAATTTGCTGCAAAGGTACCATCAAGGAAAGACATATTTGTGCCTTGTAATTTAGTGAGATAAGTGATAAGAATTGCCTTTGTCATACAATTCAAAAGTGAAAAAAGCTGTTGTGCTGCTGAAGTGAGTTTCTACATATTCATGCAGAGTTTGGTGCTCTGGTTTCATAGGCAGAACTTGGCACAAAGCACAGAGATGCAGCTGTGTGCTTGCAGTTGGGAGGCACAGCTCATGCACTTTCCATTTTCTGAATTTTGCATCTCCTGCACTCTGTGAAAATAATCTTTGGGGTTTTTTTTTAGTAATTAATTCTTGTACTTTTATCCTTTGGAAAAAAACAACAAAAAAAACCCAACCCAAAACATAGGATAGGGTAAGAAACTTTAATTTCTACTTAGATCATTTCCCTTTGAGTACTTAATTGGTTTCAACCTAGATATATCTATCTCAAATAGCAGAACAACTCTGAAAAATATTTCATTGCTTAATTCTCATGTCTCTAGATAGACTAATTAGAAATAGATTTTTTCTCATGACAAAACAGATCAAATTGACTCTCTCCTAAGAATATCAAATGTTTAGTAGTAACAGTGGACATATGAGGCCTTTTAACAAAGACATAAAATATTTTAATTGAAGTAACAATAAAGGTTCAGTAAGTATCAGTGTGGTTGCTAGCTATGCTCTGTAGCACAGCATGCACTTTGCTCCTTTTTGTGCTCAGAAGTTTCCTGTCTAAATTAATATCACCTTTCTTAATAACTGTTTTAGCCCAGTCAGTATTTATCAATAATTGAAAAACAGTTTGAGTAATTAATCACAAAGAATTTTGGAGTCTGTGAAGAATGTTTGGCCATTCCTAGAAATATTTTTTTTTGGAGGGGAATTTTATGTTAATTAAACTCTTTATGATGAGTTTGAGATAGTCTGTTCAGTGGAGAAACAAGGCAAAACCATTTGACGTGGCTGTTCTTCAATAAGAAAAAGTATTAATACTATGTCTGATAATCCTTAGCCCTGAGTGAGTGGATGTGAACTCACTGAAGAACAGGAAATCTACTGTTGCTGAAAACTGCCTATATATATGTGCATCTTTAAGCTGAAAATTCAGCTGGGTGCTATTTCTTCTGCTTTGGCAATTGCGTTTTTAACATTTGCTTTTATTTTCTTCTAGTATCGAGCAACTACTCTGCCTGCATTCAAGTATTATGTGACTTGTGCCTGTCTCATATTCTTCTGCATTTTTGTTGTACAGATTCTGGTATTGCCAAAGTAAGTAATACTTAATGTGTACTTGTTCCTATGCATATTTGCTCTGTAGTGTAAAAAAAAAGAAATATAAGTTAAAAAAAAATTGGAATTGTTAGTTTACAGATGTCAATTCATGGAAACAAAATTGAACAGAAAAGACTGGGGATTTCAGCTGATTTTCAAAGTTAGGCTTGTTTCTAATTTTAAACACTGTTGATAGTGTTATGCCAAACATTACTAAAAATTCTTTATTCCTTTGAGTTTTTCTCTTTGCATTTAGAAATAAGTGGGACAGTTGGACATTGGAGTAAGACAAAATGAATTGCAGAGTTGGAACTGTGATAAATAAATGTATTTAACATATTACTATGATAATACTGCTATACTAAACTTGAAAACAAAGCATTCATAATCAGAAAGTGCATATTTATAAAATTAATTTTACAATATTAAAATCCGTTTCTGGACTAAATCTTTTTATCAGAATTTGTATGTTATGAGATGATTTATATGTGTGCTTATTTTAGAGAGGCTGAAAACTGGAAGACAATTCCAATATAGGATGTTTTATTAGACTTAAAATTAAATTTTGCGGTTGATTGTTTACACAGTGGAAAATTGGTATTTGTTTTATAGCAATTGTTTCTAAAGCCAACACTTCATACTCCCTGTCATACAGTAATTCTTAACTCATAGTCCTTTCTCCTGTAGAGTACTTTCACAGTCATTATTTATAACCACAGTTGAGTGATTGATCTTGTTCTCGTAGTATTTACTCACATTTTAATTCAAAGCCAGAAGAAACTGTTAGGACATTATGTATTGACTTTCCATACTGCAGACTTACAACATGTATAAAGTTTTATGGACTTCTATTCAGATGTTACAGCAGCAGTTTCCCAGCAAATTTCTAAAATGGAACCACAAACCAAGGGATACTCTTCCAAGAATTCAGCAGTATCCTGCATTTGGTTGAGTGTGACTTTGGGCATTATTAAAAATAGGAAATTAAGATGTGGCAAACTTTATTTCACAAGCTCATACTGTATTTTGATAAGTAAAGGAACTAATTCAGGGAAATTCATGTTTTGCCACATCCCAAAAGTCAAAGGTGGATCTAGCTCCTCCTGGCCAGCAGTATGATTTTTGAATCTGCTTTTTGGTATTCATTTCAGTCATGAAAATGAATCTAGATTTATCCTCTATCTTACATGTAGTCAGATGTTTATTTTCCTCTATCCTTACTATGTTGCTTAAGCCAATTGTTTAGCTTGTTAAAATATATCAAAATATCAGTGAATTCTAGGGAGCTGTATTCATCTAAGGAAAATGTCCTCCAATTTGCTGATATTTGTGGTATTTCTAAAATCAGAGCAAAAGACACTGATAAATGCTTTGTCATTTTCATTACCAAAATGTTAAGTGTCTTATGATCCCTTTTATAGGGCTGCATATTAAATTGTAAAAACAAAAGTGTAAAATCAGGTATTACCAACATGAATGGTATTCAGCTTCAAGTGGTCTGTGGATTATTTTCATAGATGAAAAAATGGAGGACAGAAAGGCAAGGTATTATATAGGCACCTGCATCTTTTCTGGAAAATTGGGAGCATTGCAAGTTAAAACAATAACAACAACAGAAGCTGAAAAATCACCAGTGTATATAGCCATCACAAATGCAACTTAAATCGAACATACCCCGATGCTGCAAAAGTTATTTACTACTAAAATTCTATCTACTCTTTTTGTTTTCTTCCAAAATTCTACAGGATTTTTAAATGGTGATCTAATGAAGACAGGGAGGTGAACTAAATCTGTCACTGGGTTTTATTGATTCACTCTTCCATTAATCTGGTTTTGCAGTAGTGTAATATCATTGATTTCTGTGCAGGCACACAGCCTGCTACTTAAAAGTCGATTTGGAGATATTTGATGATGGATAACATCCAGCAAGTTGCAAGTTCTAAGTAATACCTTCAAGAGCACAAGACATTTTTTTCAAAGCTGAAATAATTTATTAATTTTTTCATTTTTCTTGGGGTCAGTAATGTGATGTGGTTTTTTAATAAGAAGCTTTACACAAAGTAGTAATTATAAATTTAATCAAGAAGACAATATCTTAGGGTGTATTGTATGATGAGGAGTAGGTCTTCATTGGCATTAAAATGAAAGCAAATCTTTATCATTGCATTTCCTTGGAACAGGCCTGCAGTGGCTCTCTAGAATTCTTGGCTTACCAAGGGGGAGGAATATCTCTATTAATTCACAGCAACCCTACACTGTTTATTTAAGCAAACAGAATTGGTACTAGCATGGAACTGGTAATGTTGGTTGTTTGAAATATAGACCAGTGTAATTGATGAAAGTGTATTTCTACTGAACACGAGATACTTCTTGTAGTATTCAAATAAGGGATTGTATTTAGGCTACATTTAAGATTCTTCCCAAATCTTCACTCTCTGGGCCTGTTGTGTCCAAGAAACTGTGTCCTTCTGTCCTGACTCATGCCAAACTAACAGTTGGGAGGTCTTCACACAATATTTTTGATCAGGCACAACTGAATTTCTTTGTAGGAAAGGTAATACTTAGATAGTTTGTCTGAAAGCAGGCATGTAAGATATAAGAGGGTACAAGTGAAAGGAAACCATCATTACTATCTGTTTTTCTGCTGTAATAAACCAAACACACACCAACAATTCAAGCAGAATGATAAAACTGAACTGATACTGTTTTAACATTGAAACTGCCATGCAGTCTTCACAGTTATTGAATCTTTTGATGGCTTAGTGAAAGTATCAATTCCTTTAAGAAATAAATAGCTACTATTAGATACCAAAAAAAAGGTCTGAATTTGGTATTGGCTTGTATAATTGTCGGTTGTAGTGGCTTCATTGTGATTTTATAACCTCAAGAGAATTTGCAGTCCTATAGCTCAGAACATGGTTAACAATTATCTACAAGCTAAGGAAATTCTCTACATTAAAGGACATGTGCCAAAAGTCACATATTTTCCTAAAAGTTACAAAATTGTAGGAAAAAACCCACATTCTTTTCTGCCTTTTTCAGTATCATTATCTTCATCAGTAAATTTCTGGTTTTCAGTTAAATAGTTACCAATGAGATATACATAAATATATTTTTCCCCCCAATCTCATACCACTGATAAAAATGAATTGTTCAAAGCAGATATTTGCTAATGAAACCAGAAAAATGCAAGTTTAGCTACAATCATAAATTATTTAGACACGGAACTACCTGAAGCTTGAGAAGTTTTCATATTGTTTCCTCACTTTTAAACTGTCCCACTGTGGGGACAGTTGGTCAAGGGTTGTCCTGTTTGGGTTTCTGGTGGGGGACTGTAGCAGAGAGCAGAATGAGGTCATTCCTTGAAGCATAGAAGAGGCAGATAGAAACTTACCTGGCTTATGCAAGTTCAGGTGCTCCTCTGACTAAATATTTTGCCCAAATCTGTCAATGCAATGCATTTGATAACTCTACACAACAAAAGCAAGGTTAGTTTACTGTAAGGACCTGTACTGGTTTTGTACTCTTCCAGTGACAAAATATGAATCATATGATGGCTTTCTTGTGGTCATTGCCTCAAATGAGGCTTGTTTATGGTGGCACTTAATTTTTGGCATTTTGCTTCCCTTCATAGCATTTTCAACCCCAGTCTTTCCTTCTAGGAGCAACATGAAACTATTTTATCTTAGCCTAAGTGAAACAGAAGTCTTGCTGTACCCAGAAAAGAATGGGGTGTGGGGAGCAAAAATACTACATTTTTTCACCACTACACTTTTTTCTCTGTTTTCACCACTCATATCTGGATTCTAAGATATCACTTTTTATTACCCTCAGTCTTCCTCTCTTTGTCCTGTTCACCTTGCTGTGTAATTCTTGTGCTCCCTCAACAACATCATTGATTATGTGAAACAGCTACAAAGATCTTTTGTTCTTGCCTGTTGCCTGGGAGATTAAGTACTCTTTGCATAAGCTCTCTTTATGCCATGTTCATTTTATTTCCCTTGCTCTCCAGTTTCTCTCATAAACATCTTAATTTCTTCTTCTAAAAGGATGCACTCCAAACTTGACTGATAAGGCTATCCTGGTGTTGAGTCATTTTTAAGGTGCACAGGCCCCTTTTTTGTATTCTTCATATAAGAAAAAGAATAGTTACATTTTGAAATGTAGGCAAGGCTCCTTGAATGTTAATGAAGGACATACATGATTGGATGTGTTTATGCATATTTAAAAAATAAACATGTTTCTTTTCTAACTCACTTTGGGGTTTTTTGTTTTGCTTTTCTTTTCTTTTTTCTGTTGCTTATGAGATTTTCAATTCCTAAGAGACTAGTTTTAATACTCTGATGTACAGCTTACTGTCTCAGTCTCAATGAGAAAATCTCAGAGAACATGTATTCATAAAGGATAATGATCTTCAAATGACTTTTTAAAGAAATATTATTCCGTGATGAATATATGTTATGAATTGCCAGTTTGTTTTTCGTCAGCTGTGTGCATCAGCTCTAAATCTGATGATTAATACTTAATATATAACAAGTTCTCTGAATGATTGACGGGAAAGCTCATCAATTACTCTCCAAAATGCTTTTAATGGCATCAGATATGTTGGTGATGTTAATGCTTTTTTGTTCTTTCCTGAAAATATTTTATATAGCACTGTTGTTAAAACAGATCAAAATGTTTCCTAATATTTCTGGCACATAATGTCTGATGTAAGTAAGATGTTTGCTGAGGCTCAAAGGAGTTGGGAAATATTTTTTAATTCTGTAAAAGTGTCAAATCTGGGGTTAAACCTGAAAGCAGGTACTCAGGTGAGGGACTTCATGACTGCATCTAGCTCCCATGCTTAAACAACTCAGTTGGCACAGAGCTTCTGGTCTTCTCTTGGCATTCATTAAACATAATTAGGTTCCACAGCATCTTTCCCTAGGCAGCTGTGCTGAGAAGCTCTCACATGGTGCCTGATGGAGCAATTATGCTCTACTGTGGTATTCCTATAGAGAGAATTCCACATTTGCAGAATGAATGAATGAATGAAGAAAGGAATGAAGGAATGCACAGATTGTTACTGAATCCCTGTTTGCTGACTATCCAGGGATGCTACTTTGGCTAGACCTTCCTATTTATAACACACACGAAAAGGATGAACAGTAACACTGAGTAAGGGTGATCGAAATCACAGATATCGCAGCCTCTGCTGCGAGACACTGACAATGGACATCACTGACCCGTGGTGTTTTCTGCCTTTTAGGGGTGAATGTACAACACCAACAAGTTTATTTTGTAGGTCTGTTAGGCTCTTATATTGTTGTAACTATCAACAGCAAAATAGTTAAGCAATAAGGATCTTCCTTAGTACAGGCTTCCTAAAGTTAAAACAAAACAAAGCATTGCTTCTGTTAATGTACTTTGTCTTTACATGTGTGGAAACTATTAGCTTCTCATGGTAATAACTTTGCAACTCAGAGGTAATTTAATTCAAGCATTCCTGAATTGAGAAAATGGCAGGGGAAATGCCTGTCATTCAGGTAAGGGTTGGAATTGGTTTTCCATGATATTGATGTTTGGAAGCTGCATCTTGCACACAGTAATTTTTCATATCATCAGTATTATAGACAAGGAAATATCATCTTACGAATGTGCAACAAAGAAATTAATACCTGTTTTCCTTTTCTTCTAGAACATCTATTCTTGGAATTTCATTTGGAGCTGCATTTCTCTTGCTTTCCTTCATTTTGTTTATCTGTTTTGCTGGACAGCTTTTGGTAGGTATTCAAGGAAATCTTATCCATTAGTTGATGGTTTCTTTAAAATAACATATTCTTATTTTGCCAAGTCACTCTGCCTTTGCAGAGTACCAGTTAGAGGAAAAAGGATTTGCATGCTCAGGCTTCTGTGGACATTGTTGTTTTTTTATAAAATGTCCTGATTTATCTGAAAAGCAGAAAATGCTGATGGTTGTATTGACAGTAATATTCTGTTTCTCATATGAAGCTGGATCATCTGAGAGGTTTTTATTATTGTTTGATAGATTGCCTTTTCAAAATTTTTTGCTGTTGCGCTTACAGGAGGTGACTCATCTTATGAGTGCTTTAATTTGCAGGACTGTGTATTTGTTTAAGTATTGTACAAAACCATTTTCTGAGTTTAAAGAATATTTCACCATAACAATTTCATTTGAAATATAAAAATGTTTTATTAAATTTCCAGTATTGTCACTGAGTGGTTCTGGTATTATTATAATGCCTATTAGTGTATGTAATATTATGCTGAATTTGAGAATTTAATTTAATACTTGGGAAAACCTTTCAGCCTTTCAGCATGTCCCCTTCTCTATTCTCAAATAGATCCAACATAGAACTTTATCTATAATAAGGATAAAGAGTTTCTGGATTTGTATAAAAGTGAATGCAATCTGAATGTGGCATCCTCAGTTCTCCTTTTCTGTCTTTGTATAAGCTCACACAGAGAAAACTGAAAGATCTTTTATAAATAAAGCACGTGGGAAAGAAAATGACTTCAATGTGCAGTAAAACAGTAGGACAAGGTAGTTAAAGAAAGAAACAGAGGAAGTAGGTTTTTATAATTTCTCTCTCTTCTCTTGTGAGGTTTGTCGTTAACCAGGACATATTTTTTTAAGAAAATATAATTAATATACATTTGACTTACCTTTCCAATAAGTTAAGGATGCTGTCACTGCACAGGAATTAATCTGAAATATAATGCAATGATATTCTTAAATATTTAAAATCATTACAGTGAGGTCTTAGAGGTATTACTGTTATTTAAAAGCAAAAATTAGTTCTCATGTAATGTTATACTTGATTGCTATTTGTTATTGACAGTAAATTGAGAGTAAAAGGATGAAGTCACAGTACTACTCTTGAATAAGCAAATTAAAAGACAAATCCTTCAAAGAAAAGCCTGTCTTTTTCTGTAGGAAAAAAAGGTGCTAATGAAATGGTATCAAGAAGTGCTGGCACATACATTCTCCTGAGGCTTTTATTTTTAGTGTTACTTATGAGGAATGCAAATACATTCTCTTCATTTAATGGGATGGCTGAGCAATATCCCAAGTCAGAGTTGTAGAGTTGTGCCACTGGAATAATATCTAACACCTATTTTCAGTGCCTGTTTGCCCATGTCACATAAGTACTGTAAATACTGTGAATAGAAATGGAGACCCGTCATTGCATTTCTGATGACTTGCCTGCTGTCATGTTCTAACCTAAATAACTTGAAGAGGAGTTATTTATGTCCATGTCTTTGTGACTTCAGCTGCTCTAATACAGAAATTACGCTGCTAAGAAGGTATTAGAGAGTTATGACTATAGTTGATGCAGTGTTGTCTTTCCTTCATGTGCATGGATGTAGTTCTTAAGGTGGCAGGTGAGAAGCAGCTAACCAAAATAGCAGTAGGTTTTCCTTTCCCTTGTTCTCTCCCTAAGATTTCTTCCTTTGTGTCAAAAAGTATTGTTTTGCAGCTTTAGCCACAGTGACACCCTGTGTTATATTTTGGCAGCATATTTATTGCATTATCTGATCCATCACTGTAAATGTTTTCTTTTTATAAGAAAAAGTCTAAAATTTCAAAGAAACTAATATCAATATCTGAGTTTTCACAAAACAGTGACACTGTTAACAGAAATCAGGCTTTATCATCCTAAGGCTGAATTGGTTTGGGTTTATTTGGGGTTTTTTCACACCTTTTTTTCTAAAGAGGTGAGTTTTGGATTCCCTCATAGAAGGCATGTAGTAAATGTGTATTTGCTTATGTGTACATGTGCTTGCTCACAATTACAGAGTTTAAAATCACCAAATGTCTCTCTTCTAAAAATGCACAAAAAAACCCAAGAATTTTTTGTGCCTGTCTGACCCTGACAGATGAAATGTGGTGAGTTAGCCATGGGCCAGACACTCACCCAGCTGCTTACTCACTCTGCCTCATTCAGAAGGATGGGGTAGGAAAAGAGAATGAGAAAGCTTAAGATAAGGCTTAAGATAAGGCAGAGAGATCACTGTCCAATTGCTTTCATAGAAAATTCAGACTGAACTTGGGGATAATTGATTTAATTTATTGCCAATTAGATTTGTGTAGTAAGAAACAAAAACAAACATTAAAGCCACACCATTACTCTTCCCTATCCCAAATTTACCTTCACTCTTCTACTCCAGAGTCCTCTACCTCCCATCAAGCACTACAAGTAGGGGTGGAGAGTGGTTGGTGTATAGACATTTCTCCTGCTGCTCCTTCCTTTCACAGTTCCATGCTGCTCAATTTTAAGGACTCCACAGGCTGCAGTTCCTTCAGAAACATCACCTACTCCAGCACAGGTCTTCCATGGGCTGCAGTGCAGGCATCTGCTCCAGCATGGAGTGCCTGCTCCTCCAACCTTGGAGTTCCCTCTTCTGTTTCTCTCTTTGTGTTCCCTCCTCCTCTCTCTGCCCAACATTTTGGGATCTTTCTTGCCCTGGTGTTCCCAAGGTCCCCACCCAGGGTCACCACCAACCTGAGCACCAGAACCTGGTCCATAAACTTGCAGCAGCAGTCAAATATTTACAGGACTATTACAAGATTTACAGAGTGAGACCTGAAATGCCAGTAAAGACAGCAAAATCTGAGTTCAGCTTAGGACACCTGGCTATCACTGTGTTATATGTGCTTGTCTTAGCTCTTTTGGCACTTTGCACTCTGTCTTCAGCTATTACAAATGGCTCTAACCACCACAGAGTAAGTCCCACAAAAACCAACACTGAACAAATTTCTCTGTATGATTTTCATTTCGTTGGCAAACCAACAACAAAAAAAAAACCAAACAAAAAAATCCAAAAAAATCCAGACTGTAATGCTAAAATTACTAGCTCTTATGGAATTTAATTGCAATGTTGTAAGAAGAGATTTATGCTCACTGTTTCACTCTGTTAATTGGTTCTGCTGTTCAGCAGCACTGCAGCGTGGCCCAGCTCAGTCTAGGGTGAAGTGATAATTCAGCCATTAGAGGAGAACAGGAATTTTTCCATCAAAGATGCAGCACCATAGTAGCACAAATAAGGGGGATACAGACTTCCAGAGCCTGTCTTTGTGGCATCCCCTGCTGGCCTTGGGCAAACAGGCTGAGGACAGGGAGAGCTGACAGTTCTCACATGACCAGTCCTTTGCCTGTTTAATGTTATAGGCGGTAAACCTTGCTCAGTCCTAGCTAAAATGGCATACATGTACCCTGAAACTTGAGAGGAATTTATATCTTCTATGTTCTAGTTACTTTTTCGTGCCTGTTAAAATTTTTTATATGTTTTTTGGGGGTTATTTGAGTAGCCACAGTATTCAAATTAGATATTCATAGTCTTAAAGATTATGAGTATTTTTGGTCATAAAGATCCTTTTTGCCTTATATTTTCATATTTTAAATGTAGGCCCTTCTTTTTAATTAATTTTGAATATTTTCTTTGCATTTTCCTTGAGGAGTTTCTTTCCCAGATAGAGGGATAGAGGACAGTGATTGTCTTTTAGCTCATATATTTTTTGTGTCTCTTCTCTTTGTCTTTTTGAAGTACAGATGAGTTCATAGAATGCATGTGAAATGCCTCAGACCTAGTAAGTGTTAGATGTGTTTTACCTCCTGCTGTGAATGCAAGGAAGCAGACATCTGGTACCTAAATGATACACTGGAAAATGTAATGCATTCAGTAGGGAAAAAACAAAACCAAGCATGTAAAGGAAAGATCTTTGGCTAGCCGGGGTAGCTGATGTAGCTGACCAAAGAAGTATTAATCTCAAGCAGATGTTTTTTATGCATTGATGCAAATACTGTCTTCAAAATCTATTTGCATTACCTGGGACATACATGCACTTAATTGATGTGAAATTCTCTTTGTGCCAGTAACTTTCCTTTAATATGAAATGGTTTTTTTGTTGCATATGTTTACGCCTTGCAAATCTGTTTGACTACTTAAGCTAACAGAAAATATAGAAGTAAAGTCATCCCATCTGAACATGTTTGTAGTCTCTTTTAAATACCAAATTGAATCATGAAATTAGCATAACACAGTGCCAACAAAACAAACTGCAGAAATAACTGTCTTCACACTTGAGAAGGATGTTCTGATTTGAGGTCACTGAAGTCTCTGACAAAGGGCACCCAGTACGTGAACCCTGTCCCTTCTAGAAGAGAGCACATTATTTACACCACACCACTCTTTATAGAGTGATACACAATCTTTACCTTTTTTTGCAGGGGTTGGTATTTTACTCTAAAGCAATTGGCATTGGTACTTAGGTACAGTCAGAATGACTGTGTACCTATAAGATATTTAAAAGCTCTGTAAGGAAAGGAATATCAGCACCATCACTACTTGGAAATTATTTTCAACCTGGAATTTTACCTTTGATATGAGTATCTTTTAATGCAGATACAGATGAAAGATCTAGGCCCTTTAGTTTCTTCCATAGCAAGTCTTTGCCTGTAAATGAAGATTAAAACAGGGATGTTTAGGCAAGGAGGCACTTTGGCACCTACAACAGGGTCCATGAAAGAGGCTCATCACTGCTAAAAGTCATTCTGATGAGTCTCTAGCAGAGGCACTACAACAGCAAATCAAGCACCACTTAGTTGAGTACCAGGTTCAGACATCAGGAATTGTTATAATTGTACTGATTTCAGTAACAAAAATCCTTCTTCTTACTCAGTTTCTTGAGTTACATGTTTACGACATTAGTTACATGATTGAAAACAACTGAAGAATTTCCTAACGCAATGAAAACCACATTCTTTATGTCTTCATTGCCAAAAATTCTCTTTTAATAACTTTTTAAATCCAGCAATGCTGCCTTTTACTGTCTTTGCCCAAGATGAGATTGTAGGTTAATTTCAAATAAAGAGATACCTGTGCTTTCTAGTGTGCAAACAGTTTTCCCTACAGTTATTAAAAAGGCAAGAAAGCAGAGAGCATCCAGATTGTTTTCCATGGTCTGTACATGTATTAACTGAGAGCTGATATCCATGATGTGCTAGTACTGGAATATGGGCACAGATCAGAGCTCCTGTTGTGTGAGACAGTTTTTGGATGGTAGATTCTCACTTGGAGATCGAGACTTGGCCAATGTAGAATGTAGCATTTGGAAATCCTTCCTCTAGTTCAGTGCCCTGAGCATTGTCCTTAAAATGTCATTCAGGTTTGATTCTTCTCAAAACAAGTGGCTCTTTAAATATTTTCTGAGAAAAAAGAAAAACCTTGATGAGAAGGACTGAGAACATCTTAGCTTGAAATAGCATGTAATACAGTGATGGTATGTTTTAGTGAGGAAAGCAGCACAGGAAGTGCCAGGACTGAACTCTGAGTGCAGGTGATGTGTTCTTTCCTTTGAATGACACAGCTGAAGTGAACCAAGTGGCCATTTTAACATGACCTGTTGTAAAGGATAATTAACACTGCAAAGTATGGTGAAATTAAAAATGTGATGCTGAATTTAGTTTTTGCTGTTATTTCTTTATTTAGGATTCTAGATTTTGTCCAGTCAGTTACATGAAGTAGAAATTGAGTAGACTTTTCACCTGGATCCATTTTGTATGATTCAAAATTCCTGGCTTAGATTTATAGGTGCCACCATGGAATTCAAAAGCTTGGTATTACAGTATTCATTTTAGAACTACTTTGGTCATTTTTGTCAACATTAGGAGCATTAATAAATATGTAAAGTAAAAGCTTGTGTCAGTATAGCAAAATCCCCCTTCTCCAAGCTTAGTTCAGTGTAATTGCTGTCAGCAAGATTTTTGGGTTTGAACTGTGGTATCTTCTTCAACTCTGAGTGAAAAGGAGCATGTAAAAGAATCTGAATTTTGTTTCTCTTGATTGCATTCTTTGAAGCATCAATATTGGTAAAATATCGATTTGTATTTGAATGCAAATTGAAAAGAACACAAGAACTATAGAAAATGTGATTCACTGGCTTTCTGTAAATAAGAAGTTTTCAGTGAAGATGTTCCAACCTCATCTAGCATGTGAAAGAGAAGTGTGACAGCTCTTGAAACACTGTCTTTCATCTACAACATAGCTGTCACAATTAATTCTCGTACCAGTTCCTTGATCCCACTCAGAAAGACAGTATTCAACTTAATAAATGCTGAAGGAGGTTTTTGTGTGTGGAAAGACAACACAGGATACATTTTAATGTCCTGAATATTCAAAATAAGTTATTGCTCATTATTATGCTGTGCTGTTGTATCAGATTTAACATGTTCAGATGAAAAGGTAATACATTAGTCACCTCTCATGCTACAAATACCTATTATTTCTAGTCAGTAAATGATAAACACTGAACCATATTCTGCAAGCTCCACGTAGAATAAACACTGTGATACTTTCTAATGTTACTGAGATCTGCTGGATTATCCTACTTGCATGCTTTCAAGAACTGATTCTTTCTTTAATCTCATTCTCCATTTTATTCAGAAAATTGCAAAGGAGACATGACATTTACAACAAAAAAAATGTATGATAGAATCAGCAAAATAAACCCGCACAAGTCTTCTTTTAAGAGTGGTTTTAATGATTGCCCCCACCCCTCCAGTTCTGCTTCCAGGGATTCCCCAGATTTTCAGCTGTACTGAACTGCTGCAGTTTTACTACATATGGGCTTGATCTGTACTGCTCAAAAGTGAAATGAAGTTCAGCAAATCTGTTATTCACACAGGGAATTATTATTCAACAGTGTATTCTTGCATGTTTTCCAAGGAATATCTGTTTAATGGCTTAAAGATTTCTAGGGTTTTGTCACAAGTTTGCCTTTCAGAACCTTCACTGGTTTAACAAATAAGGTGAGCAGGGCAGATGTACCAAATCCACAGGGGTCTTTCCCCTTCAGGACTCAGAGCTGTGCATTAAACAGCCTGGTAAGAAATACATCACTCTATTGTGCTTCTGTTTGACAAGCGGAAATAACTGTCTACAACTTAATTTTTAAAGTTGCACTCTTAACATCACTCACATTATTCCTTGGTTAGACCTAGCAGCATCTTGTAATTTTAGCAAGAGCAATGGAAATAATAGGATCTCCTTATTGATTAATCACATTGGCTGAATGATATATTGTTTGCTGAAATTTATGTTGTTCTCCAGACCTTTTCTAAGTGATAAAGTTGCTCTCTCTCTCTCTTTTTTTTTTTTTTTCCTTTAATGGTAGTAGGAAAACACTTTTTTAAAGAAATGTAGAAAATCAGTACAATAAGTTCCTCCTTGCTAAAATATATTAGCAAGGTCAGCTGATACTGTTCAAAAATCTCGTAAGCAAAGAAAAATTGGAATTATTGCAAGGAATTTTAGTACAGAAGTTTCATAATCTGTACCTGTTTTCCAGGTACCTTGAAAACAAAGGGAGTTCTCAGCAATACATGCTGTTCTCAGCATGGACATTGCTAAGTGGTCTCAGCAATTCTATACTGTATGTTTTTTTCAATTATTGTTTTCAAATACAAAGAAAGTTCAAATTTAACAATTGGAAGCATTGGTGTTTAAGTAGAAAAGTTTTAAAGTCACCATTATTTGATGCTCTCATTCTTGTATTTAGATACTGGGATTCTCAGAGATTGTTCTGTGTGAAAGTTAATTTTATTCTCAGAATTAGGATAACGCAAATTGTTCGTATGAGTAGGGAAAACTCAATTTACTTGTGTAGCACTACTAAAACAAGAAAATATGTTTTTTGCAACATTGTTTTACATTTTTTACTGAGACGTGGTTTTTAAAGTTTTGAAATTGAAAGTAAGGGCTGCTGGAGCTTGTTGGGTCCAGTGGAGTTCTGGAGCTGGCAAGTGCTCCTTCCTGACCCACTGAAGCAAAATTTGATGAAATTTAAAACCCAGGGAGGGGATCCTCCTGTCCCATTCCCGCTGAAGTCCGAGGGGCAACCAATCGTGAGGTTGAATGTCACTATTTGACACCATAACGACACAGACTCCAAACTTCAAAAGGCTGAAAATTGTCTCCTTTATTTCTGGTATTTGTCTCCCTTTTATACAGTTTTACACAGACCAATTTGATTGGTGAAACAAAGGCAAATCTTTTCAATCACATTGGTCAAACCAGAGGGACATCAGGAGAAAGTCCCTCTTGAGAAAAGGAATGCACAACATATGTCCAGAACATAAATATTTGTCCTGTTTACAGAAAATTCCTTGGGAAAGGAATTTCAGAAACCAAAACATCTCGGGCAAGAAACCAGGGCTACAGTTGAGCATGTGTTTACAATAGGAAAATGGGCATGTACCATATACAGAGGAGCAATCACACAGATCCACGGACAGAACAGCTCTCTTACAGCACCCACATAAACATGGCCAACACTGATGGTCTAGTTCTTTCTTTCTGGAGGATCAGGACTCATGGGCTATACGTTTTCTGACTGTCATCATCCACAGGCACCCTTTCACTCACGGGTCTGGCACATGGAATTTTAGTCAATACAGTATCCTTACCCAGACTCTGCCCCCTTTACCAAGTAGCTCAAACCTTGGTGCTTTCCAAATGTAGATCTCCTACTTGCCAACCAGTTCTGTTTGAATTTTCTTTCTGGTTACACACCCAGTCCCCCACACAGCCTGTGGGTCTCCTCAGGGACTGGTCTGAGACAGTTCAGTACTGACACCCAGCCCTCAGTTGCCTCACCTGTGTGATCTCTCTCCAGTGCCTGGCACCCATCCTGTGCCGCTTGCCAGCTAGTCTAGCATGGAGTTTGCTACCACTCATACACATGCAGGCTCCAAAGAAGGACTGCCCTTACACAGAAGATGGTTAGAGATAGAATTTAATAACAATATGTAACAGACCCATTTAGAAAAGTGCTCACATGCATCCATTTCCTTTCATCCTTTCTCGTCACCATCTACTTACATTTGTACATTTCTTATCCACATTTATGCCTTCCTTTCCTCTCCTGTGTCCTGTCCCCTAAATGCCATGTAAGTTTTCCACATACCCACAATGCCCTTAAAGGTATACCATAGTGTTCAACACAATTCCAAGTTTCTTTCTGCCCACTAGCAAAAGTAACTGTCCTCTGCCAGCCTCTACCCTTTTAGGCAGGAGTCATCCTTTGTCTGCAGGGCATCCTGGAAGGGAAGGTTTTTCACTGAAGCTTCTTGGTAGGTTTCCCATCAGAAATCATGACTGCAGCAACCTCTTTCATTGATCTTAGAAGCAGCAAATTCAGTGGTTTCTGTTGATGATCTTACTCATCAACTGTCATTGCCCTTTTGATCATCACCAGGTCTTTGTGTTTGATTTGATTAGCTTCTCATCAGATAACAAACTCTGTAAAACTCATAATAAATTATAACTTTTTTAGACCAGATAATTTACTTCCATCAATAGCTTGTTTTCTTGGAATTTCTAATCCTAAAGACTTTCCTTGAACAGTATGGTTCCCTGTAATGCAATTCAGGAAGAACACAGTGTACAGATTTACATATAACTTCTTAGCTATTTTATATTCCTAGTTCTTTCTTAGTGTACTTGTCTAGTTTTTTGTGTCTAATGCAACTTAAACTTATCCAGCTGCTTTTAAATTTCAAAAAAAAATCACGGAACAATATAGGTTAAGTTGTAGTAAAGCTCCAGATGAGCTATAATTAAGGTAAAGGGTAATTAGGGCATGAATGCATGACTGTTTTAATTTGCCATAAATCCATGCTCCCTGACTCATTGGGTTTTAGGCAGGCTAGACAGATAACGGAATGATTCATTTTCACACAGATCCATTCCCTGCATCCATCAGAACACTTCCCTTCTGTAGCAAAAGCAGCAATCAATGCTTTGTGCTTTTCACTATATTGAAGTGGGAGGGATGACAAAACTTCTGTAAAATCTGTGTGTGGATTCAAATTATCTTAAAATTTGCTGTCTACTTAGGGCTGAAGAACAAGGTTGGATAGTTCAAAAAGGCTTTTGAGCAGGAATTTTTTATTCAAAAACGCAGGTCCTTTGAGTTTATGTTTTTGGGTGGGTTTTCAATAAGGGAGAGGAGTAATGTGTATATAAAAGCTGCCTGTTTTTTCCCTTTTCTTTGTCCATCCTTAAGATTCCAGTGATTGTTTTGACTTTCCTGGAACTGAATTCAGAATCTGTCCAATTCAGTATGCAAAACTCCCTGTCAGAAAAAGAAATAATATGTAAAAAAATAGCTCTTCATATCCAGTGGATTTGTCCAAATAATGTATAATTAGGAGCAAAATACTTATGTGCAGTATAATAAAGACTTTCATACAAAAAGCATCCCAAGTGTAGGGTAGTGGTGTAATTTAGCATGAAGTGCCACAGCTATTGAACCTGAAAAAATGCATTTTACATGCTGTAAATTAAGTCCTATATTTGGTAGTTTTTCGTGCTTGAGTTCTCATTTTTAAGACTTCCTGAGCTTGTATCTCTGCTGATGGCTGGGGCAAGGGTGAAAACAATATGCAAAGCCATCTCAGATAATATTAAGTAAATAGAGAAAAGACATTGAAAAAAAACCAATTATTTTGGTGGGATTGTCATGTTCCTTAAATTTTCTTTGCCTTTTTTACAGAGGTTTCTATATAACTGAATTTGACATTTGGAAAGGGCACAAGATGCTTCTAGGCAACCTTATCTCCTCATTGCTAAAGTTTTGGGAAAATTAATGTTTATTGGATGTGTCACAAATCGTTGTTTATTCTCTGTGAGCCTCTTGTGCCTCTAGGCACTGTGCATGTATGAATGGAGACTTTGCAATGTCTTCTTAGAAGCAGATTAAATGAGTCAGAGTTTTTTATTGTTAATTTTTGCCACTATATAAGAAAATTTTTCAATTCACTAAATACTTTTTGTGCCAAATTTTATGTCCAGTTTTCTATGAAATGCTTATTTGCCTTCTAGATAGTTTTAGGGATGGTTGATTTGCTTTGCTGAATTATTTTCCTTTTAAAATTAATTATCAAACAAGACTCCAAAAAAATGAAAGGAAAGCCTGGAAACTCTCCTGTTTTTTGGGCTGCCAGCGATACATCTAGCCTTTGTTCTGTGTCAAAGCCTTTGCAGAGTCATTATTTACATTTTGAAGTTTCCAGAGGCTACTAAACATGACACTTTCAATTCAGTCAAGGCAGGTCAGTTCATTTTCAAGGGTTTTGCTGATGGTAAAGGTAATGACGCTGCTGTCAACTCTGTATTTTGCTGTTATTCAATAGCAAATATATATGTATTGAATGTTTATAGTAAGGTACTTGAAAATTACAATTATTTAATGGAAGTGATATTATGTCAGATATTTTAAATAAATTTTACTTTATTTTCATGTTTAATCATTATCTGTAATTCTCGTGTGACTTTAATAGTTAAACAGCTCTGTACAATGTTGTAAGATTAATGCTGCCCTCAGTCTTGAGATATCTTAACTCTACCTTTTTTTATACTAATTAAATATGCTAAAGATCTTTTCTTTCTCTTTTCCAAACTGTTTGCACTTAGCAATGTAGCAAGAAAGCATCAGCTTCATTGTTGTGGATCCTGAAATCATCTGGAATAATTGCAAACCGTCCTTGGCCAAGGATCACTCTTACATTGACAACCACTGCTATAATATTAACCATGGCTATATTCAACATGGTAAGGGAAAAAAGAGTAATTTTTTCCTCTTTTTTTTTTGTCCATTTAAGATTTGTTGTTGTTGTTATTCAGTATTTGTTTAGATGTTAAATTTATGGCCTGTGGCTATGCCAGGAACCTATGTGATAACAATTGCCAGAGACAGAAATGTAAAGCAGAGCAAAAGAAAACATACTGTGTAATCAAGACCTCTGCAAACAGGATGCTCAACAAGAGCTCAGACCCTGGCTAAGTTTGTTAAAGAAAAATATTATTTATAATGAGCAGGAAACAATTAAATCCCAGATTTGAATTGCACAAGTCCCTTAGTCATCTGTGCATCGCTTGGAAAAACAACATTGCTGAAAGAATGAATTATCTCCTCACAGGATTTGTGGAAGGCTTTGTGTGAAACAAACTAAGTTTATTCAGTTTTGTGATGCTCCTCTGCTGACCCCAAAATAATCATAATGTATACATTATTGATTTCACATGCTTGTCTTTTTTTAAAAATAAGAAAAATAATTCAAAGTTATGTCAAAACTTCAAAAGTACTGACCTACAAATTCATCAGAGCTTACATCTACTTAAGTGATTTCAACCTGTGCTTTTCTCTCCTAACACTCCTAACAGGGAAAATACATGTAATTTTATTATTCTTTTGCAACTATAGCAATTATAGAGTAAATATGTCATTCAATTGGCCTAAAGCATGAATCTTAATGGTCTCATTTAGTCTGAAGGGTCTCTTGTCTAATGGGACGAGCAGTACATGGGATCAAAATGTCCTGTTGGCTAAGGTGGATTCTGTTCATAAACTGGTGAAAGTGTTCCAGTTCTGTTCTGTATCTGCAAAGTGGGATAACATTTATTTAGGCAATGCTTTCATCACAGCATCAATGCATAGATATTATTCACGTTTCAGGTGAGTGAGATTCACATTTCAGTGCTTTTGAAACTGCAACTCTAATGCTTCCTTGAGTTGCTGGTACTTTTGTTACTTAGGATTCATAAAGGACTTAGAGACTGATAATATCTACACTATTTTATTATTTTCCCCACATTTCAGGGGACCCTTAGTCAATCATTTGTTGCACTAAGTACTAAACTTGTCCAAATGATGTAATGTGGACTTTTAATGTGAACACTTGAAATTTCTGGTAGAGTGTTCTCTCTGGTTTTACTGTTAAATTTTTCTAGTCTTGTTAATGTTGGTTTTCTGTTCTTTCTTTTTCCTGCTGTTTTCGAAGGCAAGGATAGAACCACAAAGCCAATTCCATTTCCAAAATCTAAAATTCACCTAAGCAAATTTAGTCTGTAAGGCTGAGAGAGGAGAAACTCCAAGAAGCAGGGGCTGAAAATGAGAATATAAACTCACTTTTCATCAGTGAAAGCAGTTAGCAATGGAAACAATTATTCTAAAAAGCTGAAGACTCTATGACTTTTTGAATTATATCCTTTAGCCAAAAAAGTTATACAACAGCATAAACCTCAGAGATTTAATAACTTGTAAAACGAAGATCAGGCTAGATTTTCTCTTATTTTGAACTCTGTAAGTATATCAGAAGAAAAGAAAGAACCTACCTGGGTTTAAAGTATACTTTGAGTTAGACTTCATGCATATGTTTATTTATGAAGTTAAAAAATGTAAAAGGAAAAATGGTCAGTAACTCTTCTTTGCATAGTCTAAAGTTCTACTAGTGTGTACAGCCCACTTCAAATTTGGCCTTTAAGTACTAAAAGACATTTTAGCAAAAAAAAAAAAAAAAAAGGAGTTATTCAGTACATAACTTTTAGAAAGAGGTTTTAATTTTATTGGCTCATGTCCAATTTTATGTGGACTGAATGTTATAGTAAAACCTAATAGGCTGTATTTTAAAGTCTTAGTGCCTTATCAGCAATGTTAGTGTTACAAATAATCATGTTCCATGATATTCATGAGATGATAATTTTAAGTACAATTCCCACCTTGAAACTAAACCTGAATAGCTTGACTAGCAAAAATGACTTTAAATGTAATTGTGAAATTCGCATTAGCAAATTGTGGGAGAGACTCTGAAGTATCATATTGTATCTCCAAGCAACATGTACTTAATAGCAGAGTCTGTTAACTGCTTTTAGTTCCATGAACCATTTCAGTAGAAAAAGGCAAAATGTAGCCATTAGGATTTAATGGAGATAAAAAGTGTCTAACCATGCCACACCTAATAAATCATCATTAAGACCAAAATGTCAAATAAAACTCAGTCTGCATGGTCAAGGGAGTCTGGAGAAGAGTGGGGGTGCAATTTTATTTGAAATTAGCTGTTTCAGCAGACATCTAAATCTCTTGTTCAGGTTTGAGACATATGCAGTCCTGATCAGCAAAGGGAAGTTAAAAATCAGCTAATGTCACATAAGTATCCAATAGTTCTGAGCTGAAGGGAAAGGGTAAGCAGTATATCTGGTGCTATATGGACAGTAGGAAATCTGTCAATGGCTGATGAAAGCTGTTTTTGTCAAGCCAACCTGCTTTAACTGCTCAGGAGAAAGTATCCTGCATGGAGCAATCCAGGCAGCCCAGAGAGACAGTAGGACTGTGTGATTGTGAAGGGTTGATACTTGAAAACTGAATGAATGACTGCATGCAGTACATCAAATGATTGTGCCGCACCATCCTCTGGGGTTTATTTAATCTCAAGGAATAGGGCATGATAAAAGAGTCCTGCAACAGCTCCAACCTGCAACCTGCAACCTGCAACCTGCACTGCACAGGTTTCAGTGACTTCTGCATCAATGCATGAATGGTTCTTGGCACAAGCAACAAGATCTCAGGGTTGTACTGTCCCACTAACTCCTAATGACTCTTAACTACCAGCTTGAAGATTCAGGATCATAGAATCATAGGATCATAGAATAGTTTGGGTTGAAAAGAATCTTAAAAAGTCATGTAGTTCACCACCCCCCCGCCATGGGCAGGGACATCTTCAATTGAATCAGACTGCTCAGAGCCCTGTCTAACCTGACTTTGAGTGTTTCCAGGAGAAAGACATCCACCACCTCCCTGGGAAAATTGTTCTAATGCCTCACTACCCTCATCATGTATTTCTTTATATCTAGTCTGACTCTGCCCTCTTTTTGTTTAAAACCATTACCCCTTGTCCTATCTCAACAGACCCTGCTACAAAGTTTGTCCCCATCTTTCTTAGGCCCTCCAGGTCCTAAGAAGGTGCTATAAGCTCTCCCTGAAGCCTTCTCTTCTCCAGGCTGAACAACCCCAACTCTCTCAGCCTGTCCTCATAGGAGAGATGCTCCAGCCCACTGATAATCTTTGTGGCCCTTCTCTAGATATTACTTGCTTTCCTGTCTTTTCATCCAGTGGATTTTAGCAACTGGACTGCTTCCTCCTAAAGAAGATATTTTTAGGAATGTGAAGACATTTGAGGTTTGAGTATTTTTGCTCCATTGGTTAATGTACATCTCTGAGCATGAGCTGCCTTAAATGAGGCAAGTATTGGCCCCCTCTAAGTCATGAATGATATCTTGTGTTCAAATAATGACAAATAATTAATCAAGCCTGCTTTCATTCTCATAGTGGAAAGTTGGTTTCTTTAATATACCTTCCTTTTAGGGTAGCTGACTCTGTTGCTGAACTTGTATTTTTAATTGTTAAGTTCTTTGGCAGATTCACTGTAATTACACATCCCCACAGAGCCTGGTACACTGAACACCCTGTTTTGGAGGGTGCCTATTGCATGTCTTTCAAAAAGAATATACAGACACTGTCTAGAGGTTGACCTGGCCAGGGGGCTGGAAAGAGAAAGCACAGCTGAAGTAATGGCATTTCAGAGGTACTTGCAGGGCCCAGTCACAAATCTATTCCAGGATTTAAGGAACTTTAAAAAATCAGCATCAGTCTAGGTGCACTATATTGGCAAAGATGCACTAGCAGGTGAGACACTGCTCTGAAATAATGTTTACAGCAGTTCTGGTTTCTTTCAAGAGTATGGGAAGAGATAGAGTCGTGCTGTCACTTCATTTATAAGTGAGCATCTCTTCCTATCTGTCAAATACAAAAGTCATGCTGTCTGAGTCTGAGAAGGGCCACCAGGCTCTCCTCATCTTTTCTGTTGGTGGGAGCTTTGAACAAGGCAAGTAAACTTGCCACTACATATTGCCTCTACAGGGAGCTAGGAATGGAATACGTGGTGGCACAAAGATAGTTTTGCATTCTCGCTTGGCACACAAACTTTCATTAAAAAGAAATTATTGAGCAACTTTAATTTGGTCCATTTGACTGTTAACAAGAGACATGCCAAAGACACCAAATAACACAGATGCATGAGCACTGTGATGTTAAGAAGCCTTGCGCAAATCCAGAGGCAAAATGCTCTAAAATTTCTGCTAAATGCACTTCAGTACTCTCTGGATTTTTATTATCATTTTACAACTTACCAATATCTCAGCATCACCTTTATTTGGTAAAAAAAAAGGCATAATAGTCTTGGTAGGAACTCAGCATTCCAGGCCATCCTTAAACCTCTCCTTTAGAGCTTGGGAAGAGGGGTGAATGATACTGGAATTTATGATTATTTGCACTATTCTTGGGGCATTCTTGTGAGGATCTGGGAATAAAAGTCCTGACTCAACTGCAATTTTTCAAAGGAAGCTGTGGTATGCATTCTACATCCAGGTACTTTCATACCTCAGTGGGAAAGATGGCTTCTTTCCTGATGAGATCTAAATTAGTGTATTACATTTTTGTTTTCAGACAACAAGAGAGATGCTTTAATAATTTGCTTCTCCCATCTTTTTGGGGGAGGGTCTGTCACCACATGGCTCCCATTGAAAGCAGGTATTTTTATTATATGAGGCAGAAAACTCACAGCTGAGGATTGCAGATCATGTGAACACAAAGAAAAAAACCTGTTAGAATATATGAAGTTAAAATAAGAATATAATGGTAGCATGCTCAGACGTTCCCTGGCAAACATTGGTATTCATAAAAAATACTGCTTTCATTTGAGTCATTTGAGTAGGTGTGACTGCTTAGTAGGACTGAACCTACTCTTACAAAAAATACTATGTTGAAGAACAATATGTATCTTCAAAGCATGATAGCAGATGTAGATAACTGATGAGAGACAAGAAAGACAAGTGCAAACACATCATTCAGAAATAAGAGTTGTTTGGCTCATGGCAGGTGACAACACTTCCATATCCTTTTTACCCCCATTTTAAAATTTATTAATATATGCATAGATATAGCATATTTCATATAGTGTTCTGTGTATACAGGGAACATTTAGAGGTCAGAAATGCTTTGTGCAAGGTTCAAAACCCAAATGTTAATAGAAATTAACATACATAAATATGCATGCCTGATGTGTTTCTATAATATAATTGTGTTTGAGTTCTTCATGTTATATAATCTTTGCTCTAGGACATGCATAAGGTGGGATTCTGAAACTAAATATTTCATGTTTACAGAAAAAAGTATATGCACTTTTAGTGGGATGTGGGTTCCCTTGGCAAATGCCCTTGTTAACAAAAGCTATTAAATAGCTGGAGGCAGGGAGGGGGAGTAAATCCTCAAAGCTGTCTGAAGGGCTTTTGCCCAAAATTGTTCCTGTTAAAAGGAACAGGCAAGCATCAGCTGGCTTAAAAAGTAACCAAGCAACTTCAGAAAATCATTAAGTAAAGAAGGAAATAGTGTGAAAAGAAATATAAAAGATAGAGAATCACAGAATGGGTCAGGTTGAAGGGACCGCAGTGGTCATCTGGTCCAACCTCCCTGCTCAAGCAGGGTCATCCCAGAGCACAGAGCACAGGATTGTGTCCAGATGGTTCTTGAATATCTCCAGTGGGGGAAACTCCACGACTTCCATGGGCAATGTGGAAATGTGTAACAGGAGACAGAGAGCTATGAGTGGAAACAACTGACTGTCAAAACACTGCTATGACACTGTCATAAGTCACCTCTCTGGCATCCCACCTCTGCCTCAGCCAGCAAGAGCAGCCTGCCTGTCAGATACTGTGAGTTGCCTGCCATATAAACAGGCAGGGAACAGCATGGGCTGGGACAAGCAGGGAAAAAACACTGCTCAGGTTTGTCCCTGCACATGATCTCGCAGGGCTCTCTCTCCAGCATGTGCATTGACAGCTTGCAGGGTTCTGCACAGGTGCACATAAAACTGGAGTACCTGCATCTCCTTTTGGCAGTGTGTGCCAGCAGGGGAACCTGCATTCCCAGAAGAGGGAGTGTGTGCATTTCACCCACACATCCTGTGGGAAGAGGCAGATGTGCATGTAACTCTGCATGTGCACGTCATTAGAGCTCTTTTTGATCAGTTATAGAACAATGTTTCAAAATCTCTAGGTGTTTATTGACATTTTGTAGGGTCTGTTTTCCTGGTTTATCTGTTATGTTTCTGATCCTGACTATGTAGTTCACTGATGGCAGGTTAATTCTATGTAGTTTCACATGCACAGTTATGTTAGCAAAGCAAGAGAACCCAAAAGTGCAACTGCATAAACAGAGGTGAGTGCCAGCTTGGTAGGAGGCATATTGATAACTTTTGCAAATCCACAACCTTGAACTTCTGCTGAATGAGAGTTAGAGAGAGAATGGCTTCAGACACTTCTCAGCAGAGCTATAAAGGGCACTCAAAACAGGTGGGGACACGGGAGGTTGGTTAGTCTTCAGAAAGATAAAAGAAGTCACTGTGCCTGTACAGTGCTGACTGCTGCCAAGGGGGATTGTGGGTTTCTGTCCTTGGAAGTTTCCAAGACCTGGCTGTACACAACTATGACTGACCAGATCTAACGTCAGTTAATCAATAAATCATTTTGACCCACACTTAGTTGCTCTGAGTGAAGCAGTTCAGGTTTTCTCTGTAACAGTAGTTAAAAGACAGAAATAGAGAAAGAATTTAGAGGTGGGTTATACAGTGACTACCTGCAGAGAACAGCGTGTGAGAGGGAGGTGACCTGTGGAGCTCTACTCTGGTCAACCACGTGTGGATTTTCATCTTTATTGTATAAGAGGGACTAGGAAATTTGCTGATAAATTAAGGTGACGGTCAGTGTCTGTGAGGCAAGGCTTGGGATTTTAGAAAGGAAGAAGTCAGGTGTGGATTTGAGTAGAAGAACTAGGATGAAATTTAGTAGTAAAAAGCTCGAGATTATAGTTGGTCTGACAGATTAGTGACAATCTGATACATGTTGGAAGCTCATCAGATGGATAGGTGATGAGTTCAGGATTTTAATTAATTATGTGAGTTTAATGTCAACTCAGCTGAATCACAATAACCATCCATGTGACTGCTTTTAACCCATGGTAGTATAAACTGCATTTACCTAGGCAAGTCCCAATGAAGAAAAGCTACCTCACACTTGCTGACCATGATGTTAATAGCTGGGGTGATGTCCATGTGCAGAATGTGTTAAGCTCCTGTAGCATAAAGATCTGTCTAAGCCCCAGCTGCATGAGGTACAGTGAGCTATTAAGGTTTTGTAGCTGTGAGCAAAGGAGAATTGTTCTAGATATATAAATTCAGTTTTTATATTCAATTTATTCAATGCACATAAATACCTCAAAGGCAGGTAGGTACCAAGAGGATGGTGCCAGGCTCTTTTCAGTGGTGCCCAGAGACAGGATGAGGAGCAATGGCCATAAACTAAAACACAAGTTCCACCTCAACATGAAGAAGAACTTGTTTACATTGAGGGTGGAAAAGGCTGCCCTGAGAGGTCGTGGAGTCTCTCTGTCTGGAGCCATTCACAACCCACCCGGGCACGTTCATGTGTAACCTGATCTAGGTGACTGTGCCACGGCAGGGAGGTTGGACTGGATGATCTCCAGAGGTCCCTTCCAATCCTAAAAGTTCTGTCACTCTAAGATATATGGTAACATATTTTCTGCAGAGTTAGTATTAGTGCTATTGCACGACTCATAAAATCTGGGAAGTGTGTTAGCAGTTTTGGTCACTCAGAAGGTTAAATTGAAAGAAATACGTACAGAGAGTGACTGCTAGATTAATTAGGGGAATGAAGAGCTTGTTTTCAGGGAAGAAATGAGAAAAAACATAGACTGATGAGCACAATGAAGTCTGAGATGACACTAAAGATTAGAACTTTAAATAATAGGGAGAGGAAGAAGCTATGTGAAAGCTAAAGGATGAGATTATGACAAGAAGAAAAACAAGAGAACTAGCCATGAATAATGGTTAAATGTAGAAATAGCTTAAATGTTGAGATTCAAACTAGTGGAATAAATGTAGTCACCAAAATCTAAATTGTTAAGAAAGCACTGGACCACTGCATCACGGGGGTCTGTGTGATGATGGTTTCCTGTGTGATTACTGGCTGAATTTGATGACCCAAGAGATAACTGGATCCACTTTTCAATTCCAATTACATTAGTCCCAATATTAATGTCAGCATTATTATGTTATTGCATCTGTGTAAACCAACTTCACTAAAGACTTCTTATTCTTTCTTTAATTCTTCCTGTGTTTAAATAGGACATTCAGTTGAGGTAAATACAGGAATTATTCATATCGAGTTTATTTCTTCATTGTGAGCTTCTGATACATGAAAATAGTATAACAGAGAGCCTTTTTTCTTTTATTCAAGTGGAAAGTGTCAGATGAAGGTTAGAAAAGTTGGTTTTGTTTGAGAATGCAGGAACAACTAATCATGGTATGTCATCTTCCTTTTCCTATTTCAAATTAAAATACAAAAAAAATAGTGAAATACCAAAGTTAAATGGTTACATGCAAGGCTTTCTCTGCTTCTCCATTCCTATTCTCTATTTTGACCTTAAGCAGCTGTCATGCTAATGGATTATATGTTGATTTTTCTTTTTTTTCTAGTTTTTCCTGGATAATGCTGTGATAGATTTTCCCTCAGTTCTTAATTCATCAAATGCAAGTTTTCCTAATTCAAGTAATCAGACACGGTGGTGTATACAAAATAACTGTTTTTTCCTACCGGTAAGTTCATTTCACATTTCTTTGTTTGTTTACTGCAATTACACTAAATTGACTGTTACCAGATCTGCTTGAAGTTAAACACCCACCCATTTTTGAGACTGCAGTAAAAGCCTGAATTTTTTTTTTTTTTTTAGTCAGCTGCAACTGCATTTGAAGTAAGTGGGAAGTTAAATGAACTTAGTAGTTCTGAAAATAGAGGTTTTAATGAATGTCAGATAAAAAAGCAGAAACAGCATAATAACAAGGAAGCTTAACTCACCCATGCTAACACATTGCAAGATATCAAGTTAACACACAGCATCTGCAAAGCAGACTGCACTGAAAGCCAGGTTACTCTACAGGCAGGTTTCCCATGGCAGGAATATTTTCAGGTGGCTGACCTGAAAGCATTCACCATTTTCATCAAGTGTGAAATTGTCACTCTCCTGTCATTGCGTATTTGGTGGTGTGAGAAGGGTGGAAATAAAGCTCTCATGTACCACTATATAAACTGCTTAAGAGACCTAGCTGATCTGAAGAAGATCAGTGTGAACAGAAGCACAATGGCACATGCAGGAGGAGGGGGAAGGACATTGCTGTGACAAAATGGGAACTGTGTCCTGGAGAGCAGTGATTCTTAAAAGGATTACAAAAGACCTGCAGTTGAAAATAACAAGCTATATATTATGTCAAAATAGGTCAGCTGGTTTGGGGTGAATAAGCTGATGGCAGTGAGAGGAGAAAAGAGTTTATTTCATTTCTATGGTGGAATAATAAGACCATTACCAAAATGGATTTGGTAATTATGGACCATTACCATAATTTCAGGATTTATAGCTTTTAAAGTATTAAAGCAAATTGTTTCATCTACGAAAATTTGTCTTTGATAGATTGGCATAAAAAATTATATTAAAATTTCACTTCTGACAATAATAAATGAAAAATTACAGTTTAACTAAAGATTTTAAAAACTTTAAAACATCTCTCAAACATGCATTGTTTTCATCCCCAGACACTGCATATATTTTAGCTTGAAAAAGCTATAAATTCCTTTTGAGTTATGACTTTTATTTTTTTTTTCTTTATTCTGGGATTAAAATTTGTCTCTCTTCACTCTCTAAGATATTGAATACTTAGGCTGACAAATGTTTCTTTCCTTAAATTAAAAATTTGTTATTTTGAATCTGTGTGTTAGTTTTAAGCTTTATTCATGTCAATAAACTTTATGTGATTTATGATAGTAAACCTGACATCTATTGACTGTGCTATCTAAAATGAGTGCATAATAGCTTTGGGAATTACTTTAGCCCCAATTGAATTAAGTTCATTGTGAAGCAAAGCAATTGATTTGCCTCCTTCTCTACCCCCCCAGATAACTTTTTTTATTAGTATAGCTTACTTTTTAAAAGGACTTAGCAAAGATTCCTCAGTAAATTATAGTGGCATTTTTGTGTCTAGTTTTGTTCAATTTTGCTATGATGCTTCTGTAGTTTCCATGTAATAGAAGTTGATGTGTATATCTGTTCCTGGGATAAAATACAGTCTGGTATCAGTGCTGCCACCTCCACATGTTAAATAAATAAAAGTTATAATACTGAATCCAGAAGATATATATTTTGGAATATATTTTATTTAACTAGGAAATTCTTTTACAAAATTACTTTGTCCTCAAATTTTTCTCTATAGACATATGGGAGTAGAATTCCTTCTTACTTCAGTAAAGGTCTCTATACCCACAGAACTGTAGGTCTTAAATTTTAAGAGAAGAGACCAAATGCATTGGGCTGGATCCTATGTGTGTAGTACCCTGGTGCAAGGCAATAGACCTGTGATCCCAGTAAGAAAGACACTCAGACTCTGTTAGGTATTGGTTAAAATACCTTTATTAGCTAGCACAAGAAAGAAAAAGAGAATAGATGGAGTTATGCTCCTTCAGATGCTGAGGTGCAGATTCTGTCTGTGTAGAGGTTACCCAGCATCTTTCCTCTTTGGAGCTGTTAGAGATTTTTTTAAAAGGAGACATTTCTATTGACTGCTTCAGCTGTCAGACAAAAGGGACATCCAAGAGAACTTGCTGTTGCACTGTTGGATAAAGGCAAGGCTGCAGAGGTGGCATCACACTGATACCAAGCAGGAGATGCTTGCAGGCTCCTGGGCTGTGACACGTTGGCTGAGCTGGCTGAGGTTATCCTGTGGCCAGGGGATGCACTAAGCAGAGCAGGGGCCTGCCCCTGCTCAGCTTCACTGGCTCTGTGGATTGCAGACTCTCCATGTCTACTTGTTGCCTGCTAAAACACTGCATTTCACTGCAAGGTCTGCATTCTTAGATGTGAGGCTGTGCGACTTCTCTCTAATTCATCCATCCTTGTCTGAAATTTTCAATCTCTTCTCTGTATTCCTGTGGAACACTGTCAGAAACTGTTCCACTTGAAAATTTCTGGGTCTTTGTGAACAGTATCCAGTTGTAGATTCAAGACTACCACTGCTTGTTTCTTTTTGGAAAACTGATTTCAACAGTAGAATGCCTTATTGACTCAAAAAAGGATGCTGCTATTTTTATGTAACACTGAATTTGGAGTGTGACCACCTCTGAAACGCAGCTATCAGAGAAGTTTCATTTTTTGGTGATTCTGAACAATAGTTCTATCTATTTCTTATTTCAACCAGTTCTTTGAGCAAATTACAGTAGCAGCAAAGACTGAAGTGGCAGATAAATTCTGTCTGATGGGTGCTGTGAAAATTATCCTTCTTAGTGATCCTCCAAAATTAGTATACAGTGATTCAGGTTCTGTCAAAAGTGCTGCCATCAACAAGTCAACAGTAGTCCAAAAATAGCAGGGCTAGAAATAGAATGCTTTGTAGTTTCAGAAAAGAAACTTCCTTGCAAGGTGCAGGACTGTAATTTTCAGGAAGCATTTCTGGCAAAGGGTTTGCATATTAAAGACTAAAATAATTATACTAGAAATGATTACCGTTGTACCATTAATTTTGATGCTGTAATCAATTTCCAGGAAGTATCATGAAAAAATAGTTTTTACAGGAATTTAGCTTTAGCTATATGTATTTTTGTTGATATATATGACATAGGAAAGAAAAGGCTTTTTTTTGTCCTTAGCAATTGAATGTATTTTATATGGCTATTACTCCACAGGATTTGAGAAAAGGATTTTTTTATATTTATATTATGCATAGGCCCGGTAAATAGCTTTGTATTTTTCCTATCCTAGCTGCATTTCTAGAGTTTGTAAAATTGCCTATCTATGATATTTATAACAACTGTGTACTGCCTCAATTTTATAACAATTGCAAATTTAGGCAATGAAATTATTGTTTTCAGGCCTTTAGACATTTGACCTTGACCCAAATGCTAGCAAGACATGCAGGTAATCCTGGGACTCAAGCATGAATGAAAATTTTACAGTGGAACAGGAATAAATCTTATGTCAGTCTGCTGGCAGCAGACTCCTACATTAAATTTCAACACCAGCAGTGGTATCTCACAATTGTAGATGAATAAATTCAGTGTGTCAAAGGGTGAAAATTAGGGTGCATAAATTTATTTTTATTGGCTGTCTATAAATCATAGTGTCCCAGATTGTGATAGATTGCACACTTCAGTGGTCAGTCAATAATTTGTTTTTTAAAGTAGCCTGAGCATTTTATTATGCATGATTTCCTACTCAAGAGCCAAATTCTAAATATTTTTCCATTTGATTTCTCTTTGCCAGTATTTTATATACAGCTGCATATTAGGGCTCATTTCCTGTTCTGTTTTCCTGAGGATAAATTATGAGTTGAAAATGGTAATAATGTTGATTGCATTGGTGGGCTACAATGTTATCCTTCTGCACACTCATGGGCCCATGCTGGATGACTACAGCAAATTTATGTATGCAATGGCACCTCTTAGAAGGTAGGTGGCTAACTCCAGTCTTTCTGAAGATAAATACTACCCATGGTAGTTCTTATGGCATGGAACATATGTGTTTGGCTATATATAACCTGAGTCACAATGTAAAATCATTGTCCTGCTGCAGTTAATATTTGATTTAATGTCACACTTCAGAGCATTACAATAAAATAAGTCTGACCAAGGCATTTAAATCACATACTATAGGACATAGGATATGGTTTAATTTGCATTTTTATCATAAAGGACATTACAAAGAAGTTATCATCAAGTTTGTTAAGGCCTCAGGCTGTACATCATTAAGGCTTTTAGAGCATATTTGCTACAAGACAAAGAAACTTCCCCAAAACTAGTACACGGTCTGAAATGTTTACAAATGAAGTCTTAGCAATTGAAAAAAATTAGTAGACCAACACTGTGGATCTTTTTTGTTTTATTTTTATGTGCCTGTGCATTTGTATCTTAAATTTTTAGTGAGACTGCTGAAATCTTTGTTACAGGTAAGACCAAAGTTATGACACTATTTCCTGTTATTGCTGTGTAAAATAATTTTTGGACAGGTGTAATTACTACTTTATTTTCAAAACAAAGAGGTGATTGCCACACCAGAAATTCCAGATATTTAGTGTTGTTTCAATCTATTTTCCATGTGCTGTAACAATCATGGAAAAGGATCTTAATTGAAAAATTGAAAAAAAAAAAAAAGTGTAGGTTTTCTTTGCATTTAAATCTAAAGATTAAATGAACAAATTCAAGTCTTTGTTTCTATTTTATTAATGGAAAGGGTATGTGTGTGATGGTATGGAGAACCAGGGGACAGGTTAGTTTGAGCTTGTGCTTCCAGCAGCTTTGATTTTGTCAGTCAAGCTCTGTCTGTTGGCATTTTCCTTCCTAAATCTCTCACCAAGGTTCTTGTTTCAGTGGCATGACTGGGGCAGTTCTCGTGTGAACTGTTTCCCATTACCTTTAGTGACTTTTGCCAAAGCAGAGTTTTAATAAACTCTGTACAAGATCTAGTTTGTTCTTCCTGTAATTCTCAAGTGAAAAAGTATCTTGGGAGTTAGGTGCTTTAGTTTCTGTTTCTTCATATTCATTGGATATGGTTGAGCTCTCTACAATAGAAATAGTGTTATTGCATTGAAAATCTATTTTTATTCTACTTGTATAGAATGAGCTACAAATGCTCTCCATTTGCAAGTAAAAAAGGATATTAGTTTTCCTAAATCCTCATCTTATTATTGGACTTCAAAACGTAGGCACATTTGCAGAGAATGTAGTAGAGGTGTTTAAAACTACATAATACAAATAATGATACTTCATCAAATAATATACCATGTCATATAGCATATCATGAAATGTTTTTAGTTTATATACCAGAAAGTAGTACATACAAATTGTGGTCTTACTTTTGTGCTTGAAGTAATATTGGTTTAACTTTTGAGCAGCCTGCTTTACTTATGTTTTTATTTTATAGGCCAGGGATACTGAAGGACCTGAAGACAATGGGCTCCATTTCCTTGTTCATATTCTTCATCACATTACTGGTTTTGGGTAGACAGGTAAGATGCACACTTCTCTTCACCTGCACCAGTGGACACAATGACAGGTGCCACACGCAGCCTTGCCACCTTCTCAAAGAAACACCTTTGTCCTGTTCTTCCCCACACCCTTGCAAAGGAGCGTCAGGAGTATATATAAAACATCTATTTTCTTTCTTGCCTTCCAATGGGCCCTTAAAACTCCCCAATAACTCTCACTGACATTATCCTGACAGAGTGCTGTGACTATTGCTTGCCATTCTGACCGATACTGGCTCATAGCTCCCCGGTTTGCTCCCATCTGTCTGCCTCCATCTGCTGTCGCCCTGGTTGCTTAATTGCAAGCTATTTTCTTTACAGTTATTACAATTTGGTGCAGACACAGAAACAATGGAGCATGCACACAGGTGTGGCCATGCTTGCACTAAAACTGTGACCCAAAAGGAAACGACTCTTTTTATTACCCAGTTGTGCTTTTCCAGAACAAATGTGATGTCAATGGTCTCACCCTGTACTAAGCTAAGGGAAGATACCAGGGCAGTTCTTTATCTAAATCCTCAGGCCTGTAAAGGATTCACGGGTAAAAGCTGCAATTCCAGCCCATTGTACCAGAATGCAGTGCACAAGACAGGGCTCTGAAATGGAAGAGGCAATCCATGTGAGATCTCATGAACAGCCTGTGCCTTCACAGAGTGCAGCCTTGGGAATGACTGTTCCAGACTGTCCTTAAATCATTCATTTACTTTACAGTTCCTCAAAAGGTAATGACTGTCATTTAAATTGCCATGCAGGCCCTGCAGCTTACTACACAAAAAAATTATCTGGCAGTTTCTGCAGTATTTACTGTAGTGGAGATCATCCTTCTTGATTTAGAAATAACATTCTTCATCTGCCTTGCCACCAGCAGCACATTAGTTTGTTCATTTGGTGGTGGTGATGGAGTGGGTCTAGAGCACAGCTGCTTTCCCTCAGAAGGAGGGCTATGTTCTTCATGGCATCACTGGGGAATCTTTAGTCCCTGTCAACCCAAGTTTCAGATGGAGGCAGAGGGTGCAATACCAAGAATAAAGGAGAGAAGCAATATCATCTTCACTGGGAAAGATTTCTTTGTGGCTTCAGTCACATCAACAAGAAATTTTGTTTTGCACACAGCTACAGGTGTTCTCGGACACACCAACTAAGAAATAATTGTGTAATGGAAAAAGTCTTCATTTTCAGAGCTGTAGGTCCAGGATCCTTGTCGTGATAGCAATTATTTGTATCTCTTCAGTCTTTTGCCTTTGAATTTTCTGCTAACTTATTCTCCCTTAAAGAAGGAGAAATAAAAAACTTCTGCATTTTCAAACACTCTCAAGCTGGAGAATTACTGAAAATGTTATGAACTAATTTTAATACATACTCGGCATAAGAACTGCCATTTTAAGTTACTGTTGGTGATATTGATGGGTACCAAATGCTTGGAAAAAGAACAGAGGAGGAAATCAACCTGCATAGAGTGACCTTTTTAGGGACATATACTTACCTTCTGCCAGTTGGCATTTCTGTGGCTGTGTTTAATAGCTATTGGCTGTTTTGCTTTCTGTTTCACTGTCTGATCCCTTTTTAACCCATTTTATCTTCCTGGTGTTCCCAACACTGATAATGAATTTCACAGTTTGATAAAAATTCATGTGATAGTGTCTGTCTTTCTGTTTTCAAACTTCCTCTTTCCTACTTTCATTGAATGGCATTTGCAGGATACTGTTGAGCATCTTGGCAGTGTCAACAAAGTCAAATTCTTCCTTACCCTTCTTCCATAGAGGATGATATGCAAGTAATTTCTCTGTTAGTTATTGCATTTTTTCAGATAATACATTAATTTTTCTTCTTTTGATATCTGATTATTTTAAAAATGCTAAAGATAATAGCCACTGATGAAAAGGGTGGCCTTTCTACTTCCCTTCAGCTGCCATTGGTGCTCCTCTGTCCCCAGGATGAGTAACCAAAAAGTTCATCCAAACAAAAAGTGGATACTTTCCTGCAAGCCTAGCTCTGTGAACATGCTCACCACTGGTCAGAGAGATGCCTCTCCTGAATCAAAAGCAGAGACAGGGGATAAGTGCATCTAGTTCAGTGGGGACGGAGAGAGGGAGAGTTAGTATATAATTACGTGGTTTATGAGCCTACTTAATTCTTTTAGCTACACAGCTAGCATCACCATTGGAGGAAGTAGATCTTCCCTCAGCTGCTTATTCTTATCCTTTTGTCTCCTCATTGTACTGGCACAGCTCACTGTGAAGATGAATGGTGGATCAAAATAGGGAAATGGTCAAGATTAAAAATTAACCCTGCAGAAATGGTTGGTTTTAAGCCAGATCTATTTTCAAGATTTATGGCATGGCCACAGCGATGCTTGTGCCAGAAGAATGGGAGTGAACAGACAAAAAAGAGGTAGAGAAAGCAAAACTGGGGTTTTTTTGATGTCCCTGCCAGCACAGGCAATAACCATTTCCTGACCCTGAGATGAAGTGACTCATTTCACCCTGAGTACAGATCCCCAGAGATACTTGATAATGGGCTGGAGACAGGGAGAGGATATCTTGAGAATGGCAACTCTTCCACCCTTCCCAGGGGAGTCCAGATTGGTGTGGGCTTGACTGTGTAAAGAGTGTGCTCACATTTCAACACTGTTGAGCACTAGATCTCTCTTATGATCTGCTTTGAATCCGGTATTGACATAGCCTGTGAATTCCTTTCTCAACAGTACCTAAAATATTATGTGTCCCATTACTCTGTAGGCTGGCTGTGTATTTTTTCCATGATTGATTATATTGCAGTTATCCACACTAAATTTCATTGGTAGTTTTACTGCTGAGGTGCTTGTGGCAGATTCCCTGAGCTGTAAAAACTGTTTATTTGTTGTCTCTGTTCTGTTTTTTAGCAATCTTTTATTTTATGAGGGAATTCTTTTTTTAATGAAGTAGTCTCTTCAAAAGCCTCTTATGAAAGAATTCAATGAAAACTTATTTCAAATTTCACTGCTAGTCACAATTTACTTTATTGTACTAGAGGGAGGCATGTTTACACAAAGTATGTCAACTCTTCCAATTGTATCAGCTGTAGCCAGTGTGTCTAAATAGTTCTTTTCCTTAGCATTCGCGCTTTTTTTATGAAATAACTTGCTCTATTGTTCCTACTTCTTTTCCAAAGACTTGCCTTATATCTGTACCATTTAGCAGTTCTCTAACACTGTTTTGACTGATCCAGATATCCATCAAAAGTTTCATATCATGCAAGGAAGCAAACAAACAAACAAACAAACACACAAAAAAACCCACAAAAAAGCCACCACCACAATTCAAAATAAGTTAGTAAGCTACTGCTTTTCTCATTTTGAAATATGGTATGCTGACTTTTCTGATTTCAAAGCAAATTGTAGAATACATTTTGTTTTTTTCTTTTCTGACCTCTGAGTTCTCTTTGCGCTTTTTTGATGCAGCCGAAATTTAATTCAGTAAATAGTAAGGTAGCAAATAAATTTGATAGTAGCTTTTAAAGAAGAAACTTCTTTTTGAAAACTTCACTTAGCTACCACCTCTTCTTTTCAATACAAAGTTGGTACGATGTATGGATATCTAATTTCAGCAGGCATCCATGTTACTTTTGTCAATTTATGCCAAGAATTTTGACATCCCAGGGTTTTATTGGATTTCTTCTGCATGAATACAGTTGGTGGCATTTGAATTTCCAATCTATGTGTATTTATAATTATACTAATCTAAGTTCTTGGATGTATAAATATCTAACATATATATAAAACCCACATTTTTAAAAAATTACTGCATTTATTTTGCACCCTGTGGACAGTTCTGAAAAAAATCCCTATTCATGACCTCAAGCTTTATAGGACTGATAACTGCCATTTAATACAGGCAAAATGACAGGACAACAATAAAATCCTATTTCCAAATTCCGGCAGAAATCTGTTCTCAGGTTCTCCGTACCTTTATGATTGTCGTAGAAGTATTTAAGTCTCTGCCCACTCTTTTTTTGCTTATAGTTTGCAAATATCCTTTAGTAACATACAATTATTTAAAATATCCAGCTTGTTTGTTTATTTGACATTCAAAGTCCAGATTTCTGGGATGCACCCATTCTAAGATGTCGAGACCCTTTTACTCCAGAAGAACATCACCTTTGAGTCAGAATAGCCAGAATATTTCTTTTGCAGTATGTTTGAGGTCTGCTTTCTGTCCTTAGTAGTATAGGTATCAGCACAAAGAGAGTATGTTAACAGTGATTTCATGTTATTGTTGTTGTCTTGCAGTTTTGTAATTAAATATTTAAATAGTACCTGGCCCTTATTAACCAATTCAAAGGAAACCTGAGTATATTTCTCTCTATGTGTTTAAGTGGAGAAATTATTTTCCTCTTAGTATTTTTTCATCCTGCAAGTATTTGGCACATACAGTATTTGCTTCAACAGTTTTTTCTTTCATTGCCTTTTAAAAGCTTGCCAAATCATTTTAATACCATCTAATTTCAACTTTCTACTCTTATCTCTGGTTGTGATCTCAGTAGAATACCTATGAATCTTTTTGAGCTGTGACAGCCACTGTCCAGTCAGAAGGACTACTCTCATTTTTTATGTCAGTGCTTACTGACTGCTAATAACAGTAGCTAGCACTTTTAAGTTTTTCTATAATAAGATTGCCATCATAATCACATTCTCCTGGTTAATAACATGGTCTTCACTGAGATTGCCTGATAGCGTTAAACCATTAAGACTATGTTGAAATAGCTCTTGATTTTTATCAAATAAAATGAGATAGGCCAGAGGAGGCTTTACTGTGGAAATAATGCTATAGAATTTGTGATAATACATTGACAATATTGAAATGAAGTGGAGAGAGCTCCACAAAAGTGCAGTTTTATCAGTTTTTCACCACAATTCTAGGGAAATTGAATCTCAAAACATCCTGATACTCAAAGGATGTTAAGTAGTTTCATATAGTTCCAGGTATTGTTGTTGTAGTTACTAGAAAGCTACTATGAAGACTCTGGGATAAAAAGAAAAGTGGGATAAAGTATTACAGAAAAGAGCGTAAAAGCAAGCAAGCAACCAACCAATAACAAAAGCAACTAACAAAACCAAAACTCAACTGAGTTGGCCCAACTGACTGAGCCATTTTTGATAGTCTGATCATGATTTGAAATACTGAATGTATATTATATCAATAGGCAGTTTTCTTTTTGCCAGGCTGGTTGCATGGCCTAAGTTCAGGTTAGTAAAAAATAAGGTCTTCCTGAAATGGCCATTATTGTAAGTGGAATTCTGCACTTAGAAAGTAATACTGAGTTGCAAAACTATACATGGTTTCCATTGTTTCCAGTGTTTGATTTCTGGAATGAATTTCTACTCAAATCTGAGAGCACATAAATAAATCTTCTGTTGTTTAAGGCACCTTGCAACTTTTCTTATTTTCTCCTGGGCCTTTTTGTTGGATTTGATAAAATGTATGTCACAAAGTGTATGCTTGGGGTGTGACTTCTTTGGGACCTGGAATTATATTTGAGTAGCTAAATAATAGCATTTTAGGGGTTGTGTACTGTGCTTATTTTGTCTCTTAAACCTGTACTCCAGCAGGACAAGATGCCTATTGTTTCTTTACTTCTGTGTCCTCTTGTAACAGAATGAATATTACTGTAGGTTAGACTTCCTGTGGAAGAACAAGTTCAAAAAAGAGCGGGAGGAGATTGAAACCATGGAGAACCTAAATCGGGTGCTTCTGGAGAATGTGCTTCCAGCCCACGTAGCTGAACACTTCTTGGCAAGAAACCTGAAGAATGAGGTCAGCTCTCTCTGTATATCCTCTACTCTGTAAGAAAGCAGTGTGCCCTGGAAATACCACTTAATGCTGTTTTGAACAGTAGGTCCTTACAGTGAAAATATAAATTTACAGTCACTTTCATTTCCTCCTTCCTTTCTGTAAGGTTTGCTTTACAGCACTGAATGCACCATAACACCCTGAAATAAAAAGGTGAAATTTTCCTAAGTGGCAATGCACTTTGCTGTTGAAGGATGGTAAAAATAGGCGAGGAGGAGGAAGAACAGAATGGTTGAATCTACATCAGTTTAATTTTAAATCATATGCATTCAGATACTTTTTCCTCCATGATCAGAGTGGAGTTGCAGCCGGGTTCTGAATTTTCTTCTGTTCATTGGAGAGCTTGTTTATTGGAGTGAAATTTAAACTTTTCCCTGTAACAGTGGCTGTGTTAATTCTGGAAAGATGTTCTGAACACTGAATTACCTGTTTACTCACTGCTTAATGGACCTAATCCAAGCACCAGAAAAGTCACCCAAAAGATCCATCTTCACTTTGCTGGAAATTAGATCTGCTCCTAATATTCCTTTACAGTAATAATAAAGCAAAACAAACAAACAAATATATATATAAAAATCCATTTAGAGAAAATAACAGCTATAGAGATCTTAAATATAAGAGTTTGAATTACTTGTGCATGCCAAATAATTGTTTCAAAACTGACAAAAGAGGGCAGAGGGCAGATTTAGGGATTCATTTTTGATCTCCTGGGCCAAAAAGGGCATCTTCCCTTTCATGGTGGTTTTCATTAAGGAGTACTAATCAGGACTGCATTTCAGTACTTTAGTATTCCCTGCAAATATTCATTTGGTAGCTAACATCAAACAAAAATTGCTGTGGGGTTCCTTTGAATGCAGTGAAGATTTTGGCTGGAAGCCAAGTTGACTCAGCTCCAGTTCTCAGTTAAGGCATTAAACACAGCAAACCATCAGGAGATTGCTTTCTTGATTATGTGCTACTCCACCTCAGCTTCCCAGCAGAGCAACACCATCTGCTTACCTTTGTACTGACTGCTGGATTTGTCTTGTCACCCCTCAAGATTCTTAGGTTGGAATGAGTTTATTTCATTTAATGAAGCGCAGAAATTGTAATGTGCTGAGCTCCCCAACTCATCATGTCAGGTGAAGTAAAAATAATTTGACATGATTTTAATTACATCCATTAAAAAAAACCCAAACTCAAGTTGTTCCTTACTTTGTTTCTTTCAACAGTTTTCAAAGGAAGGTCCTTTTAAATCTCTGAAAGTATTCAGGAATATAAGTATCTGTCATGTCTATAGATCTGTTCCAATGTCAGCAAGGCTGTGTAGGGAGATACACCTAACAATGTCAGGGCAGAGTAGACCTTTGTTTTCTCTGTGTGGATACCTAAGTCAACAGATACAACATTGAAATTTGTCCACATTTTCCTCAGCTACAAATGGTCAAGTTAGTATAGTTTTATGTGCGTTCTTTTCTGTTTAAAACAGACTCTGAGATTAGGAAAATGGATGAATATTCTATTTCAAAATATTCTTTCCCTTAGTATTTTATGCATGCAGCTCTATGGAGAAAAGGGAAAACAAAGTGTGCTACTGAAAAGCAGGCAGAAGAAATGAAAAGGGAAAAAGTGAGTGGATGAATGCTAACTGGGAGCAGTGGGACTGTAGTTTTAAATGACCAACAAAGGTCTTTTTATAACAGGATATATATTGACTAATGCTAATACACCAAAAACAAAGTTCCTTCAGAGCAAATAATAAAGGTTTGTTTGCTTTACCTGAACCTCCAGAGCTAGGTTTCTGCATATAGTTTGCATGCTGGATACAAGACAGGTTATTTTCCAATTGAGAGAAAGGCTCAAATCTAAAATGAAAGGCAGGAAACAGGGCCAGGATGAAATACATCTGAGCAAGAGGAATCATGCTTTATTAGCTACAGGATGGAGCTAGCACCTTACTTAGAGCAAAAATTCTGCCCCGGAGAAGCTGATCACCATATCCTTCCAAGAGATAGAATTGGACTGGATTGCCTTCTCTGTCCCAGGAAGATCTTCAGGCACTGGAGAGGATGGGAGAGTAAAAGGAACATACTTGCAGAATTTCAGATGCTATTAAAGAAGAAAAAAGAAAATGATTGAATGCAAAGGACAAGATGATTTTATTTTTGTTAAAATCAGAAAAGCTGTTCCTTCCTAGGATAGTATTGCATTTAATTTTCTAACTACACATTTTGGGGACAACTGTTTCAAGAGAAGAACTCTCAGGAAAATTAAGGCAGTTGATTGTAACATCCTTTATTATTATGATCAAAACAAACTAGCTGGGTATGACTCCTTAAAATTCTCTGAAAATTATTGTGATAGTCACAATTACTACTCATCTGGTTATAAACAGTGCCTCTTCTTGTTGTTTCCATGATGGTGATATGTTATTGAGCATTAGTGGGGATGGATATTGCCCCAATATTAGAAAGGAAGGAGGACAAATGGGTTGCCATAATTGAAATGAAGTTGCAGTGAAGGTGACCTGAGGAAATAGAAATAAAGCTGAGTTAACCACACAATGTAGCCTCTGTACCTCATTAAGGAAATACTCCCATCTGACCATCCAGGAGCCACTCTGGCAAGCACACCTGCACCACCTGAGCTGCGACTGAATCCCCTTCATAGTGGGCAGCTCCAGTGAGCCAACAGGTGCCCTGCTTGACTCCCCACACACCACACATTCATAGTCAGACCAGATTTCCTTACTGGCTTGACCTTTGGGTTTCCCACAGCAGAGTCTCAGAAATCTGGATTTAGTCATGGTGCAACAAGAGAATAACAGCTTGAGCTGTGAATCACAACAATATATTCCATTCCTACAGCACACAGTCATCATGAAGCTTCAGCAATGCTATGGGTACAGAATCCTTAGGAAATATAGGAGGCACAAAAATACAGTAATAAATAATTTATCTCCTCCAGCTGCTCTTGTTCCTCCCTGTCCATCATTATTTTCATGTTTGCTCAGAAACTTCCCACACATCTGGGAGAAGTAGTCAGCAGTTTTCCCATAGTTCTGTTATTTTTTAATTATACATAAGCAGTAAAGATCCACTGTGTCTGTGCACATCTGTGTACAGGCACACCACATTCTTCCAGAAGGACACACTGACTGTCAAATTGCAAATCCAAAGCTTTGCTAAGTAAAAATGGAAATAATATCTTATGCTTCTTGATCTCACAGAATAAATCCTTTTTGTGTACTGAAAACCCTTTTTACTCAAATAACAACTTGAAGGTAGTTTTACATTAAAGTAGATAACAGCCTCTTTTATTGCTGTGTCTACCTTTGTGTATAGATACTATTTCTAAGTATTAGTTTAATTTTTTTTCTTTCTGTCTTTTTTGGGGGGATGTGAATTTGGGGGGGAATGTTCAAGGGCAGTGGAGAGGAAACTGAAGGGGTTAGTGGGAGGTGGTCATTTTTAGCACCAGAATCTTTCTGTGGAGTAGAGATGCTCTCATTTCAGTGGTCACAGAAAGCAGTGCAGACTCTACCATAAGTAAGTTTCAGTTCAGGTGACTTCTTGCTTTTTGTCCCAGCTCCTTGTTAAGCAAAAGAAAGAATCATTATTTTGTTCTCTTAGGCATATTGTCATTTTAGGTTGGGAGCCATCAATCAGGGTCATATTGCATTATGCATTTGTAGTACATTGAGTTTGTGATTTTAGTTCAGTTTTTTAGTTAGCATAACAGCAAACAGCTAATAATAAATTGGATATTGTTTTACAAACTACATTTTCAGCCATGGACGGCAGACTAAATTCTCTTCATAAGAAGTCTCAGAGATGGGCCCTATCTAATAAATTAGTGAACATTTTGTTTTCACAGAGTTAATGTTCAGGAATAAAAGAAATCATTACAATATTTTCAGCTTTATATGTTAAGTGTCTTTTATGGATATTAATTATAAATTAATAAATACAACTAAATGCAAAAAAACATCCGGCCTCCGTCTTAAGGCATTTTAACTACTGCAGCACCTCTGTTTTTATATCCTGGACATTGCATGTTAATACAGAAACTTATTTACAGCTGGGTATGATCAATTTTTTTTTCTTTATTCTGTTTTCTTTTGGACAGGATCTGTATCACCAGTCATACGACTGTGTCTGTGTCATGTTTGCCTCTGTTCCGGATTTCAAGGAATTTTACACAGAATCTGATGTAAATAAGGAAGGGTTGGAATGTCTCCGGCTGCTAAATGAGATTATTGCGGACTTTGATGATGTATGTACCTACAACAGTGATTGACATGGTTTCAATCTTACTAATCATAGTATGCAAGAGTCAGAAAACATACTTGAAGGGGAAAGTGGAAGAGCTGTCAGAAAATATTTAGAGGGACTATTAAAGGAAAAACAGATTTATGTAGGATAAATCAGATATTGATCTGACATCATATTCAATTGCTTTTGATTTGCTATAGTGAGAATCCTATGTGTATTTTTTTTTTTGCCCTTTAGCTGCAGCTCTTGAGGCAGTTACATTACATGCAATATACTAACCACAGATTCTAAATATGAATGTCTAAAGTCAGGTATAACTTTGTGTTATACCTGATCTGCACTGATCATTTGACACACAAGCAAATCAAAGTATTGTAAGAATCTTAATGTTCCATTCTCTGAAGTCAGAAGCAAATAGAGAGTATGACTACAGATGGATTGGGAAAAGGCATCTACAAAGGCCTCATTGATAACAGTATTTCTCTATAGGGAAGCTATTAGTGATGAAGATACCTGTTAAAGGTATTAAAATTGTGTCATGACTCAGAGAGCACAGTTTGATTTTGTGCATCTGCAGCTATAGAGGGTATTTTAGCAGCAAACCTATTTGGAGAGTATTGGGTGTCCAATGTTCAAAACAAACTGGGATATATGAACTAAAATCCTTGGATTTTAGTCCCACTGACACGGACTATTCCACTGGCATGGAATAGATGCTTACTTTCAGAAACCTACCTAAAGCTTAACTGTTGGTTGGCATGGTGATCCAGTTCCAATATCACATGAGTGCAAAGTCTACTGATTTTCAAAAGCTGTATGTAAAATAAGATGCAATTTATTCTCACTACTATAAATTTCATCCCTTTTATAGTAAAAAGATATTTTAGAAGACAGAAATTCCCTATCCTCAGAGTTCTGTAACCACTGTTTTATCCATCCTTAAGTCCTTCATCCTGTATTTATTTGTGAAGCCATTTGAGGTCCATAGAGAAACTATTTTAAGACTTGATTCTGTGATTGGTGTTAGAGTAACAGGGCTGCTGATCTGAATAATGAAGGACTGTCCTTGTTTTACAGTTACTGTCAAAGCCAAAGTTCAGTGGAGTTGAGAAGATAAAGACCATTGGAAGCACTTACATGGCCGCAACAGGACTGAGTGCTACACCCAACCAAGAACAGTGTCAGGTACAGGAAAATGTCCCTGCTTAATAAAATGCATATTAAAATGAAGGCTAAAATTTTGTTCATTAAGCTGCAGGTTATGCATAATAATGTGGCCTAGTTTTTTTCTTATTAGCATAGATTGTATTGTACTGGACAAGTATATACTTTAGTAGTATCTGTGAATTTTTCTTCATATTGCAGTTTGAAAATGCCAACTCTGTGCTAAAACAGGCCTTCTACTGTAAATACAGTACAGCATTTTATTTCTATGTGCTGCATCAGGACTGGATTTACAGAGCATAAAAAAGATTGCAAGAATTAATGTTTTCCATTATGAGCTGGGAGGGATGATTTGCCTTACTAACTATACACTTACAGAACCCTCAGACTCATCATTGAGAACATGTTCCTTTGTTTCTAGTTTACTTAATATGGTAGGATTAGGAACTGCAGTCAGTGGAAATCCAGTTCAAAGAAGCAATTCATAACTTATTCAAAATTGTTGCTTTTGCCATGATCTTTAAAGTACTTTAGGTTAGCAACTGAGAGACAGCAATTAAGAATCAACACAGTCTTTGCTAAGGATTAATGTGTATTTGCCAAACTCATGTTCCTTCTAAACACAAGCAATTACCACGTGAACTATAGACCCTAAGGATCCTGAGGACAAAGAATTATTTTAAATTAGCTCTGACATTTAATACAGGGAGGTGAAGGGGATGAAGAAAATGCAGAACTGCAGACTGAAGACATAGAGAAGACATAGAGAGCTCTCCATCACAACTAAAACCAGTGTATGCAGGGGAAGAAATTTATCATTTGAGTTATTTACACAATCAGGAGAGCCACAGTTTAGCATTCCTTTGGTGATTTAGTTCACATTCTCAAAAGAAGTCCACCAGAACTCAACAGCCTTCATTCCAGATTCCCAAAGATGCACAGATCCTGCAGTACCTAGTGTGGCAGTGACTGACTGCTAGACATACTGCTAGGAACCACCCCCAGCTTAAAACAAGCATCCAAGGAAGACTAAGTGCCTAAGGAAGGGGTCTGAACAGGACCATCTGTTTTAGCTAGGAGTGAACTCCAAAGGAAACAGGCTTCATTTATCTAAACAGCTGCTCTGGCAAGCACCGCTACTGTCCCACCCTAGGCTGATGCATGCACTCCATGAATCATCTCTGAAGTTGTCATCTGTCCGTCTCTTCTATCCCTTAATCTCAAGAAGAAGGGAAGATTCAGTAATTTCTCATAGAGATCAAAGGGTCCATGTCTTATGAAATCATTCACTTGTCAGGATCCTACCTTGGGCTGTGGGACATAAAAATCAATTTTCTCCTCAGCCTGAAAGGACTCAAAACAGCACTTAAAATCAGGTTACTTTGTTATGTATGAGGAGAGATTAGGTCTACAGCCTCGATAAGTGATATAACCTCTGTAAATAAAAGGGCAGAGTGGAGTTGCCCTCTTCCTCTTGTGTTTTAGTCATTTTCAGGTCTATTAAATGTTCTCAGAGGTACTTGCTTATCTGCAAGATGAGATCAGTGAAGAATTCTTAAAATTGTGAATTTCACTGGATCGTAAGCATTTTATAAGGATGCTGAGCTGTGCAGCAGTGAGAGGGAAGAATCTCTGTGGGGATGTCCACAAACATTATTTATTATGAAAGAGAATACAATAGAAGCAGACACTTAGACAAAATGAATTAACTAATTCTAGGCACACATAGATATTGAGTACCTGTGGAATTAGACAGAAGCTAATCCATCACTTGACAATCAAAATGTTAGATTAGGCATGGTTTGGATCTATCACCTCTAGACTGCCTGGTTGTACACAAGTGAAATGCATCCTGTCTCTTTGCCATTTTTTGATCTGCCTGGTGCTGGACAGGGTATCACCTTCTACGTTACTTCTCTGCATCTGCTTGTTGACACTAGGACACCCCTAAGGGCTTAAGTGTCTTCAAGTGTTCAGCATATTTTGATTGCATTCTCACAGCAACCAAGGCTCACCATTCACACTGTTTGTCTTTTGAAGATTTCACACTGCTTATTTGTCTTTTGAATTCAGGAACCTGAACGACAGTATATGCACATAGGGACCATGGTGGAGTTCGCATTTGCCTTGGTGGCAAAACTGGATGTCATAAACAAGCATTCATTCAATGACTTCAAGTTACGAGTAGGTGAGTACGACAGGATTCTTTTAGAAGAATATCATGGACAAGGGGGAGAATTCAGTGCAAAGTACCAGCTGATTGAAGCAGTAGTAGAACTGACCCAAAAAGGCTGTGATAGTAAACAGCACCATCCTCACCCTGTTTAAAAGCAGCCTACATGGTATGGCCCATCAACCCCCAGAGTGTTTCTAGGCTAGACTTGGAAAAGTATTCCTGTTTAAAGAATGGTTGAAAAAATGTGTTCATATGACTCTGAATGGTTTTATGGTAACTCTGTAAAAATTTTTGTAGAGGTTATGAGCCATACATTTTTGAAAGTTTACAAATACCAAAAGAATACACAAGAACACTCTAGACTGGGCTTTGCAAAACTATATAAATGGTTTTTCAGAGGACAACAGCTATAAGGGGCCAGTGAGGCTGGATTTTGAAATATTTTACGTGTACTAAATTCAAGCAAGCACACAAAAATGCACTCTTTCTTTTGCAGTGTTAGACAAGGGAGAGTATCAGATAAGAACAAAGATGACTAGTTATTTATCTTGGAAAGAGGTATCCCTTATGTTTCAGTTTCTAATTGCTTCTTCTTGTGCATCCTGGTATTTTTAAAAAGAAATAGACAGCTGCAGTAAGCAGTAGAAAAAATGATGAAATAAATGAATTCAAAGCTGGTCAAGAACCATATGTTCCAAAATGTTTATTTCCTGATAGCAGTACACAGCAGTTTCACAATGCAATATGTAACGTGGAAAGTGTGAAATGAAAACAGTAAACAAATATTGAAAACCCATAAATTCTGTAAACGTGTCAGAAGTATTTGATTTCCAACAGTTATTCTCCTGTCTTGTCTTTTTCTCGCTGTGCCGCTTGTTTTTTCCTTTCGGCTACTCCTCTCGTCTATTTCACAGTGCCACCCACTGGCAAAACTTGCTGTCTTCTGACTTTGAAACAGGGGCTTCTTAGGGCACTCCTTTGCCAGTATGTTTTGTATCCCTTGCTAGAGCTAAAATGACAAAGCAAATCAGAAGTATGCTTCCTTCTCAGAGTGTTACAGAACTTGATGGTTCTTGCCATAGCTGACATGGCACATACATGCAAAAACATTTATATCAGCAGCTTCAGTACACGCAGAGAGCTGCTGGATGCCGGGACTGCATCTGCAAATTGCTTAAAGCAGTCTTGAGTCCTTTTAAGTGGGGACCATGAAGCAAAACAAAACACTTACTTTGGATTTTTACAGTTCTTGCTAAAGATTACAGAGAACTCAGACTCCTTTGCTTCATGAAATGAAAAAAAAAGTTTTAACTCTAAAAAGAAATACAGGCCCCAAAGTGGTATTTGTGCCACCATAATCCAACACAGGCACCACAGAGATCTTCATTTTCACTGCACTTTTTTTTCACTTCCCACCACTGGATGATATGCCTCTGATATCCATACTAATTATAACCACAGAAACATTTTAACAACTGCTTCTGACCTAGTCCCCACTGCAAGGACTTGTATCCAAATTGCCCTTTGTAAAAGCCTCCTTTGGCCAGCATCTAACTCTGAAATTTTTATGACTCATTAGAGGTCTCAGCTTTCATAATTTTCTGTGAGTGCTCATAATACTGATGTGACTTAGGAGGTACACACAGGTATGATCTTGTCAGGAAAGGAAGGGGAGCATCTAGGTGACACTTTAGGCATTCCTCCCCATTTGCAAGTTGAGGTTCTTGATTTGTGAGACAAGCTCAGATATGCTTTTGCAGCAGTTTTTGCATAGGTATTGCTTTCTTTCAAAGAGAGGCTGAGGTGCTGTTTTCCATGTAACTTCTTAATCGGAACATTTGTCTGTATTGTAGGCGACTTAATTTCATTCCTCATTTTGGGTGAGGCTAGACTATGAGCCCAGTCTGTAGGATACTTCAGAATGAGATATTTTTTGTCATTCCTGCTGAGCAGTGTTGCATTTCATGGGATGATAAAATATTTCTTTGGGTATGAGAGATAGATGATGTCACCCTTTGACAGAGCGTTCACCTGTAGTGAGAGTACTACTCTTCTGGCCTTGTCCCAACAAACATTCATGTGTGTCATACAAAAAAGACTCACACCAGCAGGAATGACACAGAGCAGCATATCCCACAATGCCTGGGTGGCCCAAACACATTCCTAAGATGGGTAGAAGTTTCCTCGAAGGAGGAGGGATCTATAGGTGACTCCTGAGCCCCTGAGGTATTTCTCAAACCATCAACATTGGTGGGTCAGGAAGGAGGTAATAAATAAAAGTCCCTTCCTGCCCATTGCATTTTGTAGGAAAGTCCCACTGCATTGCCCCAGTTTCTGGACCACGGCCACACACATCTCCTCGATATTCCCTGCTAGCCTGATTGGGCTCCCCAGCAGAGGGCTTTTGTGGATTCCACTCTTAGCTCCCCAGTGCTTTATACAAGTTGTATGTCATGAAATAGAAAAACCCATCCATGGCTCAGTTGTTAATACAAAGTGTTTCAAGGCCCAAGCCCCTTTGTGCATTTAACCCCAAGCACTTAGACAAATATATATCGGGTTCCATTTGTTATCTGGTACTGTTTGCATCTTTTCCCAATTTAACTTCTACAGTCACATTTTTTAGGGTTTCCAAGTGGGCTGATAGTGTGGTTGCTAGCCCATGCTACCATGTTACATACAGATGAGCCAGCCCTGAGATCCCTCTCCATCCTACAATCACACTGTCATTTTGCTGCATGGATATATCCCTAATGATGATTTCTGTCAAGGAATTAACAGAAATTAGTTATGATCCATTGAGATAAATTTAGAAATCCAAATAACTCACTTGCTCAGGGTTTATTTCTCACTAGGCCTAACTTGGATTTCCTGCTCATTGGTATGTACAGCTACAATTATAGTACATTTGATGCTGGTTAACAATAGTACTTTGGATTTTGCCTCCTAGTTTCTTTCCCTACTAGTAGAGTACAACTCATTCCCTTTACAGACATAACATAGGTTACAAACTGACTGTAAGATAAAAAGTGCCCAGAGTCTAATGAGGGACTGTATTGTTCTACCATATTGTTCTACTCCATGCTTAATCAAATTATTTGAATACATACATTTATACTGCATATCTTTCGTACCATTCTGTGGTCCACCCAGCCTTCAGAATAAGGCATCAAATCCTTTCAGCTCATTTGCACTAGTTTATTCTACATTTAAGAAGCAAAGAAGCTATAAAAGTAACTTGATTGAGCCATCAACTATTGCAGAGAGGAGAGGCCCTTTTCACTACAAGTAGAAATTAAAAGAAGTTCCTGTATATCTGTTTTCCCAGAAGCTGCTACTCAACCCACCAGTGTGGTTCTCATGCTACATAATAAAGGCAGCAGCAGATTATTAGGATGCCAGTGGTTGAAAATAGCAAATTACTCAGGATGGGAGGGAGCCGTAAAACTAAGATTAGATGAACTGACTTTTGGCATTTTTATAACTAACATTTGTCTGCCATAAATGGTTGATAAAACCATGGTGAACGATGGTTTGCTGCCCGTACTCACTATTCAGAGAGGGCTAAATGCTGCATTCATTGACTTGCTATATGCCAGATGCACTGTCCTTGTTTGGTGGACCTTCACAGAATCACAGAATCAGTTAAGTTGGAAAAGACCTCTGAGATCATCAAGTCTGACCTATGAGTGAACATCCCCATGTCAACTATACCACAGCACCAAATGACATGTCCAGTCTTTTTTTAAACACCTCCAGGGAGAGTGACTCCACCACCTTCCTGGGCAGCCCATTCCAATGTCTAGTCACCCTTCATGTGAAGCAATTCCTCCTAATAATCACCTAACTCTCCTCTGGCACTGTTTGAGACTGTCACCTTATCCTGTCACTGCTTGCCTGGGAATAGAGAGCAACTCCCACCTGGCTACAGCCTCCTTTCAGATAGCTGTAGGGAGTGACAAGGTTTCCCCCGAGCCTCATTTTCTAAAGGCTAAACAACCCCAGCTCCCTCAGAGGCTCCCCATAGGACTTGTGCTCCAGGGGCTTCATCATATTTGTTGCCTTTCTCTTCATTGGTAATGTTAAGGTCTGGTGTTTTACAGGTATAAACCATGGACCTGTAATAGCTGGAGTAATCGGAGCTCAAAAACCACAATATGATATATGGGGCAATACAGTAAATGTGGCCAGTAGGATGGACAGCACTGGTGTCTTAGACAAAATACAGGTAAGTCTTGATTTTGTGCTAGTGGGCTTTCACCTAAAATGGCATAACAGCCTAAGTTTGGTTCACCGACAATTATGTGACAAACTGGCAATGGCAGCTGTGAAAGACGATGCTAAACATCACCTTACCATCACTTCATTTACACAGCCTTAGCAGTTGTAGGAGGATGGGGAAGCCTTGGTCTAGTCAAGTGAAAATAAGCTCCTGAAGTTGAGGAAAGTGCTACGTGAGGAAAAGTATTGTCTCTAGTTCCATTTATCTATCTACAAGCTCTCTGCTGGCAACTCTGGGTACAGAAGTGGTTACACCAGATTTGATACTTGATGTGATTAGAATGGGCATCCAGCAACAGACTGCTTGAAAGCTTAGGTGTTCAAACCTCACTTGAGACTCTTAAAGGCCTTGTAAGCATTACAGCAAACCCCTTATAACTGAAAAGAACATTATACTATCTTCATACTCTGTAAGAAGATTCTGCTCTGCTTTGATATCAACACTGACTGTATTACTGTATTGTTGCAGGTTACAGAGGAGACAAACAACGTCCTGCAAACACTGGGGTACATGAGCACCTGCAGAGGAATAATAAATGTAAAAGGAAAAGGAGAATTAAAGACATACTTTGTACATACAGAAATGACGAGATCCCTGTCACAAGGGAACGTGGCATCTTGAAGATGCTTGTACGTGTCATCAGTACCATATTTTCAGGAAAGTATCACGCACTTTTTAACTACATTTTGGCCCTTAACATGCGTGCTATTTTCTGGTATGTGGCACTTATTTTAATATGGCTGCAGAATAGTCCCATGAGCCATCATTTTGCACCTTGATATTTCTATGTGCAAGGACAGTTGTGATGTACACGATAGGACTGGAAGATTGTACTGCTACTTGCACTGTTATTCAAAGACAAGAAAAGAAGGAATAGGAATCAAAAGGAGGTAACACATCCTGAAAGGACTAAAGAGAAATGTTAGTGACAAATGCGGAGAAAAAAGGCAATAAAGCTAGGGGTGCATACTATTTTCTGATGCATGGTGTTTTCTGGAAAATACAGTCGCTCCCCAATAGCATCCACTAATCTGGTATTAAAGTATACAGTATTGTAAATAAGTTTACTCTGTCCACACATGATTTGGATGTGATCACCAGTTGCATCTCATAGCCAGGGACACGTTGGGTGGCTTGCTGGCATTCTTTCTGAAGAGAGAACTAACAATGCTGGAATAGTTTTGTACAAACGTGTCAAATGTTTTGAAGCTATTGTCTTTTGTAAGGTTAATTCATTAAAAGTTTATATGTACTTTGTCTTACTGTTGCTGTCTCTTAGTTTTGCTTCCTTCTTGGCTTCTGTCACTCTAAACCTGCGTGTTTCTGCTGCTGCCACTGCTTTTTATTCAGTAGTTAGATGTTGAGGCAGGCTATGGCCAGCTATCTCAACAGCCTTGGTCAATAATATCTGCTAGACTTGCTATTGCCTTTTCAGAAACTAAAGCACCTCTACTGTCTTCAGTCATGGGTGGCATCCTAGGCACTTTGCAGTCACTTACTACCTAGGTGACACAGAAGACTGACCTCAAATCCATAAACACAAGCAAAGTGGGAGATACTGAAAACAGTAGCAGTGCTGCTACTTAACAACTGGCCTCCAGTGCTTAAACAGTAACAAGGAGAAGCTGTATCAGGGAAGAAAAAAATGTCCTGTTTTGCACTTTGACAACCTCTTTTGCCCTTGCATGCCTTTCACTTAACCTTCACAACGCTGGATTTTGTGGGATATTTAAAGTAATAATCTCATTTATCACTTAAAATAATAATCGCATTTATACTCACTAGGACATGACTATGAGTAAAATGCAATTTTGTGGATATTTGAGATTATTTAAATCCCTTTGAATTAAAAAGTATCATACTTGCAGAATTTCATAGATGAGCCAGGTGAAAGACAGTAAAAGTAGGTAATTTTACTATCTATGCTCCTTTGAAACACAGATAGTAACAATTAAGTTTTGCATTGTTGTAATCAATTTTTTTAGTCATAGCATCCTAACAAGAAAATAATACTATTTACAAAATAGCATATAATTACAAGATTTTTTTCTGAGTGATACCATATGAATATGGAAGTCAACTTATGCACTGTTACCTCTGGTATGTTATTGAAATGTAAAAAGTATTCAGACTGCTCATTCATGAAACATACATATACATTTGTATAGCATTGGTATCCTTTCTGAAGTTTTCACAAATATTGTGGGTCACAAATACATGGCAGCAGTCCAGTCTCACTGAATATGGCACAGTTTACTCACAGCAGCCATCTGCCCACTAGTGAATTGGAATGACAGCAGATTTCAAATGCCTAATTTGCTGTAAAACAGACAATCTGAATTTTCATTCCCTTAAGTATAAAAGCAAAATGCAAGTTATTTCACTTATGTTTGTCATAACACACTTAATTTTCCATCTAGTCCTGGAGACTTTTAAACAGTAATTTTCAAGACAGGTGCTCAGTCTAATAAAATCTCATGAAAAATATTTTTGTTGTCTTTATGATTTCTTCCTTTTAATTAATAAGTTAAGATAAATGTTTTCCAGTGGAATTAAAGACTTTCTAAATAGCTCACATGGCTGCAAAACCAATGTCCTAGTCATTGGCTAGCTATCAGTTAGCTATGTCACTTAAGACTCCTCCTAAATCCCTTCTCGCCACTTACTATAAATTTATCCTAGAAACACTGAAATAAGTTATTGATTTCCTTCTTAAACTTCGAATCTACTTTGGGCCTTTAAAATCACTGTGGTATTACCACAGGTCAATGCAATAATTTCTTACTGAGGATGAAAACCCTTGTGTAAAGCTGATTCCATTATATTGTCATATTTATGTGCAGCTTTCAAGTATAACCTGTGCATTCAGGATTGTGCTTTCATTTGTATTCTTGCACATCATTAACAAACCTTGTACCTAACTCCATAGCCTTGTTTCTGTGATTTTTATAAAAGTTAAACAATATTATTTCTGTAAGCTATGAAATGTTAAAACATCTGAATGGTGGGGAGCTGACTAGTCCAATGAAATATAAAGAAAGGTATATATGTCCCCTCCAGGAGCATGTTGAAAATCCCCATGTTCAAAGCACTCATACTTCACTGGTGTTCTTCTCTCATTTTGTAATTGCATTTAGATTCTTGCAGCCAATTTCTGCTAAAGAACAAGAAAGTGGGCAAAAGATACACATATCTTCGTCCAGACAAAGAAAGGTGCCTATCATCTCCTCTAGCCTTCAGTTGCTGAGTATTACTATCTTTCTAGTGCTGAGAAGCTATTTGTATATAATAAATAACTCTTGTCTTCCAACGCATTTTACATCTACTGTTTATACTGGCTTATTTTTCCTCTGTCTAGACTCATTTATGAAAATAACTTTATTTCCTCCTCCTGCAGCAATTTCAGCTTGAGCAACTGGATATAACACTACCCATGTTTCAAGCCCATAACCTGAAAAACTTTATGATATTGACGTAAATCAGTATTTGACATTCCATATATTCCACATCACAGTAAGAGTCATCAAGTTCTACAACTTCCGTGTAGGTGACAGTTCACAGCTCGTTAGTGAACTGCAGAGTGGGACTTCCAAAAGTACAATGCAAATGCATTTCACACTGTGAGGCAGCAGCTAAAAGATCAATGTAAGAGTGATTCACTGTGGTCTGGGAAAAAGAGAATCAAATGGGAACACCTGGTAAGCCTGCTGGGAATTCTTTTTCCAAGTCAGTGCTTTGCTCCAATTTATGGAGGGCTACCAAAGGACTTGCAGATATTTTTATAAACTATGGAAATAATTGGAATTAACTGTAAATTAATGCTATTTAGCTGCTGTTTCTAAAAAGAAACATTAGTGTCTTATTTATGATATGTGAAAAGCATTTTTCATTTTCTTATATTCATATATGCTTCCTCCATTTTGTAAAATATCTTGAAATCCTCCCTTTTTCCAGTGAGACCCAGGTAGTTCAGTCTCCTTGTCTCTAAAGTGATGTGAGGGAAGAGCTGTTGCAAGTCTTTCCTGCTTTGTTTTTAGAACCTCATATCGGGACAAATAATAAGCTATGTTGTCAAGATGCTTTATATAGAAAAAGGTTTACTGTTAAAAGATGTTTTTCTTTTGTGCTTTAATACATAATTTTCCTTCTTGTTGTGGTTATGTATGAACATATACTAATTTTTAATTTTAGATTCTAGGTGTAGATAGTACCCTTCAATACTTTACAGGTGAGCCCCAAACAATTTTAAGTCTAGAGGTTTTTTGTTTTATTCTTCACTTTTTGTCTAAATTAGCAAAGTGATTCTGAGGAGAAAATGTAGAATAAGATATATGTGCCTTAAATAAAACATGTGACTAAGAGATCATTTTTTGTTCTTTGAAGTAATTCAGATTTGTGTGGATTTGTCAAAAGTGGTGTATAAATTAACTAAACTAATTCACCCTAAAGTTTGCTACATATTAATTTTAAGCACTTTCAAATTTAGAGGCAGGAATTATTCAGGTCGATGTAATTTTTGATATGTCAAAATGCAAGATAAGGGCATTTTATTAATGCTTGCAACTATAAAGATATGAACCCCTTTATGTTATAAGATGCCCTTTGTTTAAAACAAAGATTCTGTCTCTAATTCTTTGAAATTTTTTGGATGAAATATTTTTCAAATCTATTTGCAGCCATTGAGATGCTCTTCATGAAAATCTCAGTTTTGACAGGAAAAAATACATGTGAAGTATTTTGAAAGGAGGACATTCCTGGACTAGAATTTTTCATGTTTGATTCCAAAAAAGTGATACAAAAAGCAATTTTTATGAAAGTTATGTCACCTCATGTATAAAAATGTGCATTACTTTACTTACCAAGAGAGTTCTTGAATAGAATGTTGATCTGAATTGGAGCAGTTATCAGTCAGCTATATTGGGTTGTGTGGCAAGGTTTTAGTAGCAAGAAGAGGGGGACAGGGTTACAGAGGTGGTCTCTGTGAGAAGCTGCCAGAAACTTCCCCTGTGTCCAACAGAGCCAATGCCAGACAACTCCAACTCACCACTGGCCAAATTTTGAGCCCATCAACAATAGCTCTGGAATGATATATTTAAGAAGAGATAAAAAATGTGGGAGAAACAGCAGCTGAAGAGAGGAAACATCTCTGGTAATACCAGGGACAGCAAGGAAGGATGAGGAGGAGATGTTCCAGGCAGTGGAGCAGAGATTCGCCTGCAGCCCATTGTCAGGCAGCTGTGTCCCTGCAGCCCTTGGTGGTCCATGGTGGAGCAGAGATCCACCTGCTGACCACAGACAACCCCACACTGGACCAGGTGGATGCCCCAAAGAGGCTGTGACCCTGTGGGAAGCCTGTGCTGGAGGAGGCTCCTGACAGGACCTGTGGGCCCATGGAGAGAGAAGCCAGTGCTGTAGCAGGTTTGCTGACAAGACTTGTGACCCCATGGGGAACCCGCACTGGACTAGCCTGTTCCAGAAGGACTGCACCCCATGAAAGGGACCCACACTGAAGCATTCATGAAGAACTGCAGTCTGTGAGAAGGATTCACATGGGAGAAGTTCTTGGAGAGCTGTCTCCTGTGGAAGGGATGCAAACCTCCTGAAGAGCCTTCCAGTTTGAGGTGGGCAATCAGTCAGTAATTAGGATCTGGAAGAAACAAGCACTTCCATGAAATAACTGGCTTCACCCAAAGCTATGGTAGTAGGAAGGGGACAGGTTTTGAGCTGTTTTTGTTTCAGTCTCTTTCAAGAGCCATTGAATGGAACATATTTGGCAAAGAGTGTCTCTCCTTCATGGCTCAGCTGAAGGTGTCAAACTGATACATGTTGAGGTCAAAGAGCTAGGACAGGAGAGGGCTTGCTAAGCCCTAATTTGACATCAGGCTGTCATCTCAGCTCTAAGTAATGTAAGGTTAAAGCAGGTACCTCAGCTTGAAGTAAGAAAACAGCTACTGGGTTTTTTGTGCATCAATGCCCTTTCCAGTTATATGTCACCTGTTCTCTTGTGTCCATCCTCTCTTCCCCTGTTATCATTGTCTTTTTTGTGTCCCCTCTCCCTGCCTCCATTTTTATTTGCTTCCTATTCCTTTTAGGAAGTTATTTCAGAGTTATTCTGCAAACCAGTTTGACATTTCAGAACAGTGACCCTGCCTTTGAGACACATTATGGCTTTAAAAGTACATATCAAGATGTTCAAAATTTGGACACCTTCACAGTGGAACCTGAGGGGGTATTACTACTCTCCAAAAGGCCAGGCAATTGAACTTTTCATTCTTAAAACACCAAATTCAAAGCAACTTTTAACACTTTGGTCTCTTAGCTCAGCTGTATTTGAATGCATATGTGTTCACCATATAGACTAGAAGTGCTCCATTGTTCACATGTTCATATTGAAGTTACTAAGGAAACAGACTGACCTTCCATGCTATTTTATAACACAAGCATACACTTAACAGTAGCTTATTAATAAAGTCTGGTTGGAACTGGAACAAAGCCCTCCCTGGGCATTCATATCCTGCTTCTGGGGAGTCTGCAAAAAATGACCAGGAAGAAAAGTCTTTGTAACTTAAAATAATTCTAAAAGGATTTATACGTTCATTGGGAAGGAAAAATTAAGTCAAAAGCATCATTTTAAATTGTTTCAAATGGGGAGGTGGTGGTATGGCAAATCTGTAACAAGCACTCAGCAATCTTTGTGACAATCTGTATTGCATCCAGATGCTGTAATTCAATTTAATTCCATCAATTTAATGTTAATAAAAACAAGCTAAATGAGAACAGTAGAAAGAAAACTGGAGAAAAATCTTTCAGCTCTGACTTCAGAGCTCTTGCCTAGCTTAGTTGGTATCTCTGGCGAACAGTTTCTTGTGGCTCTATTTATAGCTGCAGTTTCAGCTGAGCTGCTTTTTATAAATGGGCTTGCTATCTCTCTGTGCTCGGACTAAACTACAAAAAAGCACTTGCACAGTGGCAAACAGGTCTCTGCTTAAGAAGCTGATGTAAGGCAGCTGTTGGATATTCAATTCCACTGCTTGCTCACACTGCTAATTTGGCCCACGCTACACAAAAAGAAGAGGATCTTAATTGGTAGAGGGACATTATTAGGTGAGCAGATGGAAATTGTCATAAATGATTAAAAAAACCACCCACACCTGTCTGCAGATTATAAAGCCTCCATGCTACAATTGCAAAGAAGTGGGAGTCTGTGATATTCAGTGGATTTGTGAAGAGAGAGTGGCAGCTACATAACAGGGATGAGCCTTTTGTAGGCCTAAATTATTGTCTGGCTCCAAGATGTCAGAAACAATCAGTCAAGAAGATTCCTAGTACTCTGAAAATTGGGGCATTTAAATCTAATTTTGGATGTTTGGTAAAATTCAAGGTGCCTGGGACACTGCTACTGTGAAAGGGCTTACCAAAAGATACTGGTAGCATAATAATAGTAATGCTGTGCCTACAGGATAGTAGCTCCCCAATGATGGTTACAGAAAATAAAGTTAAACTAAACCAAGCCACTCGCAGATCCCCAAGGACCACAGTAAAAAGCAGCATGGGCATAGTTAGATATATGTATCAAACCAGGATAACCATGGAGTGAGTATCAAAACTAGGAGCTAGGTGCTACTAGAGCAGAGCAGTTTCACAGTCAGTCTGAGATGTACACCCAGGAGACACTTATTTTCAGTGTTCCTAACACAAGTAAGTATTTGAGAGGATTTTCCAACTGCATTGCCTGAAATGGCTACACATCCTATGCTGGATTCTGCACCTGGGATGGGTCAACCCTGGATGTATGTACAACTGGGAAATGAGATGCTGGAAAGCAGTGCCATGGAAAGGGACCTGGGGGTTCTGATGGATGGCAAGTTGAACATGAGTCAGCAGTGCCTTGGCAGCCAGGAGAGTCAAGCGTGCTCAGGCACAGCATCACAGCCAGGCAAGGGAGGGGATGGTCCTGCTTTGGTCTCCACTGGTGCAGTCTCATCTTGAATTCTGTGTGCAGGTCTGGGTGCCACAATTTCAGAAGGACATTAAGCTGTTAGCATCCAGAGGATGGCAACAAAGATGGTGAAGGGTCTGGAGGGGAAGTCGTTTGAGAAGCAGCTGAGCTGAACACTTGGTCTGTTCAGCCTGGAGGAGACTGAGGGGAGACCTCATTGCAGTTACAGCTTCCTCATGAGGGGAAGAGGAGGGGCAGGCACTGATCTCTGCTCTGTGGTGCCCAGTGACAGGACCCAAGGGAAGGGCCTGAAGCTGTGTCAGAGGAGGTTTAGGCTGGATATTATACAAAGATTCTTCTCCCAGAGGGTGGTTGGGCACTGGAACAAGCTCCCCAAGGAAGTGGTCATAGCATCAAGCCTGACAGAGTTCAAGAAGAGTGTGAAAGCCTGTGCCCGAGTATGTGAGCTACTATCCAAAGAGAGAAGCCCAAGTTCCTCAAGACACTGGCTCCTTATTCTGATAGAAACTCCATGCTGTGGTGTGGTTTTATTCAAATTATTCACTTAGAGGGAAATTTGGGACCTAGTGGAAGCTGCCACAGCAAAAAAGTCAGTCTCCTTCAGCTCGGCTTTGCTCTAACCTTCTTCCCCAGCTTCCAAGGACAAAAGGATGAGGGAGCCGGAGCCGCTGCACAAGACTGAGACCAAACTCCACTATCGGGTGTCCAAGAACTCACACTCCAAGCTTGACAGAGCTCCGTGGAACGCCCCGACTCCCCCCGCCCGGGGCCGGTTCCTGCCGGGCTGCCCTGGCCCCGGGGCGCTGCCCTGAGGGCGTCGCCGGGTAACGGGGGGCGGGACACCATGGCCGCCCCAGGGCCGCGCACGCCGGGAGCCATCGGGACGAGCCCGGCACAGGAGGCGCTCGGCAACGCGCCGGGGAGGAGGCAGTGTGCCCTCGCTTCCTTCTCCGCCTTCAGCTTCATCCCGCCCAAACGGGAGGGGCCTCCGGAGCTCAGCTATTTCAGCCGGCCGCGCAAGGTGAGGGGGTGAAGGGAGCGAGCCGGGGACAGGCCGGGAGCAGCTCAGGGCGAAGAGACAAGCTTTCCCCCTGGGTCTCTGCGCAGTGTAGACCCTCTGCTCCGACCAGGTGCAAAGGCTCGGCCCTCATCATGAGGACCTGGTCAGACAGGTGCCAAAAATCGTCATAGCACCATAGAATGGTTTGGGTTGGGAGGGACCTTAAAGACCATACAGTTCCAACCTCCTGTCCTGGGCAAGGATACCTTCCACTAGACCAAGCGGATCAAAGTCCCATCCAACCTGGCTTTGAACACCTCCAGGGACAGGGCATCCCCAGCTTCTCTGGGCAACCTGTTCTAGTGCCTCACCACAATCACTGTGAAGAATTTTTTCTGATACAGAAATGTGGCACATAAATTTCTGTCACTGGGCTGATCTAATGCCAAAATAACAGGTTTCACCATCAGAGTCCTTTGCTAAGTGCGTTTCCTACTTGCGGATGGCAAATGAGGGTAAGGTCTTTCACTGGATAACAAGAGAAGACATTGTTTGCCAAGGATTGACAATGAACAGACTTCTCGGTATCAATGAACTGTGAGGCATTTTTAGGAGGACCACTAGGAAAGGCATCATCTGTCACTAGGGTTTGCTGCAGCACCAGTGGATTTTGTCGTAACACACACTCTTGGGAGCCCTTTAATAAGAAACTTCTCCATTTTGTGCATTGCATAAATCTTCCACAAGGTCAGCTTTCATAAAACTAATAGAGCTACTCAAAGCAATAACATCATCATATGTCTCCATAACTGAATGCTTCTGAAGGTGGTACACTGCCACTCAACATGTAGTAACTCAAGTGTGCTGGCAGAGAACCTCACTTCTCACTCTGCTGCACTGTGTCACCGTTGTTCCTCATTCTGTCCTCATATTTAAAATCAGAAATGAAAACAATCTTACACCTTCTGCCTCAGCTGAGCTACAGTTCCTGGGTGGTGAACTTTTCTATGAATGAGACATTGTCATATGAGACATTGACGTTAACAGGCTTTTTTTCTCAAAAAAAAAAAAAATTAGTATAAAAAAGCTCTGAAATGTCTATTATGTCAATGTAACATAGCAATGCTATGACATTTTATAACAATAAATATGACCCATGAATCCTCACCTAAGTGACAAGCTGCTGAATGCACCAAACACTGAGCAGCACTGACAGGTGGTTTGTGAGAGCTTGCAGGTCCTGTGCCCCTGGGATGTGGGCAGGGGACAGACCAGAGCACTGTGTTGGACCTGAAACAAACAGCAAATTTCCTGCATTGACCAGGTGGCCCTGCTGAAATACAAGTAGATTTCTAATATCAGACTCTTTGGTGTTGATTCCAGCATTACCTTGGCAAGGTGATCTTACTCAAAGGTGAATGGGCAGAGTTGATGCCATGCTTCACAAAACACTGGGAAGAGCACAAGAAGAGTAAGGCATGAGCAGATCAGAGGGCTGGCATGGTGCTCTTGGGGCTGGTGGAGCTCACCAGTCTGCACAGAAGTAGCAGCCATATGATAGAGCTTTTCTTTACCATATAGTCTGCTTTTACACTCACAACAGCCTGGTTTGTGAAAAATGCTGCTCCAGTGGCATGGAAACAAAAAGTGATAACAGCTGTTTAATAGGTTGCTTCACAGCCCAGGCCTTGGCCACAAGGGAGGAAGCAGATTCAACCCATTCTTCGGCACAATTTAGGAATCAGATAATTTTAATATTTTTAGTTATAGAGCAAAAGGAATATCATTCCTTTTTGCAGCTTAAATACCAAAAACCAACCTTGTATCAGAGACTGAAGCAGAGAGAAGTAGGGAGAAGATGGGCTCATTCCGTGGCTGGAAGCCAGAAATTCCTGCCTTTTAATCCCATGCCTGACAGTTGCTCCCTGGATTGCTTTACATAAATTACTGTAGCCAGTGTGCCTGGTGTTTCCTTTTCTGAGATGTGGAGAAAGCTATTACCTATTTTATGTGTGTCTGGAATACTAATGAATGCTTGCAAAGCATTTAGCTTTTGCAGCAGTACACAGAGGATGCCTACCCTCTGTGCACATTTATCATCAGCTCTGTGTGACTCACTTGCTCTGACAGTTTGAGAAACAGCTCACCACCACCACCACCACCACCCAGGCCAACCTAGTTATCATTCACAACAAAGAGAAACAGCAGCAGAAAGTTATCAGTGTATTGAGCAAAGAAGTCTTATCTCTACAAATCTGGCAGAAAATCTTACACAGATATCTGGGACAGAGCTAATTTTTGATGTAATAGGCTGGCTGGCTATCTGTGAGTTCCAAAAAGGATGAATTATCTGCTCTGACATGAGCGACAAATGACACTCTTACTCTGAAATGAGTAACAAATAATGCCACATGAATACCAGTAAAAAGCAGATAACATTTCTGGTGGTGAATACAAGTTAAATTCTGAATATAAATACAAGTTAAATACCACTGAATTAAACTGGTAATGTGGGGCAGAAAGGAGAAGCGAGGAAGCACAGACATAATCATGGAGATGACAAATCATGTGCAGGGTGCTCTTGAATGTGCCTGAAATCCTCTGAAGCGCAATGGTTTCTGAGAAGTGAAGGGATAGATAGGTTAAATACAAAATAATTTCTCCTCCTGGCAGAAACATGTATTGCAGATACCTTTACAAATAAAGCCTGAAATTACAGCAGTGTCTCACTAGTGCTCTTAACTATGGTTTCTTTTTAATGGACCCATTATAACCTTCCTGACCTGCCATTACTATATTTGGAGAATACCACTGTAATTTGAAAAACTCAAAGTACATGAGATTTTCAAAGGTTAAATTGGACACACTGTAAAATTAGAGGAGAAAAAAAGCCCAACAAAATTCTTTTAGTCATCCATGCACAAAGCCAATGATGATTGGCTTGTTTAACAGGATATGGACCTTTTAATGAAGTTCAGTAACAGCTGGCAGCATATTTCAGTAGGGGATTTTGGGTTTGGTTTTTTCTTTGAAAAGTTTTTTTAGTTTTGAAATTGCTTTGATTGCATTTATGAGAACTTGATTGGATTTCACAAATGGCTCTGTAAGAAGAACAGATCTTTTATGTTGCTTATTTCAATGCAAACTATATCAACAGTTGAAAACCAATATTATGGCTTGGGGTGTGCCTTATTTTCATGCCTGACATATGTGTGTCATGCATACCGCTGCATCACAGGATTAACACTGTGGCACATTTCTCAATTCTGCTCTAATCAGAAATTAAATTGTGTTTACAGTGCAGGGTACCTTTGTCTTTTTGAAAGTTCCTGTTTTGCTTTTACATAATTGTGCCAGATCATTTGACAAATACAAAGATTTAGGAAGGAGAATATTAAGTGCAGAAAATTAAAACAGATCAGTTAAATTTCCAAAATTTCAACAGATTACAGGGGGGAAGAAATAAAGTAAATTGCCACAAGGGAAATCTCAGAGCTGAACAAACTGAATAAATGATACCACGTGTCATTAGGTAATTTTGTAAACTATTGAAAAGGACTGGCTCAAACTCCCTATTCCCTGTCAGTAATATTACAGTTTTCATCATCTAATGCAATATATGCACTATTTAGATATTGATTTGACTACATGTATTCTGTAATCTGTGAAGTAAAACATTTGTGTGAATTAGCCATTTTTCCCCCTTTTCTCAAGACAGGAGATTTTTTCACCTATGATGCCATTTTTGGAAATCCAGATGGTTATGACCAGTATCTTCCGCGATGTGACAGAAAACATGCAAAGGGTCGTGGCCTTAAAATTCATGAGGAGGTAACCCTTTGATAAATTCATAAATATCTTTGTTTAAGTTTTATATTTTATACTTTATATACTTTATATTTTATGTATTTTATATTAGGTTTATATTTTATACATAAGGTTTATGTTTTATACTTTTTGACATGACTGGATGCTATAGGTATTGTTTTACCCTTTATAATGTAGCCCATATGGTAAGAAAGGAATTGGAAGGAGAGCATCATTGTGCTCAGCCTGCAGATTTTGGAGAAAGCTTTATCCCATGAAGACACCCCAATTAGCTCTTGCTCTTTCATATCCTGAACATTTCCAGGTGACAAGACATATGCAAGTTAAAGCAAGGGGGAAGAGGCAAATCATCTCTTGCAGAGTGCAGAGTGTACTCTGAACCATCTGTGCCCCTCTAAAAAAGAATTTTACTTCAGGTGGTTCTGCAGTTATTTCTGTGATGCTTAAAAATTCTTCTCCCTGAGAGGACTGGATTCAGAGGCCATGACTTCACTGCTGTCCTCTGACACCCCCCTCTCTATGGCAGTAGAGAAGCTGGCAAGTTTGTTAGAAAAACCTACACCAGATTGCCCTGCAGGAAGGAAATTCATGGGGAGCTGCTGCAAAGGTGTGGTCAATCAGAACACATGGGCACGCCTGGGAAAGGATGGGCAAGTATTTGAGGCCAGCAGAATTTGGGTTTGATGTGCAGCCTGATAGGTAAATACTGCCTTGGAAACAGAAATACTATAATATATATGCATAAATGTATGGGTATGTATTTTTGCATGCAGCATCTGAATAATACACATATATATATGTGTGTCTGTGTATATAGTTATATTTACACATATGAACACAAAACTACACATAGAGACAGAGGCTGCAAAAAACCAAACGAAGGGTAATCTCTGTGTACTAATGACCTCAAAATCCCAGTGGGTTTATGGGATGTAAAAGTGATGGGTAGGCTCGGGATGGCTGCCCACTTTGATGGTTATATATTATAGAGAAGGAAGAAGGAAGAGTGACACAAGAGTTCAAATTACTCTGATTTCTGTGCAATAAAATATTTTTTTCTGATGAAGCCCACTGCTTGTGATTTGTCTCACTAGCAGTTATATATGCCAGACATTTCTGTGCAAGTGTGTAGCCATAATGCCCTTCCTTCAACTTTATCAGACAGTGCAGGAAATATTACATGCTCTCAAAGGAGGCCCAGGAGTGCCCATTAGCATCACCTGCTCATGCCGAATAACTGCAAATCTGTGCATGTGTATAAACAACTACTCCAATTGGAAATTAAACTTTTTATTTAAATAAAACAAAGACAACCCCCCTCCCCTAGTACCAAGCCCAACCTCCAGGTGGGAAATCTATGTAGAAAGTTCATCAATATAAAGTTATGGCTTTTTACTGAATTCTGGGATCAACAAAACTCACTTTCCTATTAGCTTTCTTCCTAGAGCAAACTTGTATGGGCCAGGTTTCATACCAGCTCTGCTGGGCAGCGCACACGAGGGACTGCACAAACAGGTGTCCCTTAATCCAGCCCTTTAATTAGCATGGAGACACATCAAACTCACAGCTGTTTAATGCTACAATGTGATCCTCCTGCATGTGATGACACCCAACACTGGAAGTAACCGGTGCAGATCACTTACTCAATTTCCCTTTAATTATCACAGTGGGTGTCTCAGGCTTTAAATAATAATAATAACTACATTATAAAATCTAACAAAAATACTACAATTGACATCTTTCTAGTGCAACACTGAAAGCAGACACACTGAACCCACCACAGTACACTGCTTTACTTGAAGTGGAAAAAAGGAACCCACTGCAAGTAAGCCCCTCATTTCCTGCAGATAGCCTGGGTGCACTCATGGAACTCAAGAATACAGTGACAGGTACTCAGTTTAGCTACATGCAGCTGAGTAAGTGCAGTGGAGTGCGTGCACAGGGCTGCCATTGCTGATTGCAAGTGCTAACAGTGCTAGAATTACACGCTGCAAGGGCGGGTAGCAGGACGCTTCCCAGCCAACTGTTGGAAAATCTGAAGCCCGCTGAATGCCAAACCCACAAAGATGAAATGCCAGCGTGCACAGTCAGCTGCCAAGGATGCTAAAAACTGAATCTTATTTATTTAAAAGGAACACAAACTACAAAGTACATAGTATGTAATGGAATTACACACTGCTGCCTGTCATTAGCACTGTAAACCCTGAATTTCTAGCAAAGTCTTTCTTGATGGTACAACAATTTTTAGTTTCTCATTTTTCAACATTTTCCTGCAACTAGGGCAGGAGAGAAAATGCTCTTGATTTTGCCTGCAAGTCTTCTTGAGTTGACTTTCATTCTGCTGGAGTTAAAAGTTGGTGTAGTAGATAGCTTTTAATAGGGTGGAGTAAGGTGGGCAGGAGAACTGAGGGATAAATTGTTGTTCTGAAATGAGCTTTTCTATTGAGTGGGTTAGTTGGTTAGTTAGTTAGTATGTTTGTTTGTTTGTTTGCTTGTTTTAAATAGTTCACAGCATCTTTTCAAGAACCTCAAGTTTTTCACATGAGGCTGGAAATGTCTCTTAGCTGACTGCCCTCCTATGAGATTCCCTCCAATCTGTGCTCTCATCTGCATCCTTGCAGGACATAAGTGCTGATTTGCTCAGGCAAATTTTTTTTTCTGCTTGCAGTTGAACTATGGTGTGGCATCTGCATTTTGATTCACCTTTTAGATACTATTTATAAGACTAGAAAAACACATTGCAGACCAAGGCTTACTGTGTTAGTCAGTGTGCAAACATACAAGCAGCCTGATAAATCTGAGACCTTTGGCTAGGAAAAGAAAAACAAACAGATCCTATCTTTCCCTTCTGACTCCATAGCTCCGTGTTGCTGTAACACAGGAAGGAACTGCTGATTGCAGATAGTGATTGCACAGTCACTTAAAGTGCAGCTTACTAAGAACAAGCTTAAAATCTTTTCTTGGTCAGGTTGTTTTTCATCAAGTCCACTTTCCATCATTGCAAAGCAGTTATTTCTGTAATCTTACAGCTACATGTATTTTTAGTAAAACCTTTCATTGTGCAGAAATAAAGTAGTATATGCTTTATTTCCTTTAGGGAAAGCTTGCATGGGCTAGTGGTTGCTCAGGGTTTTTCTTAGGCTTTGATTTTTTTTCATGCTGTGCTTTCACTGAATTGTGCAAGCGGGATAGGTGTTCCTGTAACAGGGGGCACAAACCTCTCATATTTTTCAAAAGAATCATGCAACTCAGTGCACAAGAAAAATAAAAATCTGTGCTTTTCTAGCACTTAGTTTGCCAGTAATCACATTGTAATCACGTGTGTATGTATTTGTGTAAAAAATTACCACTCCACAGCTCCATATCTTATCATCCTGTCATCTAGTGACACATTCATGTTTTATTAAGAGAAATATAACATAAAAAAACTAGGGCAGGGATAGAACAGTAATGGTACTAAAGAACTACACTTCCATATAGCAGATGCTGTACAGTTCTGTCCATTATTTTACCGCTGGCCACAGCACATTTAGCAGTAGAGAACTGCCATGTTTTCTATTTACCCTGTGATTTTCTTCTAAGGCGACTTGTGTGTTTTCACAGGAAATGGCAAGGACTGTTCCTGTGTTGACCTCCTCAGAGTATGGGAAGCGTGTACACAAGCCCTTAGACCCAGCAACTGGAGAGCACGCGAGGGTTCACAGCCTGCACGCAGCAATCTACGGCGAAGGCACCCGCCCTGCTCGTTGAGAAAACCTTCTCCAGGCCCGGATCCATGGGAAATCTCTTGTATCTGTCATTGCCAGCAACATTTATCTGGGGAAAAAAAATCCAACACTTTGAAAAGCAATATGGTGCTTTTGCCTTTTCTTCTACAGTTTAGTTAATGAGAATGATCTGGATTAAAAGTAGGGTGAAATAGCAGCTGCACTTTTTCTCATGCTAATTAAATTGCTTATCTTCTTACATTCTCATAAAAAGCTCATGAAGAGCAGCACCAACAAAAGCTTTTTAGAGCATTTTAGGCACCAACACTGGGAATGAGACCTACTGGATCAAAAGCTGTCTCTGCAATTCTGGGCACTGCTTCTACATAACCATTCACAGACCTAACATTTAAGCAAGCTTGACCCTCAAGGAACAGTTGCTAGAGAATTGTGAGACATGTTTTTTTGTGCACAACAGCTGAAATGGATATTCAGCTCAGACTTTTCAAAAATGTATGGGCTTACATGCTTAGCAGTTTCAGTAGACTTCAAGTGGAACTTGAGTTAAAAGGAACTTCTGAGCACTTAGCATTTGAAGAGACAAAATCTGGGTTTAGCTGAATTCAGACATTCATTTCACTGACTTCCACTACAGGAATGGTGTCTGACTGATTTAAGAAGAAAAATCATCATTGGTCCTGTATCTAAACTGAAAAAAAAGGGAAAAAAGACTAATTAATACTAGCAGAACAAGCACTAAATAATTTGGTAGAAAGGATGGAAAAAAACAAGGATTTGAGCAGTAGCCATTTAAAAAGCATGTTTAGCACCAATGTCTAAATCTGATTAAACATTTAATGCTTGTACTTTCACAGAATCCAGTACTAAAATGTTAAGGTAATTTCAGGAGGAGTTTCTCCTGCAGAGTATCTATCAGTTTGGTTCTCAAGAGCCGTTGATCCTGTTGTTGTTTAAAGCTGAGGCAGTATTGTTCAGAAATGAACAGCCACAATGATCATACCAGAAAAAGGACTGGAAGTCCACAGCTGTGACTGACACTGGATTTGTCAGGTATTTAGATGCAGGAAATCTGTAATTTGTAAATACAGTGAGACACCTAGTGAAAACAAACAAACAAACAAAAACTTCTTAATCTGGGACCTGAAAAAGTAGTAAACTAGGCAATCAATTGCACTTGTTTGGCATGATGTGAGAAGCAGAGCACATAGCAGCCCATTCTGAGGTGTTTGTTACTTTTATTATCCCTGACCTGCAGTTCCTCAATAGGCTATGGACAAAAGGACATTAATGGCTACATTCCTTCCCAAAAATAAACACTTCACTAAACAAATTCAGCAGCTTTAAATGAAAGGAATCATAGTAAGAACAAAGGGAGAAGGAAATGTTTTCTAATACCACAATGCTTTTTCAAAAATCAAAGTTATACCAGTAAAGAATGAGATGGAATATGGCCATATTCTTAGCAGGTTATTTTTACTTTGGGACAGTCAGTACACATTGGTTTATTTAAGTAGCCTTACTATATTTACAAACCATCTGTGTTTGAAAAACTATTGCAAATCAAATTTGTTTGAGAATACCACCACCTTCTGGCTTGTGTGAGAAACAGGCATCACCACTTCTACTATGGAGAAAGTTAAACATCAAAATTCCAGTTTGAGTTTCCTATCTCATTTCTTTGCTTATGTCGCACCCTTCTCATCCCTGCTCACTTTTGAAGGTCTTTCACAGGTTGTTCCTTCTGCTGCTTGTTTCTCATTCAGTTCTGAATGGTTCACATCTTTCTTCAGCACTCGGTGTCAAAAGAACACCCTGACAATTTCTTCAGTATTAGTGGTAAGTTCCTTATAAATTTAGTTTGCAAAGCCATTTCAGCTGCTCTCCTTCAATTTCACTTGCTAGAATGACAAATTCTTAGGTTACTAATGTTCTGAGCTTACTATTATACTGCTGGAAAGCATCTCATTACCTTTTGTTGTTCCCTTACCTGTCAGTGTTGACATAGTCCTGTGCGGGTTTTATACATGGAATAAACAGAATGGACAACATAATACTGTAAATCATATGTAATGTAAATCATGTTCTGGATGTGGATTTTGCAACCAGAAATCTCCAGAGATTGTTGGACCAATTGACAGACACTTGCAACTCACAAATTATTGACAGTAGTCTTGGAAGGAAAAAAATGGCCATATTCTGTATCTACTGGTAAAATATACAGAATGTCAGTGATATGAAAGTTTCATCTTTTTTGTATGAAAACAACTGAAAATCAAACTAGGTGATGCTGGGAATTCTGCTTTGCTACTCCTAAATAGTAATTCCTCACAAGGAGGAAGCACAAGCTAACCAGAATATGTGTTTTGGGTTTGGAATACATGGCAGTTCTTCAAGTATACATTATGTGATCAGAACCAAAGTTCTCCTATTTTCCCTTCATCGTTTACAAAGCAATGCGCTCACCCAAGTTAAGGCACACTTGTTCTGACTGAAGTGGGTACTGGTTCTGGTTCTCAGTTCCAGGATTTCTTCATACATGAAAAAGGGCTGCCATGGGACATAGTTCTGAGGTTCAGAGTGTAGAGTTTCTGCAACCTGGAGGAATTCTGGAGTGCATACATGACCCCATTTAGACAGTTTAGCTAAAACTGCCACCAAAGACAAAACTACAAATAGACTATATCTGGAACATTGGGTGGTCCCACAGGGTTGTACAAGTCCATTACTCTGTGGCAGCTGTTACTTCACAAAGTAAAGCAAATCCTTTTTATTAAAATCGCTCTCATTTCTGTTTGGCATTGCTATTTATTGAACAGCACTCTACAGCACATCTCTTAAGTAAAACCAATAAGCCAATACTGCTTCTGCAACTACTTCAAATTTTAGTTCTATGAAACACTTGGGAAATTACATGAGCAGCTGTAAGTAAATTGCACAATTTCTTCTTACACTGTCAAGAAAAAACCCTGATTAGTAGGTATTCTATAGGGATATAGGCTGGTATACTTCAATAGTCGCATGTGGCTATGTGCAGCTGTGAATTAGAACCAGTTAAAATACAAGGGAAAAGCAGCACTGACTGTCTGGCACTTGTATATGTAAACTGGTAATAAGTATTGACACAAATCTTAAAAAAATATGATGCTCTTTATTACTCTTTACATATCAGTTGTTCCAAATATTGGAAGGTTTCACACTCAGAAGTTCAAATTTTCTGAGGTGGAGTTACTTAGAAAAAATACTTTTTCTTCCGTGCACAGAATTTACACTTTGTAGTATAGAAGGCCAGCCTGTGATCCGGTAGTATTCTCCAGTGTCAGTTCCTGAGTCCATATGTACGAGGAAAGATTTTTTTGTGTAGATAATCTGCCATTTTTCTGGTACTTTGTAGACTTTCTATCTCAAAAAATGGAATCTGGAAACAAAACAAAAATGATTGCTGGAAATAACTTTTAATAAACCACTAGGTAAGACTGATGTACATTAAGCAAATGCAAAATTACACATCAAATACCCTTTCTGTTATAAAATTAAAATTTTAATCCTAAATGTACTATTGAGCTGTAAATGACCTGTATAGAGATTACTGTAAAAAAAAGTGATATCTATTACTTAATTTATACTAAGCTAATTATTATAGAGTTAGGCTTATGTAATAAGTGATAAGTGGAAAATAAAATCTCAAGGAACTGAAAGTAACAGTTTTCATTCAAAGTATGTTTAAAGAAAAATATATCTTTATTAATTCAACAGGCAAAGGTTATACTCTTGTGAAAATATTATTTACAATACATATCAGCTTCTTTTTTTAAACTCCAAACCTTTTGAAAATGTATTTAGTTAAAAATTCCAATTCTAATGAACTCTTAAATAGCATTTTCTTTTAATTCAAGATTTGAATCTTAATCACTGAAGACAAGTACTCTTCCAAAAAGCAACTATGTGGCACAAAGCACAGACAGAATACACTAACTGATCCAAGGAAGAGAAAGGTATTTCTGTACACCCTCAAAAAGGTAAAAACTAGGCAGAGAGAACCTAATATAGAACAAAAACCACTACATGTGCTTTAGGAGTTAATTGAAACTACAGTTTTAAGTATTGTAAAATATTTTTACTTGTTTTCTTAACCAGAGCAAAAGTAAATTGTCTTTGGACTTTACCTGCACAACTTCATAACCAAGTAACTGAAGATGTCTCTGTTTAATAGCTTCTTCTCCCAACAGATTGTGGCTATGAGTACAAAATCTATTCTGACCATCAACACACAGGGCAATTCTAAAATTAAGCATAAATGTAATATCAAAAAAAACACCCAAAAAAACAAAAACAAACCCAACAAACCCACAACAATCAGTTATTTTAATCACCACAACTACTGCAGTTCCTAAGAAGCATGAGACAATACCTCCCTCTTACACATTGTTGATTCAGATGTGGGATGCAACTTAACCTAGTTCAGGATAATTTAAATCACTCAATTTAAGGGGGGGAGGTGAAACCCTGAAACTTAGTGGAACTTATCTGAAAAGCTTTTTAATTTGATCTGAACAAAAATTACCATGCAAGTTTATGAGAATTTTTAATGCTATGATTAGTAAGCTGTTTTGAATTCTTCTAGAAAGAAAAATATAAAAACCCTTGCCCCAGCTAGAAAAGAATTCAGCAGCTAAATTTATTTAACTTACTAATTTACCTGTTAAATCAATTAAGAGTTCAAGCTGAGTTTAAGCTACGTCTGTTTTAAGTTAAACGTGTACATATGGTTGGTAGCATGGATTATAATTGTATTTTTTCTTACAGGTGATAAAAATCCCATCAATTTAAACCAAGTTTTGTATATCTGCTGTTAAAAAGTTGCTTAAATTTTCAGTATGTTAAGTATATTGTGACTTTATTTACTTTATGAACGCTATTACTTTAAAAGAAACATTAAAGCTCATTCTGAAGCATTTAAGCATGGGGTCTTGGAAAGAACCTGTATTAGTCTGAGTCTTGTGAAGGTGTCCTGGTTTCAGCTTAAACCACAACAGAAGGTTATGCTGGAGAAAGCCTAACCTCTTCAAAGACTTTTGCTTTATTCAAGGCAGTACAGTTGCAAATACCACACAGGCAGGTTGCTTAACTTTGTATCCAAGGTTTCCCAAAGTAACCCTTGTTTAATATACATTTAAACACCTATGCATTTCTCAGTGAAAAATAACCAGCATCTGTAGGAAATACCCTTATTATGCAGGATTCTTTGCAGAAGTAAGTTTTTGAACTCAAACTGGCTTAAACTCTGTTAAATCTGTGCAAATATACTCATAATTTAGTTTTAATTTGAAAATGAATTACAGGATATCAGAATAGATTGCCGTAATCCAAATAAGGATCACTTGATTCTGTCTGTCACTGGGTAAACAGACCAACCATCTGACACTGTATCATCAGGCAAAACAATGAGCAAAATCCAGATTGTTAATTTTGTCCTTTTGCCAGTGGTTTCAGTGTGAGCTCTGAACTTTGTTGAAGTCAATGGCAAAACTACAAATAGCTTAATTTTTGCCAGGTTTTCACCCTATATACTCTTGGTGTAAACCCCCATTTTACCAGTGGTTTCTTTTGCTGTCTTACCGTCTGTGTACCTCTTCAAGTTGAGCTGCAGGCAATACAAAATCTTCTTCGTCTAATTTAATCTCAATATCTTGTGAATATGGAAAAAGAAGTGACATTAAAAGTCATTTCTTATAACAAACTTTCTACTTTAATTCTCATCCTCTCACAGTTGTTTTATTAAATAACTATAATACTATCACTTTTTTTTTTTAAAATCATAGAGGCTCGCAAAAGTTGTATAGACTTAACACGAAGGAGTGATAATTAGTTCAGCCTTTCATAATGCTCACAAGTAAAGTAGTATTCCAAAGCCACTAAAAAATGTAATGCAGTTAAATGGCACTTTGCTGTGCTAGCTAGGATCTCTGGAATTTTAAGGGCCTTGGGGAGAGACACACTCTCTCCCTCTGCTAACTTCAACATTCTCATGAAAGCTGACACGCAGAATAATTCTGGAATCATCCCCCTTTTTGTTTTAAATCCCTCTGACATCCATGGTGTCCAAGTCTCCCTTCCCTCAACATCTTATTACCATCCACCTCTCCTGAGCACGTGCCTTTCCTCATCACTGCCTTCTGTTTTTCCTGCTGCACACAACACTTTGTTTTGCTCACTCCTGTCTTATAACCCACAAACCATGTCATCAGCAGCTCTCGCTGAGGGGAGAGGAGTCCAGCTGAGCCGGGCACATGGCTGACCACCTTCCTTTCTCTGGTCTCCACTAAAGCAGGGAGAGCAGGCAAGTGGTATTGCCTCATTTTGCTTTACGTTATACAAATTGTTTAATGGATAAGGAGCTGGTAATAAAAACACAGAACACAAGCAGCTGTTAGCAGCAGTTTTCAATGCAGACTGGCTGCGTAAGCACCAATTAATACTGTGGTGCTTTTCTCTCCATTTTCCTTTCTTTGACTCTAAAAAATATTTACTTAAAGTTGCTAAATTTCAGATCTTTTACAGAAAATTGTATCCCAGTTTACTTTTCCTGTATTTGCAGAATTTAGAATGCCTAGAAAGGAAATAAAAGCTTTGGCACCATACACACACACATTTAATTATTAATTGAAAGAAATTATACTTACCAACTACATAGAAATACGGTGTTGATACCTCTGATGCAAAATATATTCTTTTTTTCAGCAAATAAAGTAATCCTGTCTTCACCCTTTTAAAGAGGTGAACATCAGGAGAACTGTGAAGTGTGGGACAGGCCTTTACTTGGTACTTTGAAAGAAGTTTCGGACCCTGAATAAGGACAGAAAACCAAATCAAAAAAAGGGAGATAACATTTTTGTAATTACTTCATATTAACATAGCAAAATGCATTCTGTGCATTTCAAAGCCGAGTCTATTGAGAGACCTACAGTCTGAGGTATGATCTGCTGCATACTTAAAATCACCCAACCAACCGCCGGAACATCCTCAGGAAGCTTCAATGCTGTCACGTTCATGAGAAATACACAGCTATTTCCATTCATACAAATGCATGAAGTGATTCAATCAGGGAGATATGCTCCCTATTTTCATCAAGGTAAGTTGGTTTGTCCAATTCCAATGCTTTTTATGGGAAATACACGCAACTAAGTATAAACAGGGTCAAAATGACCTTATAACCTCTTGGTAACATCACTTCTGGTTTCACATGTACTGTACCTCATAAAATGGGCACTCCAGGGTGACAGTCAGAAAAAGCTGGGTTAGCTGGAACATAACAGCTCTGTTCAAACCAGGTGGCTGAGCTGAAACAACAATATTCAGGTTTTCAGGTGTACCTTCAACAAAGTATCTTTACACAAACCATATGCAGAAGTCAGGAAAAGCTGTTCAGTAGAGTGTGCAGAAAAGCTACTTAATCATTAAAATTCTCAGTAAGTGCTTAAATGAACAGAAAGATCAGTATGAAAGTACATAGGTAGAAAAATGAGAAAATTATTTACAGAAATATCAACATAAAAATACAAAACTAGCAAGATCTTAGTTAAAAATGTCATATTTCTTTCACAAAAAAAGCGGATCCAAAAGATGTACGACATTCTACATAGAAGATAAATTTGAGTTGAGGTCTTAGATAAATATGTCCTCATAACCACTTTCCCCTGAGTTGTAGTCCCAGGAGCTCATTGTTTCACCTTTTTTTTTTTTTTTTTTTTTTTTTTTTTTTTTTTTTTTTTTTTTTTTGTAAATATCTGCAAGTTGTGGATAATGCCAAATAATTTCTGGAGTTGTCTGCTTGTAAAAATCAACTCCTTCAGGTATTTCACATTGTTGAAAGACTAAGTGACCAAAATTTCTAATCACTTTGAAAATTTTAGCTTAGTTTTATTAGTAGAGCAGTCTTAGCTGAAATCTTGTTAAGTCAGTCATCATTCTGGCATAGCTTGCATCTCTCTACAATGACCCTAAAAATGCTTTAGTATCAAATAGAGAATAACTCAAAATGATGTGTTGTTCATAATAGATTTGTGTCCAAAAGCATTGAAATAATCAGAGCCAAGAACAGGCTACCACATGGGACAAGTTCTAGCATCCCGTATTTAGACAAAGGACAAACATGGGGAACACCAGGTCACTGTTTTTCAGAAAACCAGGATTAACTGAAATAATTCTTTTAAGGGAATTCAAGTCTGTGTTTTAAAACTGTACAGTGCAATTTTCAAACTCAGCCAAATGACATAACATGAAAGACAATGGCAACTGTGACAAGGAAGCAACAGCCTTCGGTCTCCCGATCACTATTTTCCAGTCACTTAGATTTGATAAATTGAAGTGATTAAAAAAATAGGTGCTTGACAAAAGACAAACTACATAACTGAAAGAAATGTGGAACATCCCAGGAGAAATTCTGCTCCTTACCTTGAAGCTTTTGCAGAAAATAGGGACTAAATATTTTTGGCAGATAATTTATTGGATAACGTTGAATAAGGACACAGGAGTGTAGCAGGTTCAGCAAGGTGTGAGGCTGGAAGTGCCTCAGGCAGGTATGCAGCACAGCTTCAAGCTTCCTGAACAAGGAAGAAGCACTTGGAGGCAGGTAGTTAAGAGTCCCAAATGGGATAATGTATGCAGCAATCTGGTCAGTGGTAAGTCTGTCAGCATTGGAAATGAAACTTTCTGCCACTGCATCAAAGATGGGCTTTGAAAGGATCATCTTTTTGCAGCAATAATGCATGACCTTGCTGACTGTTTGAGGATGCATGGTGAGGATGGACTCGGGGACATGTCTTTCCAGTACCTCTGTAAAAGTTTGCAATTTTTGCCCAAAGTATAGGAAAGCTTCCAGTACATTTACCAGTTCATGATCTGTGAAATAGGGAACGTGTTTTACTGAATGTTTACACAGTGCAGTGACTAAGAGAACTGCCTGAGTCTGACGAAGAACCACCAGTGAATTCAGTATTACACTTGCAGAGTTTGGGTTGAGCTGGGAAACTGTGTGTAAAGTGACACTGTTCAGTCTGTTTAGCAAGTTTTGGCATTGTTTCCCTTCCCTCGCAGTCACTTGCAGTATCTTATAAACCATCACTATTTCCCTGGGACTCCACCTCTCAATGTCTCTGTCTTGCATGTGGTTCACAATTTGTTCCAGTGTCGCACAACTTGGGCCTTCTAACTCCAGCAAACTCTCTCCAAGAGAACACAGATGCTCAGCAGTCAGCTGTCCCCTGCTGAGCCGCTCCTCGCTCTCCGAAAGCAGGCTCATCATCAGCGTGCTCTGCGGATCTATGCGTAGCTTTATCAAAGCCTGCAATGCATTCAGCAGCCCCATGTTTGACAGCTTTGAGGATTCAAATTCAAACTGGAAGCATAATGCCCTGAAAACTTCATTCTCTAACAGTGCAGGGTTTTTAAGACCGTTGTCATCCACCTCAACTTCAGAAATCCTCTGCAGGGCTCCTGCGGCCATAGTATCAGACATAACCTCTAGAGAATTAAGAAAGTAAAAAATGTCTTTTGATGTACAAAGGTTGTTCAGCGTCTTGAAGAATAATTGTTCATCCATCCACATATTATTTGATTTAGTACAGTTCCTGATATCACCACAAAGATGCACAGCTTCATTAATAGAAAGTGGCTGCATCTGCAGTTGTACAGGTTTTTTCCTACAAAACAGATATTGACATTTATCTTTGACACACGGCATCCTCATGGCCAGGGAGCTGCAGTTTTGGGGTTTTCGCTGCCCCCTGATGAAGTTCAACCTTTTGCTTAGTGTCATCAAAGCAGACCTGCTTGCTGGTGTGCTGGATGAATACAACTGGAAACTTTTTCGGCTAATCAAAGCCATATTGAATCAAGTGAGTTCTGAAATGACACCTAGGGAAAGAAAAATAGATATGTAGTCTGGGAAACAGCACCAGGATCACTAAAATGCAAAAACCCCACAACCCCAATCCTTTTGGTGGCTGGAAAGATGGGTACAATCCCTCCCCCACGACCACGAGCACAAGGCAATGCAGAGCTTAGAAAGGCCGGGAGGCTGTGTGTCAGGCTGCCTCGCGTTCCCGCAAGGACACACTGGCAGACGAACAGGAGACAGATACGGACGTTCCCCCGGGCGGGAGCGGCCGGGGGCCATTTTGCCCGCCACCCCCGCGGCCGGGGCGGCACCGGCGGGGCCCCTCCATCCCCCTCCGTCCCAGCACCTACTGCTGCTACTGCCACTGCCGCCCTGGGGGACACCTGGCCGTGCCCGAGCAGCGACAGCGGCCTCACCTCGGCAGCCATCACGAGCAGCGCGGCGCCTGCCGGGACCTTCCGGCGCCTCGCTCGGCCCCCTCGGCTCGCCCCGCTCCGCTCCGCCCCGGCCCGCCCCGGCCTCCTCCCCGCCCTGCCGCTGCCGCTGCATCCGGCCCGGCCCGGTCTGGCCCGGGCGGTCGCGAAGCGGGGGCTGGCGTTTTGCTTTGGAAGTGGGATTCGTGACCGTGTCCGTGTGCACCGCGTCCTCCAGCGCAAGTACTCCCGTTCCGCGCTCTGGGGCGACGGCGGGGCCGGGCGGAGCAGGTGCGCGGGGCGGAGGGTTTGTATTTGGGTTTTGTATTTGTCTTGGCCCTAGAATGCTTCTCAGCAAGTCGCAAGCTGTTGAAAATGTGGCTTGGGAATGGTTTCATGGCTCAAGGCGCGGTCCCACAACCTGGGTTAAAGCCACAGAGGAGTGCGTGAAGCGCTTCTGGCTGATGACAGAAAGAAAACGTTCTTCCAAGTTTCAGAAGGGTGAAACTCCTCCATGTGTGCACGTCAGGTTGAATAAGGATCTAAGGAGTTTATCCGTCTACCCATGACATAATTAACAGTATGTGCACTGAAGTTTCTTGCTTTTTTAATCCGGTCCGTGGCCGCGCAGTTTATATTTGACAGAGCAGGTCCTTGCTGTGCGCGCTCCGGCCTTGCCGTGCATCTGCGGCATCGCTGGGGCAGCACGTGTGGTTCAGCGGCGTTCCTGGATGCCTTGGCTGCTCCCACACTGTTGCCCTAGGGAGCAGCAGGACGCCCTGCTAATCTTCTGGGACTGTTAGCTTTCTGACCTTTCAAACTATTGGAGCAGATGAGCTGTAATTTGGAATTTCATAATTATTTCATGTTAAGCCCTGGTTTGATCCATCAAATCATAGGTTGTTTTCCCAGCTTAAACGTTGTTTTTTGATGTATGTCTACCAGCATGACAACATGTTAAAGGCTGTGGGTGTGGTAGTACTATAATAGTTACAAGGATTCTTCAGAAAGCTGGGTACCTCAAGAATTACCTTTTTTCCCCGTTTATTCCAGCTGAACTTGTATCACGTAAGTGGAAGTGGCATAGCGCCTTTGAAGAGTGTACAGAGCAGCAAAGCAAGAGCAGTGTGGGCAGCATGCTCGTCTGAGAGCAAGTGTGTTCCTGGTTTATGGTGGTTCATCTGCAGGTAGGCATGACTGATTTTCCTCTCTTTGAGCAGGCATCACTTAGCAGTCTGTGCAAGGATCTTACGGTTGATGACAGAGAGAAGATGTGTTTGCAGGGTGAAGTTCTTCAACTTATGCAGTTTAGATCAAATCATGATCAAAGGAATTTATTGGTCTATTGTTGACATAATTAATTTTTAGAGAATTACAGATTTAAGATCAACAGCAACAATGCAACAGATACAGTACTAGACACCTGGAAAATGTTAATAAATGCCACAGATATTTAAACAGCTTTTTGTATCTAATGCCAAGGAATTGTCTAATTGTGTTCTCTCCCATTGCCACAAGGATTCCTTCACACTGTTGCATACACACACAGTACCCTCTTTCAGGAGGTCTGCATGTGCATCTCCAGCATCATCGCCTCTTCTGGCTGCATGAATTCTCTTGTTTCCGCATGCTGTCTGTGGGAAGTGTGGTTGCTTCAGGTTTTTGTCTCTATGCAATCTACTGGTCCATTCGCCAGTGAAAAAAACCTCTTTCCAAGTTCACATATATACACCAAAAATGTGTGTGGCTGCTTTTGGCACCCTTTATTGTTGCTATACCAGCTGGAGTAGAAAGCTCACAATGTCTTACAGGAATCCTGGCTGTAGGATGTAATCCAGGATGTAGGCAGAGGTCATAACACTGTTAAGCAACATCTGACCATGTCAGACCACATCCTGGCTGCTGTTCCTTCTGTTGCCTTTTCCATTCCCCTGCTGTTTCTGTGCTTCTCAAACATTAACATCTTCCCAAGCCAACTGTTTTTCTAAAAGACTCTTGTTGGTAATGCCTAGGCTATAATGTTGGCAGCTTACTCCTCAGCTTTTCATGTATAGAAGGTTTCTGTGCTATGGTGTGGTCTTAGTGGGAAACTGATTATCTTTTCTCCTTTTCTGAGGTATGAGAAAGAGTGTAGTAATGAAACACTGCTTTGTCCTTATTGGTTTTATCCATTTGTGGTCGGGTGATGCCACCTGCTGACAAGAGAGTTAGGTGAAAACATAGCACCTGACCAGGATGAATCTGTGTTGCTACAGGGATCTGAGTGTATTTAAACTATATTTGTGCTATTTTATATGAATCATTATAATTAGCGCATTTCTTTATTGTGGAAAAGGAAGGTGAAAAATCATTTTGAGGATTGTTTTGTTGTATGCACCTTCTGTACACACATGCACATGAAACCAGTTATGTAAATTAATTTATTTAAAGGTAACTGTTAAGGTAATTACTAATAATTTTAGATAATATACATAATTAATTTAAAATTAAAATTAAAATGGAAAACATAATAGAAGAAAATACAATGAACACCTCAACATTTTCTAGTAATTATATTTTTCATGGAATTAACGTATGATACAGGTACTCTTAAGAACCTATTAGTTGTGCTACTTTCGATGATTTTGATAATTTTGCTTTTTAAAAAAATCTTTTAGAAAAACCCTTCTGCAGTATTATGGGGAGAGATATCCTGCTGTGTCAGTGGAGTACAGTATTCTTATACAATTGCACTATGTTTGTTTTACCTTGAGAGAATGGGAAAAAAGAGATACCTCAAATTACATAGCCACAGGTTTCCATAACTCAGTGTGTCTGGCTAGCACACTGAGTGCTTTCTGTAGTTGGAACTTTGTGCAAGCAATAGGTGAAATACAGCAAACTGGGCCCAGGCATGGGAGAGGTACTTCAGATTAGGAACTGAAAATTTCTCAGTACTAGTTCTAAGTATTTGAGTTCTACTGCACCTCCTTAGCAATGAAAAAATATTGACCAAAAATTAATTTGCAATATCCACTCTAAAGACATTCTGCTTCTCTCTCTTATTTACTGCTGCCTTAAGTTACATCTGTGGTGTGCTCTGTGTCAAAATAGTGGAAGAAAACTTCTTGCATTCAAATTTGCATGGGACAGGTGGATGGATAAGGATATGCACCTCAGTCATCCTGCTGTTTGCAAGGAACTTGGTGAGACCAGGGCAGATTTCTCTAAGATTATTTCTCTAAGATTATTTTCCTAAATAATCTCTATTATTTCTCTAAGATTATTTTCCTAAAAGTAGGAGGAGAAAGCCCCTAAGAGCCAATTACGTAGTTCACAGAATCACAGAATAGTCTGCGTTGGATGGGACCCAGAAGTATCATCGAGTCCAGCTCCTCCAAAGTGAATGGCCAATGTGGGGATCAAAACCAACACCTTGGTATTATTAGCATCATGTTCTGACCAACTGAGCTAACCTCAGGGTCAGGTTGCACTTGTGTAAGGAGCTCTTTTTTGAAATACAAATTTAAAGTCAGTGTTTGTGCTCCAAAACACATAGTGGACAATAAAGTGTAAAGTCATTGCAGCAAAAATTACTAATTTTGAAAAAGAAGACACTGAGCATTTAATTTTTTTTTCCTCAGGCTTTGTAGTTTGACTTCACCAGGTCTATGTTTTGTTTTGTTTTCAGACACTTCAGAAAAGAGAACAAAGCAGTCATTAACTTGAAATGGAAAATATGTAATAATAGAATAAAAATAGTATGTATTTTGATTTTAAAAGTTTTTGTGTTGTATTGTTTATAGACTAGATTCTTGGTATCAGTGATGTTGTAATGTTACTGCAGCATCAAGGCAGTACAGGACATAGGACCAACACCACGTGTCCTTTGCAACCTGATCTACAAAGTTTGCTTGTAAGAAATGGCTTCACTTCAGAGTAGCTGCCTCATTTCCAAGTTAAACACCAATACTGCTGTCTTTCTCTCTTTTTAATCTTATAAACAAAGTAAAATCTTGCTGTTCTGCTTACAAGAAATTCACTTTTGAAATTCTTTTTTTCCCTGCAGTGTCTTTAAAAAAAAAGTAAAATGTGCTGTGAGTCAAAAAGGAGGTTTTTGCTTCTCTATGCAACACAGAAGGGGCAGGCAAAAGCCATAGCTGAGGAAATATGGCAGCAAGCAGGTGCCCATGGACTTGAAGCTGATATACATTGTATAAGTGAAATGGATAAGGTGAGATACTCCATACTGTTTCGAAAAATATATATTGAGGAGCTGAATTCTTCTTCATGTGCTAGAGTGGTGGCTCTTTATAATCAAAAAGGATAGCAGATGCACCCATCAAAAAACACCATCTCATGTCAAATTTTTGTTCTTTGTGAATCAGTAATTTCAACCAATACTCACAGTTGCTTAATAGCCTTCTGCCAAAGATACGTCTTGTGATATTTCTTACTAGAATTGTAAATTAATGTCTTCTAACTGTAAATTATCGCTCTTCTAACAATGATTCAGTGACTTCTTGTAAACTTTTAATGTATGCAGTAGTGAATGAATTCTGTATTTACAGTTCTGGTTTGCTGTTACTAGAAATGATGCTTTTTTTCTTGTTTGTTTGGTTTGGTTTTGTTTGTGTTTTGGTTTTGGAGGGGGGTTTTTGTGTGGTTTTGTGGTTTTGCTGGGGTTTTTTAAATTATTTTTGTTTTTGGTTTTTTGGTTCTGTTTTTTTGTTGCATTGATGTTCTGTGTTCTGTTAAGTGTGGGCTCCAGCATTGCCCAGAGCTTTTCCAGGTCTTCTTGTGTTGCTTAGCATGTGCACTCATTTCAATTCCCACAGAACTCACTTCGAGCTAAGTTCTAGAACAAAATAAAAAGCTTGGCTGGGACAAGGAAGTGGCTTTTTATTACTAGCTGTTTTCCAAGAGTAAGAATGTGAAAACTTAGTTCTGTAACTAAAAGCATTACGGACTGTACTTTCCTTCACAAAGTACTCTCAACTGTATGGCCTTCTACAAAAACATATTAAAAAAAACCAATCAAAACTTGATAGGCTGGTATTTAATATGGGATAAGGAGAGAATAACATCTAAAAGAGAGTTTTTTATGCACTTGAAAATGTGAGACATTTTGAATGAATGTGCAGTGAGAATGTAGCTGAGTGTTAGAAAGTGACTTTCATGCAGCCAGCAGGGAATGTGAAGTTTCTCCTTATATTTTTGCATTTAATGTCGTCTGCACTTGATAGGTTTGGAGATTAGTTTCAGGAAGGTGATAGTCAAAACATTTCTAGCCCTGTTATTGGCCTGCCACTTAAATAAATGTATTTTGCCAAATTTAGTAAAACAATTCGGAGCTGCAAATTAATTATGAATTGAGAATCTGAGAGTTGGGCATTGAAGAAAAAAGGAATTTCAGCAGCTTTGTAAATTTTGTCACATATAAACTTATGATTTTTTCCCTACCTGTCATTTAGAAAGTCTGTCTTTATGTAGTTTTGGGTATTTTCAGACCTTGTGAAGGTCTGTGGATGGAATAGGTGGTTACAGAGGCAGTAATAGTAATGTGATCTTCTTGCCATTCAAAATGAGTGGTCACATACTGCTCAGATCTCAGCAACACTGGCTGTTTCCAAGTAGTGTCTCTCACCTACAGTCCCAGGAGTGAGATAAGGTCATAAATCTTTGGTTGGTTACAGTGATTACGTTTTATGAAGACTGAAATAAAGTGGAGGTGAGGTAAGAGCAGTAAAAAAATGGGAGGCTAAATGGAGATCATATTGGGTCACAGTGTGTGTAGTCAGCCTTGTATGAGTTATGTGAATAAGTACATTTGTCATGATATGTATTATTCTGGATGAGACAAACCTAGCTGTCTGATCCCGTCCTCTTCTTTCAGCAACCATGCACAGCTTGAGCAGACTGCTCCCTGCTCTTGTGTGGCATTGCTGTCCTCAGCTGAGGGAAACATTTGAAGGAAAGAGAAAGAATGAGACAAACCTGAAAAACAAAGAATATAGGAAAAAGTGGAAGGTAAAAAACTGTATAGTTGTGTTAGGTTCTTGCTGGTCGGGTGATGTAGCAGACCTTGCAGTAATGGATACAAATTATTGCAGAACCTTTGTCACTAAATGTTTGGTTTTCAAAAGGTGTCTAAGTTTGCAGACAAAAATCTGCAGTAGACCGAGCAAGAATTTAGTGAGCTAATCATGCCTCTGTTCTGATACACCGCTTCATACTTCCTGAGCTTGTATCTTTTTTTTTTTTTTTTTTTAATGGAGCTCGTTTTAGTGTATATTCTCACGTGATTTGCTTTTCGTTGTAAATGCAGTAGTCACCTGTGGTAATGCAGAAGCTCTGGGTCTCTACTTACAAAATCAGCTATGGAAGTTTTGAAAATCTGAGTCCTTATTGCAACAGGAGCCTTAAGGCTATTTTTTGTACAACTTAAAGTTTAGTTTTGAAAGTCTTAGGATTTTTTGAGTACTTGGAGTTTGCCTGAACTTGTAAAAGACAAAAGCTCTGTTTGGAAGGTTCTTGGACCACAACTCATTGGAGTCTGGCAAAGTGCCCAGGAAATGTTTTTGGAAGTTTACTCTGTTTACTTGTACTTCTCTAGGCCTCTGCTGTAAGCCACTGTCAGAGGCAAGACATGTGGTAATTTAAGTTTACCATGCAACTGCTTTTAGCTTCTTCAGGAAAGACTTGGAAACATTGCCAACAGCAAAACCACTTTAGTCTGTTTCTATGTATTCCTAGCTTTTTTGGGTTGTAGGTGTCAGGTAATTTTTTACACGGCTTGACAAGGAGATAAAGTTTGAGTGATTTATTGAGTGAGGTGTTCAGAACATAGCTCCTCAAAATCTGGAGTTTCAAATTGCAGTCTTGAAACTGCTCTGAGCAAAACGCAGCTCCTCTTGCAATCTTTCTTTTTATTTTCTCATAATCCTATTATTTTTAGTAAACTTGGAATGCTGGGAGATAATTTAAATGGGAACCCACAGGGAGCAGTAGAAGGAGCTTAGGTTGCTTATTATGGCAAAAAGGAGGCTAAGGAGTGATCTAATAGCAGCCTGTGTGAGCCAAACTGGACAACAGGAGGCCAAATCCATTGGGTGCTGCTTGATAAACTCAGATTTGACACTAGTGGAAAAGTTCTGCATGAAAGAAGCTGCCCAGAAAAGGGCAATCTCTACCCTTAGAAGTTTCCAAAATTCGGCCAGTTATAGCTGACCAAGTGTGGTGCTGACTGTTAGTCACACTTGGGGCATGGGGTGGGTGGGACGAGGTGTTCTCCAGAGGTCATTCCCAAACACTGGACCGGAGCTGTGTTTCACAGGTGTCACTCCCCATAGGCTATAGGGGTGCTGTGAGAGTGATTTGTGCACCCGACCCATGGCACTTTGGCACAGTGCTGCAGCCTGCTGAAGGTGGGAGAGTCCAAGATTCTGAGTGCTTTTTACTTGAGAAGTAATAAATGGTTGCATGAGATCCAAATTTATGGAACTGACACACAGTCCCTTCTACAAGCAGCTCCTCTCAACCTGATGTGATGGGAGTAGCCCCCCTGAAACTCTGGGAAATGTGGGAGACCAGTATTAGCAAAGGAGAGACAAGTGAATTGAGGGAAGGGTGAATGGGCAAAAATTAATAAGACTGTAGAGCACGGTGTCTGATTATCACTCTTCAGAGCTACCTTAGTTCCCCCAAACGCCCTGGGGATTTTTTTGGGTATGATGATCTCAAAGGCCTTTTCCAACCTAGTTAATTCTGTGATACTGTGATTCTGTAACATGCAAGTTATCAGACAGGACCAAATGATACTTAAGGGAATTTAGAAGTGATCCCTACAGTTTGTGTGGCCACATCCCACTTGGCTGTGTGTGATTGTGATCATATATACAAAAATACTTTTTCCAATTGACAAATAAAATACTGTAAGAACTGTGTACTTCAGCTGTCTGAGTGCAGTTGTGACGTATTCTTTGTATATGTACTAGCCTGCTCAAAATGCTGCCCTTGGACATCTGTGTGTGGGATCATAGGATATTTCAGCTTGGAAGAGGCTTCATGAGGTCATCTTGCAGCAAGGTCAGTTGAAGTCAGAGCAGGTTTTTCAGGGCTTTATCAAATCTGGTCTTGAAAACTCCAAATATGATCATAAGTTGCATCCCCAAAATTACTTGTAATTACTTGAAATTTCTGTGGCTTAATACAGGTAAAATGAGATTAATGGTTTTCTGTGTACCCTTGGGAAGGAGAAAGGTGGGAGATACAGTATCTAAGGTCACAATTATGTATCAAATGGCACCTTGTAACTTAACTTGTTCTATTGCTTGTAGTATAACCTGGAAACAGAAAAGGATCCTGTAGTTATTGTTATTTCCACTACTGGGACAGGAGACCCACCGGACACTGCTCGCAAGTTTGTAAAGAAAATTCAAGACAAGACCTTGCCTCCTGACCATTTTGCCCATCTCCAGTATGGATTGCTAGGTGAGTTGGTATTTTCTATATTATTGCAGAACTTGCGTGTCAGTGAATAATTTTTTTTTTAATTTTATTTCTGAGTAGGTGGTTCAGGCTTTTTTAAGTGCCTATAAAACATTTTGTTTTATAAAAAGCAGTTTTATATAATGTCCTCTATGAGCAATAAAGGAAAAAAATCACAAAAATTATCTGAATGTAAGCTACCAATGTAATTTTTTATAGCTTAATTTTCTTTGCCTACAAACCATATGATATAAGCTATCTGTAACTGTTTGAAGTTAAATTTGATGTCAAGTCTCTACAGAGATTAGTAAACTAGATTAGTTTACTTGACTGTGTGAGTCATTGGGCATTTTTCTCTACAGAGGGAAAGGCAGTATAAAATGCTTTTAAAAGTAAAAATCTTTAATCTTCCCATCCCTTTAAATTAGCAATAATACAGTAGTTTTGAATGTTGTACTCATCAAGAGAATTAATGTATCTTCAGCTTAAAGATTGATCATCAAAATACAGATTTGGCAAACTGTATGATATATCTTGAACTGATGGTAAAGTTAGTTTGTTGAGTTTTCAAATTTCATTTATAAACAAACTCCAGAAATGCCTATTTGAACCTAGGTTGTTTTTACCTGACAAGTTTAAGTTGATAGATGGGAGTGAGGAAACTTCTAAGTTTCTAATAAGGAAGGGACCCATTAGAAGGAAATTTCTACTGGATATATAGTATGGAAGTCCAAATTATGTGCATCCTAATCATGTAGCATTTTGAGAAGCTATTATGCTATTGCCTGGTTACACATTATAGTTTGTGAAATGGTCAGGTTTTTCACAGCTGCATATGGGTATGTGTAAAGATAAGTATTGTATTAACCCTGAATTTTGTTATGGCAGAAATTACAATGTGATTTAAGTTTAACAAGTTATCAGTCTTAAAATACATTCATGGTATCCATCTAAACTGGTCCAATGAAATGTTTGCTCCAAGTATGGTGTTTGAGAGAAAGCAGAAGTCTTCTTAAAAGGGAAAAAAAAAAAAAAAAAAAAAGGGGGCAGTTATAAGGAGAGAGGAATGGTCCATTATTAGGTGGCATCATAGTTTAAATGCAGTCAGAAACCAAGCCCAACCCAGCTGCTCTCTCACTCCTCCAACCCCTCCCTGATGGGACAGAGGAGAGAATAGGAAGGGTAAAAGTGATTACACTAGGGGGCTGAGATAATGACAGTTCAATAGGGAAGGCAAAAGCCATGAACACAATTAAAGCAAATCAAGGAATTCATTCACCCTTCCCCATGGGCAGGCAGGTGTTTCAGCCATCTTCAGCAAAGCAGAGCTCCATCACACATAGCAGTGATTTGGGAAAATAAATGCCATCACTGCATATGTCCTCCCCGTCCATATTCTTTCCCCAGCTTTATGTGCTGAGCATGATGCCATGTGGCATGGGATGTCCCTTTGGTCATTCTCTTGGGGTCATCTGTTCCAGCTGTGTCCACTTTGTGCACCCCCAGCCTCCTCTCTGGAGATGAGAGGTGAGGCCTTTGTTCTCTGTAAGTTCTGCTCAGCAATAACTAGAACATCCCTGAGTTATCAATACTGTTTCCAGCACAAATCCAACCACATGCTAGCTATGATGAGGAAAACTAACACTATTCCAGCCAAAACCAGTACAAGTGGAAATAATAAAGATCTAGTGGTTTGAAATTGCATACAAGAAAGGGTCAGGCTGGGAAAAATTCTGATAGCAATAATGAACCAGTGGTGTGGATTACTTAGAGAATTTGTGAAGGTGGACCTAAAACCAGTGATCTTTAAGATTGTTGGCAAGGATCTCTAAAGGATGATTATCCTTTTTATGGGATGGGTCAGTGATTTGCTTGACCTCCTAAAATCTTGGATCTTCCATGGACATACTTCCTGAGTGCATTGACTGTTCAGCTGGTAACAAAGAGCATCTTCATTTAAAACAGCTTCACAACAGTTAAGGAGCAGAAAACCCTGTGCAAACAAGATCTACAAAGAAATCTTTCCTGCAGAGGAAGTTGCTGGACTACATTCCCTCATGCAGATTTTTCAGCTTTCTTTTTGTTTAAAATCACTGCTATGTTTGATCTTCTTTTTCTTTTTCCCAAGTTTCTAATATTTTAAAATTTCTTCTAATACTCTCTTGTGTCTGACATTATTAACAACTTAATCCTGAAAGATAATTTCTTTTGGTAATTCACACGTAGTTTATCAGGTTTACTTTTTAAATTATTTTAGTTCCTTACATTTTTCCTGTTAGAGAATTTTGTATTTTTTAAAAGCCTCAAACTAAAGCAGTATTCTTCTGAAATGTGAAATATTAAAAGGAAAGTGTTTTCAGAGTATTTCTCTGTTTTACATTTGGGAAGGAGGAGCCATTTTTTCAGCCCTATTTTGGGACAAACACAATTTTGTTTGAAATTCATATACATGTATGTACATTTCAATGCAACTTCTTAATAATACACTTACATATGCAAGTGTTTAAGTATATATAGATATATAATTATATTTATCATAGAATCATAGAATGCCTTTGTTGGACAGGGCCTTTAAGATCATCCAGTTCCAAACCCCTGCTATGGGCAGGGGCACTTTCCACTAGACCAGGTTGCTCAAAGTCCCATCCAACATGACCTTGAACACTTCCAGGAATGGGGCATCCACAGCGTCTTTGGGAAACCTGTGCCAGTGCCTCACCACACTCATAGTGAAGAATTTCTTGCTAACATCCAATCTAAACCTACTCTCAGTTTGAAGCCATTCCTCCTTGTCCTGTCACCACATGTCCTTGTAAATCCGCACATCTTTCTTGTAGGCTCCCTGAAGGTACTGAAAGGCCACAATTAGGTCACTCCAAAGCCTCCCCTTTTCAAGGCTGAGCAAACCCAATTATCTCAGCCTTTCCTCCTAGGAGAGGTGTTCCGTGTTGTGCCCTGTTGTGGACTTGCTCCAGCATATCTGATTCTTCTGTTTGCCTGCAAGAAAAGTCTGTCTTGACTTTATGTAGCCTGGGAGCTGCAGGATTGACACGATTCCTCTTTCCTTGAATTTGCTAGGTCTGGGAGATTCAGAGTACATGTTCTTTTGTAATGGTGGAAGGACAGTAGACCGACGACTTCAAGAACTTGGTGCCCAGCACTTCTATGACACGGGATTGGCAGATGACTGTGTAGGGTAAGAGCAGAATGGGTTTGGATTTTATTTCTTCATGATGCAATATTTGCATAAGCATTTGGCCAAATGTTCTGAACCGTTTGAAGTCCATTGAAGCTGGATACTCAGCACCTCATAGAAATGACTTCTGCCTGAGCACAGTATGTCTTTTCAATCTCAGTTGGCATTAAGTAAAACTCCATTTTTAAAGTGTCAGGTAACTTCTGTAATGCCTGGAAAAATAGTATTTAGCAGTTTTAGAAATTAAATAAGTCAGAGTAAGTAGAGGGGTTTGAAAATGTAGTTTCTTTTTTCCTTTTTTTCTTTTTTATCTTTTGGGTATGGGCAGAGGATCACTTTAGCGTAATTGTGTAAGAAGATTTCTCTCTTTCCTGTAGAGGAATTATGTAAGAAAACAACTCCCTGTTCTGTTGTACTTTCTGGCCGGTAGGCTGCAGTCTTGGCTTAGTTATTTTGAACTGCTGATTATATTGATTCTGATTCTATTGATGATGATGCAAGGCAGTTGAACACAAACATTGTCATAACCATAAAACTTATCTCTTGTGTTCTGAAATAATAAAAATGGGCCATTAGTGTAAGCTATCGATGTTGCTGTTGCACAGTGAAAAGTTGCATATTCTGCTGCCATTCCTTCAACTTTCTGTCATAAAGTTCAGCATATGAAAATAAAAATGAGAAACTGAAAGAAGAGCAAGGCTATTATACATTTTAGACTTCGTAAATTTGCATAGTGATAGCAACTAAATTTTTTTTTTTGACAAGTAACCTTGGTAACAGTTGCAGATATATATTAAAAATGGAAAGTGAATAGTGTTTTTTGCTTTTGTGATCTTTCATTATTTGTGAATTAACAGTCCAGGAAGTCACAATAGTTGATCCATGCATTTCTTCTTTTTTTCCCCTCCATTCCCAGTTTGGAATTAGTGGTTGATCCTTGGATTGATGGACTTTGGCTTGCCCTCAAAGAGGCATTACAATTGCGGAAAGAGAAAGAAGGCATGAACAATGACATCGATGCTGTTTCCAGCTCTATCTCTACAGCTCCACATGCTGTGCATGAACTAAAGCTAAGCTCTGAAGTACAGAACTTGAAGCTAGAAGATGAGGGAACAAGGGCTTCTGATATTCTGTCACAGAAACTGGATGACATCAACCTTGTGGCTCCAGCTAGAGACACCGAACCGTCACTTGTTCATTCTGTCCCTCCTGTCTCTCAGTCTGCTCTTAATATTCCTGCCCTGCCACCGGAATATATAGAGGTGGAGTTTCAGGACACCCAGGGTGAGGTAAGGACCTCCCTTTGAGTGATGGAAGCCTCTAGATCTTGTAGGAGTATGAGTGTATACTCCTACATAAGGCTCAAAAGAGCAAGTGAATGCTTACATAACAGAGATATGTCCCCAAATGCAGGAGGCTTTTGAATTTTAAGTAAAAAGTCCATTTTTATTGAATGGAGGTGCCACCTTATGGGTTATGGACACTTATGTCAAGATATAATTCAGCTAAATAGTAAGTTGGTACTGCACTGTCAGGAAGGAAAGAATTCAAATCCTCTGTGGCTTATAACAGTGAAAACATGTTGCTGTAGTGAGAAGTACAGTAAAGTTTCTGTTCAAATTTTTCGTACTTTGAGAATGCGCTAAGGGGCTGTAAATTGCTCAAGATATTGCTGCTTACTTAGTAACAGAGAAACTTGTCATTGTGCAAACATGATCATTATTTTACTGTGGGAAATGGAAGATGAACTGTAGATCAAAAGCCAGTGTGCTTTTCATGTTGAAGCCATGTTGAACAAAGACCTGCTGAACTAAGAGAAGAGGTAGCATGAGCTGGAAATCACCTCCAGTTGGCAAGAGTGACTCACACTTTTCTGGTTGCCTGCAGAGGGCGAATGTTTCAGTCATCCATGCAAGGAAGCAGTGAAGTTTGGCTGCTCTTAAAATGACAGAGAGCCAGGAGCTGAGTGTGGTAACACAGGCAGCATTGCTACCTGCTACCCAAGCAATGCAAACCAGGAGGTGGCAGCCAGGATCAATGAAGAGTGCAGATCGTCAGGCAAGTTGGTGGGAATCTTGGCCCAAGCCACGAAACTGGTCTCAAGATGCAGGCCTGGATCAACAGGATCAGTCCAGTCATGGACGTGGTGTTGACCAGTACTGTTGTAATGTAGCTGCAGCCAGGACTGAAGAACCAGTCCTGAGCTGAGGGGAGGTTTCTGGGCCCAGTCCTCTGCTGTAGCTGCTCACAATCATGAAAGCCCTTTAGTATCCTCTGAACTGACACTCTCTCTGTTGAGATTGTTAATGGAAATGCTGAGAGAATCGCTTAGTCTAGCTAATATAGTTACAGAAAGGTGTATGGGTTTAAACACTGGATAATTTTGCTTTTCTTTTAAACCTGGTATTGTTAGTTTTGCTGGGGTTGTTGAATTTAATAATCCAAATTAAATTCTTGGAGGTTAATGATTTAGAGGTACTCTTCTATTAAAGACTAATAGTTGTGTTGAGTGTCCTGCTACAGTCCTTTAAAGAGCACATTTTCTTAAAGTCAGCATGTATTCAGACTGATCCCTGAAGTAGTTCATCAGGTTCTAAGACTGCTGCCTTAATTTTTTGTATGTAGAAAAAAAAATAATTTTGCTTTTGAACAGCAAATGAAAAAAGATGAATCTGCTAATCTGGAACTCAGTGACAGATTAAAGATTTTAGTCCAGATTTCAAGTATAAAACGGTCTTTTTCTTGAGCCCTGGGAAGTATGAAATGCGTGTTTGTGTTTTCTTCCTTTGGAACTATTTTTGACATAGTTGGCTAGACCTTGTCAACAAGTAGGTTCTATGTAGGGTCATGTTTGGTTTTGCAGGTATCACATAATTCATATCCTTTTTTGGTATCTCACATTGCAACAGCAGCTATGGGTATTTTTTGCCAAGCACAGCTGAAGTTGTTGTGTTTTGAAATGCATCAAGTTGAGGTTTGGATATTTCCAAACAGAGACTCCCTGCCATCTAAAGAAGGCGTAGTACACGATCTCTCCAGTTACTTAAATGATCTTGTCGTGGGCTGTTGAGTCTCAGGGTTGAATTAACAAGCTGCTGCATACTAATAGCAGACCAGCAAAGGTCTAAAGCATTTGTGGGAAGTGTAAGATAATACGATTTAGCTTAAATCTTGATTTCATTGTACCTTGAATTTGACTTGGAGGGAATACAAATGTAGACAATTACAACAGTCCAGTCGATGCACAGTGAGTTGATATGGCCTAAACCATTTAATCACCATGTCAAAATCTTAAGAGCACGAAGAAACTTCCAACTGTTAGTCTCAAGTGACTCCCTTGTCTCCTATTTTAAATAGGAAATCTTCAGATTACAAATATTTTCCTATTGGTAGGATGATTCCTTTACATTTGACAGAGTACTGTTAGAGGCATTTGGTATCCCTCCTGCCTCTTTTTATTTTTGTCTGCATTGATCTCAAATGAAACTTGCTGACTATAGTGATGGAGAAGTGAGGGCTGTAGTCTGATCTTCAAGTGACAGCCTTTGATATATGTGATCTGGAATTATTCTTGGTGCCCATTTGTCATACTTGTAATTTTTGCCTGTGTAGAAATGTTGTGTTATAACATGATGCTGTCTTGTAGAGTGGGTTTTGCTCATTAGCGCTAATTTAAAACTCCCTTTATAAGTTGCCTGTAGTAGCAGACCCCAAACGGACCCCAAAACCTTAAGCTGTAAACCTACAAGGCTGTAACTTCTATTCTTACTTGCTATGTCTGTTCTATACACTTAATAATCCTTTAATTAGGCAGGAGTTTTCTGGGGTTTAACATAAATGCCATTCTCTAATTGGCTATTTCCAAGGCAGTTCTTGAAAAATGAAACAGCTTGCTGTATTTGATAATAATGCAGGCCCATTAGACTGTTCAAGCCTACAGACTTTTTGTAATTGAATATATGCCAGCTATTGCTTAGATGTGATGTTTTAAGAAGAGCAAAATATTCTGTGTATGCAGAAGATTGATATTTTTCCTTATTGTTTTGTTTTCTGAGATTGTTTCAAAAACAACCTGTACCAACACCAATTCCTGTATGTCATAGTAAGATGTCATAAAGCTGATTAGCATTTTTAGTGTGAGTTTTTGTGTCATCTTTTTCAGAATCCGCATCTGTCTTCACTTATCTCAGAGGGAACAACCTTTGAAGTGCCAGTTACAAAAGCAGTGCAGCTCACTAGGGAAGATGCAATAAAGACTGCATTGCTCTTAGAGCTTGATACTGCAGTAAGTTGGTGATGGCCTTTTCTTTAGTGGGTTAAAATAAAGGGTGAAAAAGGTGTGTGTTATGTGTAATAAATGAGGGGAGGAATTATTTATTTGACTGTTTAAAAAGAAAAAATAATTCTCTATACAATAGGATGTCAGCTTACACTGATCCATTTTGTAAATGTAAAGTTTGATTTATTTACAGAAAAATAGGACTCTGTGGAAGTCAAAACAGGAACAAATTTCAAGTTAATTTCTTTGTTGTTCCATGGATATCATATTGAGTGAAATACTTTATGAAGAGTCTTTGCAGTGGTTGAATATTGAAAATGAATAATCTTTCAGTTTATGAGTATACAACTTGAAGAATATTCAGAAACTATATAGTAAATTGTGACTGTTCATTGTGATGGGTAATCTACACAAGTAGTAATTCCACTAATAGTATCAAGTGAAAGGAATTGTTAGCTCTTGAGCACTGTTTCTGCCTTTGACATCCATTTGCTGTGCCTTGTTAACATGCTACTCAAACTGTCAACCTCGCTTACCCTCAGTTAAAAAACCAGTTTAGTTTATTCATTGAAGATCATATTTTGTATTCTGGTTTGAAGATGAAAGCCTTGAAAAGGAAAGGATGTTGCTTTTGAGTGGTTTCTCAAATTTGAGAGAAAATTACTTTTGGGATATTGTGATTTTTGTTAGTACCTTCTGTTGGACTTTCTTAGCCTAATCTGTCTCAATATACATGAGACATCTTTAAATCTCAATTATAAATAGATTCTCTTAAATTTCAAGCAACTGATTATTTGAGTGACATGGCTTTTTGCATGTGTTTGTATGTATACATGCATTCTGTCATCAGCACCCACTGAAAATGTAAGTATCTTTTGCCTTTTTCACCTTTTAATATTTTTGTCAGTCTGTGTATGCAAGTCACTCACCTGATGCATAAGGGAATCATACTGATGCAAACACAATTCTGCATGTTCATTTAACAGGCAGAAGCTTGAGTTGCACAAAAAAATTTCAGGCAGCTGAGTAGAATCTAGGTCTTAAGATCTGAATTTTCACTGTGCTCTTGTCTGGTCATTTTTCTTTTTTTTTTTTTTTTCCTCCAAAAAATAAAAGTAATTCTGGTCATTTCTGTCACAATTCATCAAATAGTTTAACCAGCAAATTTTCTTTTAGTGATGATGTATCTCTATAAAAAGTTGCATTAATTATGAGGACTTCATTGCTCTGCTCTTCTCAAACCAGAAAATATAGAACATCAGTAATTAATGATCTTGGCTGATTATATAACACAACCTCTTAATACGTATTTATTTTCCTTCTGTTTGGGCTGCTCAGCAGTTCTCATTAAAGACTGTCCAAATATTTAAACCAGATAAGGACAGACGTTTTCTAATTAGTAAGGTTAAGCCTGGAAAAAAACCATGACTACTTAATTTCTGATGTGCTCAAAACAGCAAAGTGTTAGTACAGAGTAAAAGAATATTTGACTTAATGTGAGCACAACATCAGGGAGGTTGTTGTCGGAAATGGGAATGCCTTGATTTGTAGTAAGATTTAATAGAAATGTTTCATGTTTTAAAACAGGATACAGCCTTTGAGTACCAACCTGGAGATGCTTTCTGTGTAATATGTCCCAACAATGCCAGTGAAGTGGAAGAGCTTCTTCACGTTTTGGGACTTTCTGCAAAAGGAGATGACTTCGTTTGCGTGAAAGTTAAGCAGGACACTAAAAAGAAAGGTATGCTGTGATGCAGTGTCGTGGACCAGTGCTCCCTTTCTCTGTGGGTAGGAGTTGGTGTGCATAGTTTTGAACATTGTTACCTTTAGTGTGGGAGTGCTGTTGTCTTTCCATGCAGGCATGTTGAAAGTCACAGCGATGTGTCAAAAAAGAGAATGCATAAGAATGCTGCTGCTGGTTTTACTGTAGATGAGAGTAGATGAGCTCTTGACTGAGAACTGCAGCCTGGCATTGGCATTCATCCATCTCGTTCTTACTCTGTGCTCCTTCGTGTTTATGGAGATAAGGCTTTAATCACATAACCTTACAATCCCTCACTTGAAAGTAAAATCTTCTTGCACAACATTGCGTGTCAATCTGTTTTACATCCTAAGAGGGCAGCACTCTTCAAGGACAAGCCTTAGTGCTGTTGCAAGGTGCCTTCTAATGGGCCTGTCAGGTCTATGGATGTGTTCTGCTGAGTCTTATGATGCCATGCTTCAGAAAGAGTAGCTGCGGGTTCAGAGTGTGCCTGTGTACTGCCAGCTGGACCTGTGTGAATTACTCCATTCTTGTATTGCAGTCGATGTCTTAATGGTGCTGCTGAGTTGTGCCTTTTATTTCCACAGGATGGTGTAGGGCTCCTTGTTGTTCTGGTTAGAGCTAAATCAGTTCTCACTGTGAGATTCCCTGCATCTTTGAGGGCTGCACAAGTTGTCCATTAAGTATGAGATGTGTGACGCCACTTTTGTATATTAATAGATTCACATTTTACTTGATTTTTGTTTTTGATTTTTTTCTCTCACTGTACTAGGAGCATCTCGTCCACAACACATCCCTGAAAGGAGCACTCTCAAATTCATTCTAACGTGGTGTCTGGAAATAAGAGCAATTCCCAAAAAGGTGTTTATGTGTTTTTCCTTCTAAAGCAAAATTAGCAATTCTATGCTATGTGGTCTTACAGATCTGTCCTTGCTTTGTGTGTAGTTATGATATCTGTTGGTGAATAAGGATTGTCAGTGTGTATGCTCTTGTTTGTACTTTACTCTGAGAAATGTCACTTCTGGTAGTTTATCTGGCAGACATTCCTGCACTGCAGTATCTTGATTCATGACTAGTCTGGAAGTAAGTAGAAAAGCATTAGATAACTTGGTGCCAGATAACTGGGAAGGCTGACTGAACCTAGCCCCATAGTCATTTTAAAGCAGAGTCTTTTTAATCAGAGGGAGCCACATCTGTCAAGTTTTGTTGCTAAAGAGACACATGTTGCTGCATGCAAATGTACCACAGTGTCCTTTACATCAGCTCAGCTGCTCAGAGCATGGTGCTAGTAACCCTGTGTGGGCCATTCATTTAAGAGCTGGAGTCAGTGATCCCTGCGAGCCCCTTCCAAATCACAATATTGTGTGAAATCTCTGAAATTTTAAAGCTTTTCTTCAACATTCTGCTAGTAACCTAGCAGAATTCAAAGAAAGATTTTTTGCTTTTATAGTATTTGTTCTTGCAACATGTGTATATTATTTTCCTTTCATTTTGTGCATATAAAAAAATTCAAAGCTTCTAACTGAAAATGCATCTGTATTTCTGGTATTGTAAAAACATATTTTAAAGATAACTTTATATGAAAGATGAAGCTAAATGATTGTGTGGTCGGGTCTCTGAGGGAAATCAGTTTTTGGGAGGACCTTTTTACTTAATTTAGTGGATTTTACAGCAGAAGAGAATCTTCCTGTTGTTTCAACCTTTTCAAAACCACATTTAATGATTTTGAAATTTGGTCTCAGCAATAAGAGTAGGCAGAGAGTACTGGCTGGGGAATATCACTGAATCCAGTTTTTATAACCTGTCTGCTGTATTAAGTCTTCAGCCTAAAATGTACTTTATGTAACTCCATACTCAAAACTATTGTCTGGAATCTCTGTGGTTGAGCACACATTATTTTCTGAGTATTCCTTTGTGTAGAGTGTGTCATCTGATTGCATTTAATGTTTTCTGTCACTTTTCTTGTAGGCACTGTGTCTATTTCCATCTTCCTATTTTGAAAAATACTTGTAACTGTTTACATCTGATTTTCACTTTATCTTAAAATGCTCAATTTAACTTTCCTTTAAGAAAAGTTTACACTACCAGTAGTATGTGGGCATAAAGTATAGAATAAGACACCACAACAACATTAACATGACTCATTTAATACCGTACTTTATTTATAGTCATACTTCTTCTAAGATTTTTGTTATTTGTTTCCTGGCTTCTGTAACTTAGTGAATGGTGTTTTGTCTTGAATTATGTTATGGAGCATCCTAACTAAAGTGTAAATAGGGGCAATAAGAACACCTTCAAACATCTAGAATTTTGGGGGGAATGGCTTGTGCCTGGTTTATTTTTTCTCTTTCTTGCTCAAGCTAAAGTAGGATTTTCTGATTTGCTAGCTTGTTGCAGACATTAAAAGAACAATCAAAAAAATTGAGAAATAAAGTGTATTGTCCATTAACCTAATTCCTGTCCCCAGGCAACCCAAGTTTTTCCCAGTTTTGTGACCATTTTCCCAAATGGACAAGTTTTTTTACCCTTCACTCTTTCCTTTCTTCCCTACAGGCATTTTTGCGAGCTCTTGTAGAATGTACTGGTGATGCGGGAGAAAAACGGAGGCTTCAAGAGCTTTGCAGCAGACAAGGAGCCTCTGATTACACTCGCTTTATTAGAGATTCTAGTGTTTGCCTCCTGGATTTACTTCATGCTTTTCCAAGCTGCAAGCCTTCACTTAGCCTGTTAATTGGTAAAAGACTGATTTAGATTTAATTAGATTTGGTTTCTGAAAATGTGTCACACTAAATGTTCAATTTCCCAAGACAGGGGAGTAACTGTTCAGTTAACTGCTTTAGGAATGTTACAGTTTCTATAGTGATCAAGCTGAAACTCTTGTTGAGGAACAAAGCTCTGTTCTACAGTTTGTAGTCTTTGGCTTACTTTCTGCAAACATTTAGGTTCATACCAATGCTTTGACTCTGGATTACTCCTGTACATAAAAAGTAAATATAAGGTGCTTGCAGGATTAGGGTCTTTATGAATCGGTTCATTAATTGCTTACAATTAATTGCTTACAATTAAAAAAGACATATTTTTTCATCTCCTAGTTTCTCTGCCTACGTGGTCTTTTCTTACACCTTTACCTGTTAAAATAGAATGGTTTTCCCAGTATATTTGTATTTATGTTATGTCTAACACACTCACTGGGTTCCTGATAAAAGATACTGAAAGGATGAGGCTACCACTCTAACCATGTCAAATACATCTGACATTGCTGGCAGCTATTTTTCAAATTAAAATTCAGAGTTTCTTAATATGTTTCATAATAGGAGTCAAAGAAATTGCTTTCTGTGTTCTTGCAGTCATCTTATCCACCCATACCCAAAATTGCTGAATGGGTTTAGTGTCTTGTCTAAGTGATCTCACTTTTAGCTTTGCCTAGCAACTATCTTATGTAGTAGAGCATCTTTAAAATATGTGGGTGTGCACATATTGGCAAAAAGGATAGTTCTGCTTATCTACATGCATATATAGATATAAATGTGTGTGTGTGATATATATATAGGGGGTTGCTTGTTCAAAAAATGCCCCATGAACTCCTGTGTCTTGTTTCTTCAGCTGAGATTTCAAAACTTTGCACAGGTAATCAGTGGTTTGAAACTGAGCTGGCACATCTGCTTCTAGGACGTTATATGTAGGAAACTTTCAATCAAGCAATCTCTATTGTGAGAGCTTTTGAGCTCATGGAGGAAAACTAGAGAAAATTAAATTTCAAGCTTCGCCTCCTCTGCTAGCTACTGGCATCTCTTCTGTATACCTTACATTCACTTTTCTTTGACCAAGAACCCCATAAATTTCTGTTACAGTCTCATTGTATAGGATCTCTAATTAATGTTCCACAAAGTCTGAAACCGATTTGAAATAGAGTTCAGGTCTTAATTGCTTGTATCTGAACCACAAACACTGAATGTTACTAGAATAAAATCACAGTTAAATTAAAATACCTTGTAATCTGTTGTAAACACTCATGATATCTTCATTGAGGTGAATCAAATGAGTGATTTTTTTTTTCTGTTCTTCAGAACATCTTCCTAAATTACAAGCCAGATCCTACTCAGTATCAAGGTAATGAAATATTCAAATTAAATCTTCTTAGTTATTTAGGTGTGAGGTTTTTCTCATATGTGTTTGTTTATATTATAATCTGAGGAAGAAAGAGAGGAGTGAAGGAGAAAATGTAGTTGTGACCCTATTGCAAAAAACTTCGTTTGACTATTTCAAAGAATATTGTTTTGTGTGTGTGGCAAGCCTTTGGCAAAGCTCTCAAGAACAAGCTCACACACACATGAATCTGGTAGGAATTTGGATTCCCTTCTGTAGACACTGGCCTCTAAGTCCAGCCTTAAGACAATTTCTAACTAAATGAAAATATTATGCAGTTAACTAAACATTGAGAGTCTTGATTCAATTGAAATGGTTTGGGTTGCAGATGGACCCGCTGCAAGATTGTACAGTTGTCTCTCAGGTTTTGGGTTGGTTTTTTAATATTTTTGTCTTTGCAGTTCAAACTTGTATCAGCCGGGAAGAGTGCGCTTTGTATTTAATGTTGTGGAGTTCCCTGCTGGTCCCTCTAGACCAGTCCCACGGAAAGGAATATGTACAGGGTGGCTTGCTGAGGTGGTTGCACCTCTACTGCACCCCAGTAAAAACTCTCTGGATACAAAAGGAGAAAGCTCTTCAACTGAAAAGGTATGAATATTTGATCTAAGGTCATTAACTGTTAAATTTATGCATGTCTAAAACAACTGCAGGTTTCTTTGTTTGCTGCTGTGATGTACTGCAGGTGTTTTGGCAGCATTCCACCTCCATATAAAATGTCCAGAACTTCATTCCTAAACACTAAAGTTAAATTTTACTTACCTATGCATACCTAACTTGTGAAATTGCGCATTACTGAAAGGCCAGAGTTGTTTTCCACCCCTCTGTAGTCCTAAGTGTATCTTGAAGGATGTTTTCATGGGCTAAACTACTGCTGTGTAATTCAATGGTTATGACTGTTTACATCACAAGAGAGAGGCACTTGGTCATTTCCAGGAAGCAGTGGCAGATAATAGGAGAGAAACTGTATAACTCACACTTCTTGTCAGGTCTTCCAGAGTTTGCAAAGGCCAAGTTATTGAATGTGACACAGGGGACAGTCATCTGTGTTTTTTTCTGATGTGTATTAGTGATTGTTTGGCACAGTTGATTTTGCTGGGAGTAGGTACATTTTTTTTTCCCTTATTTCATTTTGTGGCAGAAATTCTATGTAATTAATCGATCTCAGAGTCACTAGGTCTAAGCTAATTATTAAAAAATTGGAATTCTATTGTGTAATTGATATATGTGATATACATATCTTTTCTTGAAAAGAACTACTGGCAGCCTAATCTATATTTGATTATGAAAAATGGAAACAGGCATAGGATTCAGTTGAAAGAAAACTCTGCCAATAATTCAAGGTGTCAGTGAGACAAAATGGGGAAAAACACCATACAAGTTATCTTAATTTTTTTTAAACTAATGCAAAGATTAATATGTGTATCATATATCTTACTCCAGTGATCACATCTGCTCTTTATTTAAAATGTAATTGATTTGAAATTAATTTAAGATCACACAAGAAAAAGAGATGGCTAAAAAGAAAAAAAAAAGATCATTACAAAATGAGTCTGGATAAAGTTTAAAACTATTTCCATCTACTGCACAAGCTAGAATTCAGCATACATAAATGTGCAGCAATCCACGTAGATTGCAGAAATATATGGAATAACAATGCAAAATAGATGAGTGTGATCTTATGCAAAAATATATTAGATTAATTGAATACACTTTACAGTATAAATGTGTTTACTATTTGCACTCTGTTTTGAAAGAATGACCAGTTTGGAATCATAAATAGAGTAAATAGCCTCCTAACTCAAGTGTGATGTGAAGTGTATATATATAAAGTATTGTTCCCCACCAGCAAGAATTATTTTATTTGTTTATCATCATGAAACTAGTAAAATAATACTCTTTAACACTGTTATCTCTGTAGTGAATTAAAGTATAAAAAAATGAGCAGTGCTAAACCATTCAGATTTCAAACAACAAAGTTTAAATAACTTGGCCTAGTGTCTTTCTTCTTCCTTAAACTTGAAAGTAAATTCCAATCCTTTCGTAATTAATGTGCAAAATAAATTGGATATTTGCTTATTACTTTAATGGATGAAGCTCTGCTATGTTTTCTATAGATTATGTTGGCCATGTCTCAGAGGATAGGTATAGAGCTGCTATGAAAATATGACTTCCTTTCTGACACAGAAAATTAGAATTACTGTTTATCAGTGGGATTATATAAAACATTTTCCAAGATCTTTGTGCTGTTATGTGCCTTCCCTCACTCATATGCACTTTTGGAAATTATATGAAACTTTTATGAGAATTAAGAGAACAGGCTCTTTACCAGTAGGCTTCAATTCACTATAAACAAATCCTGACATTCCACAATGTGAAAAAGCTTGAGTTGCTTTTAATAGCAATAAACTAGCTTTACTTCCCTTCAAATGCCAACACCAAACTTTCCATGCATTCTGTAATAGTATTCCCCAAATTTGTGGTGCAATCAGTTTTCATATTCAGAAACTCATGCCTGTGTGGTTTATCTCAGTTTTCCACCAGATGGATTAATAGGTTTGTAAATATGGTGTGGTTTTCTTGTGTTGTTTTTTTTTCCTCCAGAGACTTCTGTGAGATTTTATTCTAAATGTCTGTGTGGCATTAAAGATGAACCCTGAAGCTCAGGATTTGGATGGGTGTGTGGGTACCTGTGCTGTGTAAATATTCTGAAGGTTCTAAAAATGTCATGGTGTTTTCACTGCTTAAGGATACCCTTCAATTATATTTTATCTAATTTAATTTTAGATCTCTATTTTTCCTCGTCCAAACAATGCTTTCCACTTACCTGCAGACCCATCTGTGCCATTAATTATGGTTGGTCCAGGAACAGGAATTTCACCATTTATTGGTTTCCTACAACATAGGTATGTACCATGTTGCTGGAGAGCAGCTTTTTTATGTTGAGGAGAAATACAGCCTGAGGGTTTGAGTATAAATGCAGTTAATTTTTTTTCTTTTTTTCAATGGTGGTATGCTGATTATAAGCAGTCTTAATAATTTTAAACAAGCATTGTGTATTTAATTGTCTTTCAAAGCAGTAAAACTTACATTTTCATCTGACTGTATTTACTATTAATAGTTGATACATGAGAAATTGGAATTACAGTATAATAGTAGATACATGAGAACTGCAGAAATAGTAATAAGAAATTAAATTCTTTATCTGTTTGTGTTGCTGGTGGAAGTCCTGTAAGAGGATGATAGTTTTTATAAAGTGTTGATTGGCTTGAGTTATTCAAAATCCAATTCCTTGGGAATTCACATCTATATAAAAAGGCATGATGAATGTCAAATTTTCCCCCATATTCTCTTATTTCTGTGTGGTTTACATTTTGATGTTTTAAGATAAGGAGCTTGGCATCAGAGCCTTCAACTCAGCAGTAATCTTGGTGTTTGGGAGTTTGTGTGTGAGGGAAGGTAGATCTTTTATTTTCCCTCTCCAACTCCAGCAGTATAATTTTGCAAGGCAAAGAGATGCTTGTCTAAAAAGTGACAGCACATCACCAAAAATATGTAGAAACCTGATCATTCTGAGGAAGAGAACAGGAGGAGTGAAGTATTTGGGTGGGAATGATTGTAAGTTTTAAAGATAACCAACACATATTCCAATGTGACTCATTAGTTCCAGCAAGATAATGGAGTTTCTTGGGTCCTGTAACGATTTTTAAAATATTTTATTTGAGAGAAAAGTGAATTTTTGACATGATGTTTCTAACTCTATGCTTTGCTTTAACCAAATCATTATATACTCCTTAATTTTGATTCCCAAATACACCTTTACCTTTCAAAAGTATTTTGCATTTTCTTTTAAAGTATAAATGAAATCTCTCTCTCATAATGTAACTAGAAAATGACAGCTAAAATTCCTTTAAAATATACTTTCAGCATTATTTCAAGAAAATGAAATAATTTTTCTGATGAATACATTATTATTCATAACAATTAATAAATTGTTATTCATAAAATCCAGCAGATATCTGCAGCTAAATGGAAAGCCTTTTAAAACTGCTTAGTTTTCCCAGGTGGTTTTGCATAGCTTCCAGTGAAGGATAAAAGGTAGTGATCTCCTTATTCAGCAGTTGGGATTCTTTTTTGAGATGTTTGGATGTGTCAGTTTGGACTATTCCAATATGAACCTGTGGCCAAAAAAAAAAAAAAAAAAAAAGATTTGAAGTTGATTGATCTTGAGCTGTTGTGAAAGTGAGTAGTCAAGAAAATCAAATGAGGGTTTGACTTTGATTTACCTAAATCATTTCACATTTCTGCCAATCGAGAGGGTTTTTAGAAATACTGCTTTAAATTAAAATTAGGTTATGGATATTTCAGATTCTGTACTTGATAAAACAAGATTGGATTTTTTTTCTCTCTTTAGGCAAAAGCTCCGAGAACAACATACAGACTGGGAATTTGGAGAAACGTGGCTGTTTTTTGGTTGTCGGCATCAGGACCGAGACTATTTGTTCAAGCAAGTTCACTGTTTAACATCCACTTTGTATTCACAAGGGAATGCTCATCTCTGAGACATTGCTAACAGGTTTTTATTACCTTTCAGAGATGAGCTCCAATGTTTTCTTGAAAATGGGACCTTAACTCATCTTAAGGTTTGTTTCTCAAGAGACTCTTCAACTGCAGAAGTGGCCCCACCTAAATACGTGCAAGACCTCCTTAGGCTTTGTGCTAAGGAAGTTGCCAGAGTCCTGCTGAAGGAGAAAGGTTACTTCTATGTATGTGGGTGAGTAGAGTGGAAATGGGCTGTTCAGAAAGAGAGCAGCAGAAGTTTGAGGCTTTAGAAAGACTTTTAAAAGACTGTCTGAAAGAAAGGACCAGTAATACCGTGCTGAAAGAGCCTTTCTGGAGAGCTAGACTGTCATCCCTGTGTCCACTGTTTTCCAGTGTATACACTGGAAATACAGCTTACAACCACACAGTTCCACTGATTGTTTAGATGCCTATTTATTTTCCTTTTTTTCTTTGTTTAGTATTTAGTTAAATTAAAGGAGGTTTCAAGCCAATAGATTTCTCTTTAGAAAATGAGATATATGAATAGATATGATGAGAAACTGCTCCTCTGTGAGACAATAGCAGTCTTCAGCTGTGTTCCAGGTTTGGGTGCTCCAGAATGCTAAAGCTCTGTAATAAATTTTACAGTGGGAGGTTTTGTTAGTGGACCCTAACTTACCTGGAGGTTGTTTTCTGAATATAGGGCCCAATGTTAATGTGTTCTGCAGGTATAAATGTCAGCTATTGTATTAAAAATAACACTGTTAATTAAGTGAGGGGTTTTTTTCTTTACTATTGGAACTATGTAGTGATTTAGGAATCAAAACTTGTTCAGCAGGTCCAGTTCTTCCTTCAAGAAACCAGTTATTCTCTGGCAGCTCAACTAGGGTTGTAAGACTTTTTACTTACGAATTACAGCATGCTGAAAACTATGTAATGTTTGATTGAAAGAAACCCTAGTTAATATCAATGCTCAGCTACAGGAAAACTCATGCTATACAATATAAAATCGATATCTTTGTTTAGGATTTTTAGTGATTCTTTCCTATATTGTCCTGCCTCTGAAGCTATTGATAGATGGAAAAATACATTATTGTGCTTTTCTTCCTCTATTTTTTTATTTTTCAGAGATAAGAAACACATGGCTGATGATGTAAGTGATGCCGTAGTAGACATTATAAGCATGGAAATGGAAGCTGACAAATTGGAGGCAATGAAAATCCTGGCCAAGCTTCGAGAAGCAAAGCAGTATTTGCAGGATGTTTGGAGCTAAATGTTTAGCTTTTCCTATATCTTTGTAATGCAAAATACTTCCTTTTACACATACGTTTTTGACTAAGAGTTACTGCCAAAAGTTCTGTCAGTAGTCACACAAAGGTTAACTTTCTTTACTGACCTTTCCAACAGGATCATGAAACCTTTTAAATTACAACAAACCAGGCTGGCCTTTGAAGCGTATGGTTTTTTAGAGATGTTTCATAATGGACTGTCTCAGTGCCTTGATTTTCTTGTCTTAAGATTGGGTTTCTGTATAAACTAAAAACTTCTGCACTTGTACAAGCATAATTGTATGTTGACATTACATCATGTATCTTTTTCTATAATATATACATAAAAAAGCTACAGAGTAAATATGGTACACACTGATCTGTGCATCATGACATACATTACTGACTTGCCACGATCTACATGAAGACTTCCTAGAGACTTCCTGAGACTGTTACATTTTTTCTTCTTACACAATGACAGTAACTTCCAAAAGGAATGAATGTCCAGGATGTTACTGTTTACTGAAAAATTCAACTCCAAAGTTCTCTTTAAATAATTAGCTTTTTCATCACATTATTACATTGTATCTCAAAATTTGCAACACGCCATTCTAATGCTGATTAAATCTTCCTGCATAATTCTTTTGAAATTGTTTTCATTCCTGTCTCTGAAATGTTTGTGATTTAATTTATGAGCAAACTCACCAGTTGTGTTGAATTTGGTGATGGAACAATATTGCTTGATAAATACTTTCTCAGATTCCTAAATTAATCTTCTTAAGTCAAAGACAGAAAATATGGTGGTTTGAAATTAATTGCCATTATATATGGCCACCCACTGCAAAATAAAGTGTCTGAAAGCAATTATTGAAGTGTCTGGTTGTTTTTTTTAACAAGGGACGCCTGGAGTACAAATAGGTGGAAAAGTAAAAGTCATTCATGCTTCTCTTCAGAGCCCTGCTCTCTTCTCTCTGCTTTTTCTAACTTCTAAACATTCATGTTGTTTCCTTGACTCCAAGTCATGCTTAGACCTTTAAAGATAAACACGAAGTATGAGTGAATATTTTAGACAAATCATTATTTCCTATGGAGAATTGTTTCATTTTGACTTAGGCATAATCAGAACCACATCACTCACTGCAACTTTTGTTGTTGTCTAATGATTACTACTTAACTGGTAGGTACATTTAAAAAAATGGAAAAATTTTTAAAAATTCTTAAAAAATGGAAAATTAGGATCAGTTAAAAAAATCGTGTTTAAAGAAGAAACATTCCACTGAAGTGCCTGGAAATAAGGTTATGATATAACCTGTGGAATGATTCTTTTAGTAACCTCGGAGGAGATCAACTAAAATTTTGTGCAGGAGTACTTCAGCAGAGTGGTTATATCAATCTCTGTCAAGTAATCTCTGCAGAAAAAAACTCCATATAGAGAGGTGTCTTACTGTAATTGCAAACTGCATTTTTTAATCTCTAGCACATGAAGGAGAACAGAAGTGCTTCTTTTTCAAAAGCACTCCAATTTTAAACTTTCATGGAAATGATTAACACAATGCAAATGTCAACATTTTGTGTCAGTGAATGAGCATTACCTATTTTTGAAAACTTAATAAATCTACTAGTATTGGAATATTAAAGAGAAATCTTTAATTTCCATCTGTTAGCTGGGGTTTGTTTGGGAAAAGCACTTCTTATATGATGTGCATTCTCAGATGGGATTTAGGGTTTTCTGTTCCACCCAAAAGTGCTTGAAGTTTACAGGAAAAGCAGTGATTTTCTGACTGCTATCTTCAGCTTTCCCAGTATCTCTTACAGGTATTCATTTTTGTGTCAACATCCCACAATCCAGGAGTTGCAGTGACCATTTTGGTGAAACTGCAGGTCACTGCGTGGCACATCTTGGGATATTGACAGCTGAATGCCCTTTTCTGATTGTGTTTGTTGCATTTGACAGGGTTGATACACAGCTGGTATCCATGCATTTCTCCTCTGCTTTATCAATCCTCTGCAAAATCAAAACATTTGGATGATTTAGTGCTAAATTCTTAGTTAAGCATGTGAGCTTTATTAGAACCACAAAAAAGTGTTGCAGGTTATTATTAAAATTATAACTGCATGGTGCAAAGTCCAAAGCCAGATAACCCCAACAAACCCCACGGTGTGTTACCCAAGAAGGAAGTATTTCTTTAGGTGACATTGAACAAGGAGGACTTCTGAGATACAGGAATCATGGAGATGGAAAAGGCAGTAAAAGCTGTTTGTCTTAATTGAATTGTGTTTCTCTGTAATTAGATAATGCTGATGTATGACTCCATGTTTCTTTTAGGAAAGCATACAAGGGTGGGTTTTACTAAATTTTCTAAACTTAAGCAGGGTATTTCTTTTTAATGTCTTAATTTTCTTTTATTAGAGAAATATCATGTATCTGCTTTTCCTCAAAATTGCAGAAGTTGTTACAGAGTACCTTTGTTGTTTAAAAAATAGTGAATACTTTGTCTATTAGATTTAGGAGGTTTGCAGGTTTTATGCTGCTAACAAGAACTCGTTGTGCTAAAGCTGCTGTCCCAGAGCATTCCTTATGACCTTTTTTCTCAGTAGTTTTTTAATACTATTCTGAATTTGTGAAACAGGATTGATGTTGAAATTTCTCTTTTAAAGTACAGTATTAAAAACAGGGTTAACTTACCAAATTTATTGCCATGGCTTATTGAAGTCATGCCAATTTTTTTCAGTTTGCTGCTTTTAAATTAAAGCTGATTTTTCCTGCACCTGGAAGCAGAAGTAGTACTGGCATGTTTCTTGCACCTCTTTTTCCTTTCCTTTTCCTTCCCCCTTCTCTCCCAACTTTCCAGGAAATCTAGAATATTGGCAGAAATAGAATGAATAGGCTTTTTTAGCAGTTTCTGAAGATACTGAGCATCTTGAGAAGTTTCTTTTGAAAGATTACAAGGCCAGATGAAGAAATGGCAGAATCAGAGAACGTCGCTTGTTCTTGTGTGTCCATTTTAAGGGTTGAACTTACTGAATGGCACCTTAGGTGTTGAGTGGGACAGGTGTGAGAGGTTGGAGAGAGGTTATTGGGAGTAAAAGTACAAGTTGATTAGGTCTCAAAGCAAGATAAGCTTATGGAGTAAGGTGGAGGCTGTATTGCAAAGAATACTTTGTAGGCAGTTTCAAAATAGGGAAGTAACTTGTTCCTTTCACCATTTCGAGTTATCAACAACCATGATTTGTGATGAATCACACAGTATTTAACACAAAGTGAAATGTTTTGTTCTGCAGAGATTTAGATCACTGAGATTAATCTTTTTGAGCAGATTTGCAAACACTGGTTTATGTAGTAAAATTGGCTTGTCCTCTGTCAATAATTGTTCTGCCCAACTTTGTGAGGAGAGCAATATCAACTAGTGTGGTATGCTTGTTAAATCTGTTTCACACAGAAGCCTTGTCCTATTTTTCATCAGTCCCGGGGAATGTGTGGTGTAGTGCTTATTGCTTGTTTCCTTTGGAAATTAAGCCCCAAAGCCACAGTTTTTGGCTTAACTGTGTTCCAGTTTTACTTCTGGAACTGGAAATAGGGAATAAGAGTATTAGTTAAAGTAGATTTTACCAGTACTGTAATTAGAAATTATGCTCGTAAGTTCCTTCGTTTCTGTCTTTAGTACTTAGTTATTCTGTCTGAGAGCCTAAAGTAAAATAGGAGATGAACAAAGCCTCCCAGCTCAGATCACTGCCTGATACAGATTGGCATATATGTGTATCAGGGAATGTTCTTGTCCCCAGTTTTATCCCTGAAATGATGGACTTTTAAATATATTTTAAAATAGCACCCCCCCAACCTATATTTGACAAAATTTAGTGTTTTGTTTGCATCTAGTTTATCTGAAGATGAGGCCACATATGGGAACATGTACATTTTAATATGTGTGAACCTACAACACAGATTTTGTAGCAGAGGCCTTGTGTCTGCTCCCCCTTGCCCTGATTTTACAAATGACTGCTCATATGTATATGTATATAAATATATGTAAACAGGAGTTCTGCAAAGTCATGAGCTATTCCTTACTCCTGTGACTTCCTTTTTACTCTCTAGTCACTCTCAGTGTAGCTGTACAGCTGATAATTAACACATCAGCTCCTGCTTATACTCAGGAATGTGGTGAAATCATCTCATGGGGTTTTGTTTGTTTTCTTGGTTTTTTTTGACAAGGTGTGTTTTTTGTTGTTTCCATCAACTGCATCCACTGGTAGGCGTTAGCTTCAGATATGTGCTGCTTTTAGGGAGATTCATGAGACAAAATGATTTCTGTCTTCCTTGCCCGACAGAAATGTCCATGTGGCGATTTCTTCTGAGGGAAGTGTCTTCCTCACCCCTTCATTCCTCTGTAATTATTTTAATATATTTATCTAAGAGCATTTACTGGGCAGGTTATGTTGTTCAGTTTTTATTCAACTGGTTAGATCATAACAGTGAAGGTGTTACTATTCCAATGTATTCAATGAAAAAAACACCTTATTTCTGCTTGTTAGGTGTTCTTGAGCTTCCTGCTTGTTCTTTGCCCTCATTCGTATTGCTGCACAGGGCAGGAGATGCATGGAATGCTGCTGTTAGTGGCACTGCTGCAGGTTTGATGTAGACTCTTCCATTAACCAGTTTCTCACTGCTCTTAGTTGCTGTATTGTATTTCATACTCTGAAAATGCCATCTTTTTTGAAACCTGCCCTGAATGTAATGTAAATTCTTTTTCAGCAATAATATTTTGTGTGCCCTAATAGCAGTTACTCATACTATACAAAGATGTGTTGTCACATAAACCTAATGGAAAATACACATGGCATGTTTTATCTCAATGTTGTGCTGTATCCTTGCTAATACTGCTTCCCAGATGATAATATTTCTGTGCTGCTGAGGATAGAAATATTTCATTAGGCTCCATGCTTGGCTAAAGTAGTGTCCATAGCAGATAGCATATCGTGTGCCTATATCTGAAGACTTCATGCTTTTTAAAACCTCAGTCAACACCAGGCCAGAGATGATTTTAAGTGTATCTGACTCACAAATACCCTGTTTGAATGGACATATTCAACTGCAGGTCTAGGTAGTGATGAATTGTGCTAAATAGACCTATTCAGTCCATTATTCTGTAGCTGAGTTTTTAAAAGAAAAATAAAAGAACACTTACAGCAGCAGAAATGAAATGACCTGCCTGTAATTCTACTTTGAGTTTTATGGCTCCTACAAAGTCATATGCTTGCAACTTTTATTTTCTATAATGTAGAAATTGATATTCTCATTGCATATTTACTCATTTAGCAGTTTGGTATGTTGAATGGCTTTGCACAACCAATTTATTAGTGTCTCAGTTTCACTGGATGTCCTTTGTATAAAAGGAACTATTTTTTCCTTCCCTGAGTAGCTCTGTCATTCTGCATCTTAACCTGACAGCTTCAGATTTATCCCTGCTCCTTACGTGGATCCATTTTATTCACTGCAGTTATGCATCATCCTGGTTGGGAAGACCAACACTGAATCCAGTACTCCAGTTTCAGACATGAGAGTGAATATATAATAAATAGGAACAATAATTTCAATACAGTTTATCGTTTTATGGGTTTTGGAGTGTCATGGAGGAGTGAAAATGGGAGAATCACTGCATGCCTGATAGTGATTATAGGAAGAATATTTCATCACTGAAAATTATGATCCAGAAGCCCTGGTCAGTTATGGTAAATAAGAGATGAATCTACATTAGCAGAGTATTATGAATAATTGATTCGGATCTTAAAATTGTGCTGTTTGATAACAATGGTTTAATATAAGAGCTATAGATAATTTTAATTAATTTTGAGAGTCTGTTCTCTAATTGAAGAAAGTCTGTAAAAATAAAAAGCTGCTCAGTATTATTAGAGTTGCCTCGAATAAAGAAATCAAAATGCTTTTAAATTGATGGAAAAAACAGTGTATCAATTTGTTTAATCTCAAAACCCTATTCAAATATATTTTATATTGAAAGAATCAGTTTTATAGAAACGCAAATTACAGTCTTGAAAAGTTGATTCAGCACCACCACAAATTACATTCACTTTCATTAGCATTTGAATAAATGGCTCACTTGTGGTGGAAAAGGTTTGTCACGTTGACAAAGCACTCCAAGCCAATTGTGCTTATTAAAAAAGAAGAGGTTATACTGTTGGTTTGAAAACAGCAGTTTTGTAGAGCTCCATCAGTCAGGAATATTCATTTCTAATCTGCTTTTAACTCAATTGTATGGGTGATGGTTTTGGTTTCCTTACTTTTTTTTTTTTTTTTTGGTAGCTTTCTGGAAGATCAGGAGGGCTGCTTACTTTCTCCTCAAATGTTTTCAGGTTTTTTTGCGTATTGTAAGCAAATGGTGTTACGTGCCCTTGGTTTATGAACATCAAACCAAACCAAAGCAGAATTGTGGAGCTGTGACTACTCAGCATTTTTGGGTGGAGGCAGATGTTGAAATGGAAACTTCTGTGTGCATCTGCACATCCTGTGTGTCTGTAAAAACTCCTCTGTTTTCCAGAGAAGTGTCAGCTCCCTGCTTGTGATTCTTACAGATCACCACTTTGAAACTAAGATAATACTGCACTCTCTTTCTTATGGTGGGAGCAGGTTCCCGTAGATAAACCACTCTTTATGTCCACTTTTTGTGTTCTGCAAGGATGAGAAAAGAGCAGTATATGAGCTACCAAACCTACAATCAAATATCAGCTTGTGGCATTTGCAAGACTGTTTTAAAGGTAGAATCTCTTTCCCTTTTTTTACGTTGCAGTTCCTAAGCGTGTTTGGAAGGGGTGGCATTGCTGCCAATGGACACATCAGAGAGACAGTTTAATGATAGTAATTTTTTTATATTTTCATTGCCTAAAACAGCTAAAGCAAACACAAGTAGGAGGGGGAGAAATGAACACTATAATGTTTTTGAAATAAATTATTGGATGCCCAGGAATTTCACACACATTAGTTTTTAAAAGAAGAGCAGAATACACTGATACTTCTTAAAGCTATTTTTGAAAAGTCCCAAACAGAAAGGTAGTTCCTAAGTAGAAATGGCTATATTTATCTACACATGGGCAAGTTTGTTAAGACTCTTACAACTTTGGACACAGAGTATTGCATTTTAAGGTAAACGCAAACATTTTTCATGCTTGTAAAACTTCCTGCCAAAGTCCATTCAGAACTTTCATTGCCCATAGGAAATGGGAATAATAATTATCTCAGCAGTTTGTAATTGTTTTTCTTTTTTTTAATGGGGTGTGTAAAACATCTTTTTTTTTTCTTTATAGACATGCATGTATATATCCAAGTATTAAAAAAAAAATAAATATATATCTTCAAATATAAATCTATATTTTTATATATGCATTGCCAAGATCTGCACACAGTTTTTGTCTTTGCTTTACAGGTGAGACATATTTTGAAATGCCTCTCTGGATAACTGCATACTTCAGTTTACACAGCTATGTATTACACAGCTATTGTATACTAATAAAATTTATGCAAACTTGAATTCAGAAAAGGTCAAATGAATGCTTCCAAGAAAAAATAGCTTCCAGGTAGTTTCCTCCATTTATTGGTATCAAAAGAATATAGGTTTTTTGTTTTTCAGAGAAAAAGAAAGTTATGAATGCACAAATGGTGAATAAAAAGGAGGGCATAAATCTGTAAACTGCTCTACAGATGGGGTAGAAATATTTATTTCTCTCATTCATTGTTTCTTACAGTGCCTGTAGCATGCTGGGGGCTTTCAAACACATGAAGAAACACAACTCATCTTGTTCATATTAATCTCAGTACCTAAAGGCTTTTGTAAAGTTTCATTTAATCAACTGACATTGCTGTCAAAATTTAGGAGAATGAGAGAATCTGTATTCTGTGAGTATGTTATTATCCAGTGTTTCTATTTATGTATTCAACATGTAGATTGTGAGTCCACTCTAGATTATCTCTGGAAGGTCATGACAACCAGGAGAGGTTTCTGAGGGCTGGAGGAAAGAAAATAACACTTCAAGATGAACCACAAGGAAGATCTGAATAAAGTCAGCTTTGTCTTGTTCCCTGGGAATGTGATAGAGAAAATCCTCCTGGAAACCATTTCTAAGGGGAAATTGATGATCATGACCATGGATGGTGAGGAAACAGCAATGACAGATGTAATAGCCCTCCAAAATAGGAAGACTGCCTTGAATCAGGGCAGAGCAGTGGAAATCATCAGTAATAATATGGATTTTACCACTGTCCTACTGTAGAAATCATGTCTAAAGAAATAACAGTGATGTGACTTGAAAACTGGCTGAACTGCTGCTCTCCAGAGATTAGCTCAGCTGGATGCCTGTCACTGAAGCGCCCCAGGGGACAATATTGGGTCCAGTCCTGTTTGGCACCTCCTTCAATGCCCTGGACAATGAGGCAAGTGCAGGTTCAGCAAGTTGACAGATGATGGAGAACTGGGAGTACAGTGGTGTTTGATAGACAAGATGAATGTGCTGCCTTTTGGTGGAGGGCTGACTGTGGAACACAGAGCCAACAGGAATCTCTCTTGTGAGTGACCTTTGCATGTGGTTGTCTCCAGTTTACATCATCTAGCACCTCTCTTACATGGGGTGTGGTTCCACCCGGATAGCTTCGGGCATGGGCTTCAGACATTGAAAAAATATTCCCCCAGGAAACCTGCAAATGATGAGGGAGTCCTGTATGGGTTACCCAGAGCTTGCACACTGGGGAGTCTGAGCTGTTTGTTGATGCCTCCGGTATCTACAGCATTATGTGATGTCTGTGGTCTTTTGTTTTCCTGACACTTTGTGCTTTCTCAAATGTGCAATATTACAGATATTTGGAAGGGGTGGGTTGGGGGAGGGGATTTAATGGGCCACTGCTGCCATCTATGCAGTAGAACCTTTTCCCTGATGTTTGCTTTAAAAATTACCACATTTGTTTCCTAATAAAACTTCTATGTTGAAATTCAACAGTATTTTTCCATTATAAGATTTTCAGCACAGCATCTTAAGCACTGGTATGTAGCTGCATGTGATTTGTGCTCCTGCTTTGCTTCAGTCCAAAGCCAGATTAATCTCCTAAAAGAAAATATTCAAGGCATGGTATGAACTTCTGCAGTTCAGTACATCTGGGGAAGTTTGTCCCCAGCAGAGCTAAATTAAAAATAAACTGTTTGACTGTGAGTCAGGCTGCAAAAAAACGGGTGCATGCAGGCTTCAGAAAGACAAAATGTACATGCCAGCTGGCCTAATAAACCACATTTTGTTTTATACTTTTACCGCTGGGCTTGTGTAAGGAATGATTACTTTGCTATTTTTTGAGTCATTTACTGAGGCTCTGCAGCACTGGAGAATAGTCAGCTTTGATCTGAAAAGAGATCCAGATAATTGTGAGTTTCAGGTGATCACTAAGGCATCTGAAGAGAATGGTTGATACTTGCTTGTAACGTTGATGTGCAGGGTAGACAATATAATTTTCTGGTTTATGGCAATAATTCCAATGGCAGCATTGAGATTGGAATTCTGTCTTTCTTTTCTGGCATTTCTGTTGCAATAAAGTATAAAACAGCCAGGAGTCAGCCATGGAAAAACCTTTTCCTGTGTATTTCAGAAATAATTGCTATAAAATCCCCATTTTAAATAGAATACTCTCTTTATCTCTTAACGAATTGATTTTTTTTTGGTCTCTGAACTCATACTGGGCAATTTCTGCAGACTCTGGGTTGTCCCCGGGAGAGGATATGCCCTTTTTCTCTCACAGAGCATTCAGTATAAAGAGATGGAATATTATTGTTTTCTTTAGCACTGATACTGGTGAACTCCTAGTGAATGTGATGGAGACAGCCATGTCCTCCTTTGGCTTTGTTTAATTCCAGGTTCAAACAATGCCCTGTCAAGGGAAACAAAAGATATGCACGCACAATATGTATATCCCACCTCCTGCACGGGTTGTGAGGAAGGTGACAGGAGAACGTGTGTGCATCCTCTTTCTTATCACCACCCATGCAGGGGGCTGTGTGTAAATCATTCCCCAGGCAAACCAGCAAAGGAGCAATAAATGATCAATGTAGCATACACAGATTTTTCTTGCTGTGAATCTGCCCTTGGCATATTTATCAGCCTTTTTTTAAGAAAGGAGGAGAAGGATCATTAAAGCAGGTATAATGAGTATTGGTTTTCAGTATACGTGGTTTTCATTCTCAGGTTTTTGTCTCCTTGCTGCATGCTGGGGTTGAGAATATTCCTTGACAGAGTGCCTGTGATTAATTTCCTGGATTGTTCAGAGTAAACACAGTGACTTTCCTGAGACAGACAACCCAGTTTATCTCTGCTGGCAAACTGTAGCAGAGGAATACAATAAAGGCAGTTCTGCCACAAATGGACTTACTTTCTGAGGATGCAGGGGATGCTTTCACTGCTGTCAGGTGCTGTGGACTCTGCTGTCTTGCAGTCAGCTTTAATTTGTAGCTGAAGTTAGATAAAAATTCCACCAAAGTCAGCAATATGAGAAATGTGCTGAACAAACACGGTCAGTCACCTGCTTTGAAGGATGCATCCTTTCTGGCCAGCTTATGTTCCTAGTGAGATACGGTTTTGGAGAGTGCTATGGGCATCTGCCTTCAGTGATTTCTGTGACCTCTTTGGGAGAGTGTGTCCCCATGTCACATGCTGCTGAGGGTATCAACAGCTTCCTGCACTCCTCAAACGCCCCTAACATGTTACACAAGTACAAAATCGTTGATCACTCATTGCCTGGGCCATGGGCAGTTCCAGCACCAGAGAAAATATTTTGATGGTGTTTATAATGCCTGCTGCCTTTAAGGTGGGGAATGATGAAAAGGGCAAAATGCTTCTGGAAATTGCAGCCTGTGTGATGTTAAAAAACATTATTTGACATTATCTTGTAGAAAGAAGAAATCTAAGGATAGCACAGATTTCCTAGGAAGAGAAAAATTGTAATTGCTTTAGAGGAAATTGTTACTCTCATTAAAATAAGGCAAAATATGAATATCAGAAGTGAACAGGGATGGAACTTCTGAACAAATAATACTGTCAATGAACAGAAATTTGTACTTGGACACCAGTATGCAGTTCTTATGTCCTAAATTAGATCATGAGTGCGTGGAACAACCTCTTCGTAATTCCACTCTTTGTGAAATCACTGGTGAAAAAATTATAATGTTAAGGGTGAAGCATAAAATAAATCCATTGAGTCTTTATTACAGATGACTAAATACATTATTTGCATTGTGCCATGATGAATAATTATTGCTGGGACCCATTGTTTTCTGTTGTATGTGTTCTAGTCTACCTGATACCTGACCTCTCATTTCTGCAAATTTTTACATTCAATCTGTTCTACTTACCTGCCATTAACTTTATACTCTTCTACTCTGTTCTCACAGTTCTATTTTCCCTGAGTGAATCAGAGAAAGAACACAGGCTCCATAGCTAGTTCTTCTCTCTTTATTTTTGTGGTTGTATTCTTCTGCTGCTGTGGACATGCCTCAATAGCATCTATATCATACAGAGAGAGAGCAAATAAAGACATACCCATTGGAACGACCTTTGTAAGGAGAGTTGAAAGTATCATGACAATGTTCAAAAGTAAGCAAAAGATCGCTTTAAAATAAAACAGTAGGAGCAAAAGCAAAATGAGGCTGTCCATTGATTTAAGTTCAGAACCATTTTAGAAGACATGAAAATGATTGCAAGTCTAGAGACTGTTTAACAAATTTAACCTCAAGCACTTCTATTTATCATTTTTGGCTGGTAGAATTAGCTTCATTTCAGAAGCAATGACAGATGGACTTCTTGATTTATGATATATTTCAGCTGAGGCCTTAAATAGCTTCTTAAAACCCTTGTAGCAGAAATCTTATATATTGATCTATGGGAGATTTGATCTCCAACAGAGGGTAAGGCAAATTCCTCATGTTGCCACTAAGTCACATCTTATAAAGAGGATTCATCAATCTTGATTCTCTGTTTATTGTTTTTTAAAACAGATATAATCTTTTGTAGTGATACTGCTGTTAATAAGATGACAAAACAAAAGAAGAACCCCCAACCAAACCATCAACGATTTTGAAAATGTTTTAGAGCAGCAACTTATTTTCCAAGACTGGTCATCTTGGTCCAAACTTGGATTTGTGTTTCTTCATATGGCTTAAATGTAGTGTTTAACAATGCCCATTTAACACTGGCAACAAGGACTCAGAAGCTAGGCAGTGAAGGAGTGTGGGAGCTGGAATTCTGGGCTGGAATTCTGGGCTTGTCTGGGGAACTGTTATGAACATCCTTCTGCTCTCCCAAAAATAAATACATATCAGAAGTTCAAAATATTTTTCAAGTCAGCCTAATTATTTACACTTTTAATTTTCTTAGATGGACATAGAAGATTGACCTGATCCGTAGCATTTTAGCATTTGAGTTTGTTTGGTTATCTTTCCCACTGCTTTCTTATTGTTTTTATCTATTAAAATATGTGCTAGATTTGGTTTCTTGGAAAAACAAACAACAAAGGAGGATTTTAGAGACATTGCCCACTCATGTAAGAATGCTATACAGAGCATCAAAGAGCATCAGGAATCAACAGTTGCGTGTGATAGTGAGGGCATCAAGAAAACCCTAAATCAGTAGCAAAAGACTGATCAAAGGGAACAGGGCCCATTGCTGAGTAGGGCAGCTGCTCTAGTGCCTTTTGAAACACACTGGGTGGAGATACTCGGTTGCTGTTTTGCCTCACTCTTCAGCAGCAATGTCTTCCAGGCCTCTCTCCTTAAAGAGAAGGAACTGCCAAGAGTGGATCCAGGAATCGCCTGAGATCAATTCGTTCAGACCCACAAGACTGGACAGGCTGCTTTGAAGTACTGAACAGAGTGGGGAAGATCCCCAGTGGCTGAAAGAAAAGCAAATGTTCACCAACTTTATTTCAAACTAAAAGGACAACTAGAGAAGTGGCAGATTGATCAGCCTCTTTTTTCTCTGCAAAAAAGTCTCCTTGAAGTGCATTTTTGGGCAGAAGATTGGGAAAGTCAGGATGGATTTAATAAAGGTATAGCATGTGAGTTCCTTTTAGAATAACATAACTGAATTTGTAGATAAGGAGACAGCAGTAGATGTTTTTACCTTAACTTCAGCAAGGCTTTTGGCACTGCCATCCATAGTATTTCTGTGTCTAATCGTTATGAGTTGGCCTTGGTCAGCTCCAAAGCACCACACAATCCTTCTTCCCCAGCAGGACTGGGGAGAGAACAGCAAGAGCAAAAGTGAAGAAATTCACCACTCAAGATCAACAATCTCAGGAGTGAAGGAGATAAGGGGGTGAACCACCCCCACACCAGTGGTGCAGAGGCAACCCCTCACCACATCCCCCAGCTCAGCAATGTCCCGCAGGCCTCCGAGCAGCAGCTGCCTCAGAAAATTCAGTGTGTGGACAGCAGCTCTGCAGAGGAAGACATAAAGGTCTTGGTAGACCCCAGCTAAATATATATATAAATATATCTATAAATATATCAGTGTGCCCTGGTAGCAGAGAAGGTCCAAGAGTTTCCTGGATTGTATTATCAGCCAGTAGGTTGAGGGAAGCAACCCTTTACTCAGTAGTTTTAAGAATCTAGAATAGTGTCCCGTTTTGGCCCCTTAATTCAGGAAAGACTGTGTTGGGGGGTCTAATAGGAATTGTCTCAAGATTCAAAAAATAAACCCAACCAAACAAAAAACCCAGCAGGATAGGGAAAAGCCGGGTGGGTTTAAATGCCTATCAGGATATTAATACATGGAATTAGCCATGATTTTTTCTTTCATATTGAGGAAAATGGTTTGCTGAAGAGCGTGGATATGCTCCTGCCTAAGCCAAGCATTGTTTCTCCACAGAAGACCACCTGTAGGGAATTCCAAACTACCAAGGCAAATCAACTTTGATGCACTTTATAATGCCTCCTGAGTGCCATTAGGTAGCTCCAGACTGTCTGTATCATGTTTGATATACGCTTGCAGGATTGCACTGAGGCAAAACAACTGGGCATGAGACCAGCTGTGAGCACAAAAACCCATGGGCCTGCTGCACAAAAGTGTTTGGATGTTCAAACTTAAACCTATTTGTCTACATCTATTGCTTCTTTTGTGAGAGATAATAAAAGGTGTTGCTTTGGTTTTCTGAATCCTGTCAGTAAGGATGCACAGCAGGGTGGATAAAACCTATCTTACAAGCCGGTAATGTAATTTTCCTTAAATGGGGAAAGCAACTTGCCTGATTTTTCAATGTTTTTGCCTTAATCTTTGGGAAACGAAAATATGAGGAGAAAATGAAAGATATGAAATTGAATAAACAACTAATTACTTGTGTTTCACTTCTGAGCTACTGTTTATCTTTGCACGAAGACAAGCAGCTCTGGGGTGCTGTCCTTGCACTGGGCACTGCTTGAGGCAAGGCTGGTCAGCACCCGGGTTGGCTCTCCAGATCACAGGTAACAATAAAAACACTGAATATTTATTTTGTTGTTGAAGTAAAGTGTCCTCAGATTCTTCCCTGGGGAGGTTTCTCCTTTGCCTCCAACAGTGTAAAAGCTGTTAATTTTATATACTGCTCCTGAGGGCTGGAATTTGAACCATTCCAGCAGGTGAACTGGAAAATACCAACAGTGAAATATCAGATATTCTGTATTTTAATTGATCTATTTTTTTTTCTTATTTCAGGAGAAAAAAAAGTAATGAACTAAACTGTTTCAGGTTTTCTGAAAATCATAATTCTTTGTTTGGTTGGGGTTTAAGGGTGATATAATTCTTTCTTCACATCAGTACTTGCCTGTTAACATTGTTACTCCATGAAGTGCTTGCTCTGGGTCCTAGGTAGCAGGAGGCCATTGAGTATAATCACATAGAAATATACATGCAAAAATCAAACCTCTGTGGTATAGACTCAGTGAGCTGGTACTAAGTCTTCAGGGAGAAAAAATGTTGCTTATTCCACCTTCAGCATGAGATGCTTCAGGAGTTGTACCTTGATTTTCCCCCAGACTTCCCAGTCTGTATGAGAAACCCCTATCAGAGTCAGGCATGCTGCTGCATAAAGCTCTGCATTAAGCTGCCTGGAGTTCCTGCAGTGCTGAGCTGGGCTGCCCTGACTTATCTAAGGTGAGTACAAGGGTGCAGCCTTTTCACTTGGCAAGATTTTCAATTTCAGTGAGATTACTTCAGAAACAGAGGGGGAAATCAGCCAGCCGTCAGTCATTGATCTTCATTTAGTAAAAGCAAACCATGGCCACCTCTCCTGTTCCCACACAGGGGAGAAAAAAATTTACCCACAATGTCTATTTCCACATTTTGAGTGATAGAGCAGTGTGGTCTGCATGAGATTGTATTCTGAGTCTTCCTCCACTGTTGGGCATGGCTATTTTGTCTGTCTTCAGTAACGTTTTAAGAGCTCCATCCTAGCTCTTAACAAGACTTGTGGGAGATATTTCTGCAGAATATCAGCAGAGGAATAGTTTATGGTCCTATATCTTTGCATGGGAAAATCGTATGCTTTTTACTTATGAATTAAATAAAACTTAAAAAAAAATAAACAAACCAAACCAAAAAACACCCCCCCCCCAAAAAAAAAAACAAACAAAAAAACCCAAACCAAAACAACTCAAAAGGAAAAAGTAACACAGATGAAAATACTCAGTTAAAATGGATCCCATTATCTTCTCAGATATGGTTTTGGATAATGCAAGATGAAGAAACAGATGATACCAGAATATCTATGGATAGTTTAGAGAGACCAGTACCTTCTTAAGGTGTACATACAGTTTGAGTACTGGAAAAGAAAATTCTAGATTTAAAATCTATTTTAGTTTTATTACCTTTAAATAGATCAATCTATTTTACAATTAGTGTACAATTGGTGTACATTTAGTGTACAATTTTGTGGGTTTCAGTATTGAACAGCAAGAAGTTTTACCTGCACGTGTCCTTCTTTTTGTTTCCTGGAAAGGAAAATATAAGAGGTTGGGCTGAGAGCCTGAAGGAAAATTATCCTTAAAATTCAAAAGAATTTACATACTCCAGATTGATTTAAATATCAATCTGGGAAGTTAAATGTTCTCAATTATTTACAAAAATAAGGTTTGGAGGTGTTAAGCATGGTTCTTGTGGTAAAGCTTATAAAGCTGTTTCCATTCACATTTAGGATAGGAAACAAACATGTTTAATATTTGGAAAAATAATTTTGAGTTCTGCAAGAGCACAAAGGGCTAAATATTTGTGTTGTAGGGAAATGATTGCACTGCTTTAAAATATAACAAAAATCAGCTAAAATTCAAAATTTGAGTCTTGGCACATAATAAACTGAATATATCCATCAACTTTGCATTTATTTATTTTCCATTTCTTTATTGTTTCTATTTTTTACAGCAATTGCATTAGTGAATAACATTTTCTCCTTTCTTATTTTCTCTCTGTGCTTTCCAGACTTTGAGTAACCACTGTTTAAATAAGCATTTTGATCTATCAATGAAATAATGAAAAATTGAACACCGTTGTAGTATTATGTACTATTCGCAATATAAAACTTGAGTCTGTGTAAAATATTTGTACAAAACCTGAAAAATTAAGTAATAATATTTCCTATACATTAAAATATAAAAGCTGCAACTGAATGGCAGGTGAAGCCATGCACCTATTATGTTGCAGTGTGATTCTGAAAAAAATCTGGTTTTGCTAATTGAGCCAAACCTTCAATCTTTAGTACACCTCTGTTCTCCTTAAATACTCCTCAAGTACTCCACAAAAAGCTGAGAAGCCTCAGACAGCGCTGAAATGACTGTCTTTAGCAGTTCTAGTGTGGCAAAGGGCCCCTTGGACATTCAGTCATACTATTCTTGTGAAAAAAGGTTGAGTGTGTAATGAAAAGTGAATTTTCTGCAGGTTTTCTTTCACTCAGAGGAGCAGTGAACAAATGCAACTGTTAAACTTACAAGGCTTCAGCTTCTAAATCTTAAGCTTGTAATTTCTTCTAGGAGCTTTCTGCTACTCAGAATTACTGTTTGAAAACTGTCATAATCACTTCACGACCACTTGACTTGGGTCATGGAGGTTGGTGAGAGTTGGTGAGAGTAACCATGTGCTACCTGAGCCAGGCAAGTTTCACAAAATAACTGCAAGAAATCTTTGGACAAACACAGCTGTAACAAATCTGTGTGCTTGAGGGCTGGCAGCCTGCTGCTTCTTTCATTTCCATGCTAACCATGCATATGATAGCTCATCCAAAAAACATACCTCACAATTTTGTGTTGTCAGACTCACAACAATGGATTCATGGGGACTGTGGGCTTTCAACTTGTGAAATCTTTTTGACTTCTACATACCGCAGAGAAACACCAAAACTGAATAAAATAAATAATAAAATATCCAAGAATGAAAGCTTTTACAGCTGTGGCTTGTGATGATCTTAAGACATCTTCAAAGAAAGTTTTTAAGTGATTACTGCACTGAAAATATTATGTGAATATTTATGATATTGATAGCAGACACCGATTCACAGGAATGGATTGTAGGAATTCCATCTCATCTGTTTACAAAGAATTTACAAGCCATTTTTCTGGATTAAAATTCTGCAGTAAGCTTGCTCTTCTGTACTGATCTCAAGTGTCAACTTGCTGCTGTCAGTGATTATCAGCTGCCCTTACTGCTGTTTAGTTTGTTTAGGTTGAGTATTCGGTGTTATCAGTGTACTGAATCGACAAATCTGACAGATGTTGTGTCTCTGCTTGCTGCAGCCATAGATAACCACCTAGTCTCTGTAACTCAAGGGGAGATCACTCCATCACAACATTTCACTCTGTTCAACCAGTTCTCTCTGGAAAGGGAGAATTTGCCAATATTTACCTCAGCATAACAAATTCCCAGTTAATAACGGGACCAATTCAATGCCATGCTGCAAATTTATCGCAGCATAACCTCTGTTTATTGCTTTCAGTCATTTTGCAAAGTCTGCATTAAACGGCCTTTTCACTTGCAAAGTGACTGAAAATCTTTAGAAGATAATAAAGGGAAATTTAAGTTGAATGCTGTTGTTAAGTGGAGATTATTGACCGGTTCCTTCAGGCCTGGGATAGAACCTGGCACAGGGTTCTTACTTCATCCATCTGGGTGCTCCTTTTCCACCCTGGGAAAGCATCTTAATCCGTCCCTGCACTGATCCTCCTGACCACAAAAGCTTCTCTGATGGCAAAACAATTGCTCTCTAAATTGAAGTGTTCATCAGCAAATCCTGGAATAACCACTGAATTTCGCACATGCAGATTGGTGGTTTTACTTTGCTCTGGAAGGAGGAGGATGCCTCTCTGCAGGTCTCAGGCTGCAGGACATGCCTGGAACCCCTCACTGTGCCGGGGAGGTGGGAGGCAGACTCGTGGGGAATTTTTGAGGATCTGACAAGTGAGAGAACTGTGGGACACAGCCCGAAGACAGCGCCCTGCAGCCTGGGCTGCATCCAAAGCAGCGTGGCCAGCAGGGTCTGCAGGTGGGTTCTCTTCAGAGGGAGGGGATTCTACCCCCCTACTCGCTCTGATGAGACCTCATCTGCAGTGTTGCACCCAGCTCTGGGGCCCCAGCACAGGGAGGACTGAGTCCAGAGGAGGATGGAGTCCAGAGAAGGGGCTCGAAGATGATCAGAGGGATAGAGCACCCCTTCCTCAAAGATGATCAGAGGGATGGAGCACCCCTTCCTCAAAGATGATCAGAGGGATGGAGCACCCCTTCCATGAACACAGGCTGAGAGAGGTGGGGTTATTTGGCCTGAAGAACAGAAGGCTCCAGGGAGACCTTATTCCAGCCTTTCAGTACCTAAAGGAAGCCTACAAGAAAGCTGGAGAGGGATTTTTTCACAGAGGAATTCAGTAATAGGACAAGAGAGAATGGTTTTAACCTGGAAGAGTGTGGGTTTGGATTAGACACCAGGAAGAAATTCTTCACTGTAAGGGTGGTGAGGCACTGGAACAGATTGCCCAGAGATGCTTCAGCCCTGGAAACGTCAAAGGCCAATTTGGATCGAGTTTTGAGGAACCAGGTCTAGTGGAAGGTCTCCTTGCCCGTGGCAGGGAGGTTAGAATTGGATGATCTTTAAGATCTCTTCAAACCCAAATCATTCTAAGATTTGAATTCTTGATGATTTCCAGTTGGATATACTCCTTGAGTATAGGCTATTATCTGCATCTTATCTCTTTGAGAGAGGTCATGGTTCCTGTGCATAATCTCCCAAATTTTAATTTCCTTGACTCAGGTGCTTCTGTTTCTTCTGCCTTTATGGAGCATTATATTCAATGAGAACTATGAAATGTTGGTGTGGGAGAAGTTTGCAATCTATGGGACAGAGATCTGTTACTGCCCATTTCTGTAAATCTGTGTGGGCAAGGAAAATACTACTGCAAGTGGAGCATTTCACATGCTGCAGAACAGTGGTGGAATCTCTGCTTTTAGAGGTTTTTGGAATGTGCCTGAACTAGACCTTAAACGACCTGATCAAGAGACTAAGAGATAATGTAGACATAGAGAGAGTATATATGACTGAGCATATGACAGAGAGTATTTCTTATCAGCTGTCATCACTGCTGCAGGGAAAGTGGTTGAGGCTGACTGAGACAACTCTGTCAGGGTTTCAACAGTCTGTCTCCTAAAGTGAGGGAATAGAAAGCACTGCTGTTTCCAACAAATAAAGGGCCTGCTTTTCTTATCAAGTCTTTTTTATCCTTTTACAGCTGGAGTCCATTTCCATCATGAGTTACATAGAAATACATAGTTCATAGTCTTTTTTTTTTGCTGTGTGGTGCACACTAGAATGTTTTTGAAGCTCACCCTCTGGTCTTGAAAACTCTGTATATTTAAATGTGCGGTTTAATTTTATTCTGTATTTCTCCCGAAGCATAAGGGATTTAGTGTATTCAAATGATTAACAAATATTGGCAGTCAGGTCTTTGTTTTTTCAGCTTGTATGCTAGGTGTTAGCATTATTCAATTTAAAATGATTGAGATAATTATCTCTCTCCCTGTAGCATGTTACTTTATCTAGCCTGTACAGCCCACTTTTCACTCAGTCAAATTACATGCCATGAGAGTTTTTGATGCTGATAAGTAATAAAGTTGAAACACTAGCTGATTTCTTTGTACCTATGGCAAATTCAGCTTCAAGAAAATATTCTTGGATTTAAATGTGTAAATGCAAGTTTTTCATTATATTTTTGTTAGAAGTATGTACTAACTAGAAAAATATAGATTTCGTGGGCTTTAAAAGGAAATACACATAATAATTTTTAATTGTACTCAAGTGGAACTGTGAAATCAGTTTGACTTTATATTATAAAGAAGGTAATATGAGTTTAATTTTATACTATATTTGAATGCAATTCTTTTATATTTATAGCTAAAGTTCAGTAAAATATTTGATTGTAATGAGCCTTTTGCTTTACCATTCAGGAAATACTATTTCACAATATGTTCTTCTAGAGCCATTCATAGGTTTTTAAACTAGATCCCTTTCCAACATTACTTTTTTCCACAGTGAAAATACGGTAGCACTGGGAATTCCTAGTTGAAAGGAATTCCTTTTCTGGAAGTGTCTAGTCCAACCTCCTGCTCAGAGCACTCCTACTACAGTCAGCACTACCTTGGGTTAACTGTGACTCTGTCCTGCTGTCCTGCAGTCTTGAAAAGGGTAAGGAAGGATATGTAGATGCACACACATCACTATAATTTTTCAAAGTTTAGATTTCCATTTCAAATTAGATTTTATATTTCCATTTCAAATTCTAAAAGTATTACAGTTACACAGAGATAATTAATGTAGCAGAGTGAAGATGGTATATAATAAATTCTGTTTTAATTTTAGAAAATTTCACAGTTTTGATGATGGTCTTCTAACAAATTGTTTGAGATCTGTTCTAAATCCTTTTGAAAGCAGGGGAAAAGAGCAGATTTAGGTGCTGTCAGAGCCACCTGCTTTAGCATCAGCAGAAATTTTCCATGCAAGTACATTTCTAGCACAGAAATGCTGATGCACTGAAGGTGAAACACCCTGTGGAAATGTGTCAACACTAATAAAGCTTTGGAAGAATATTAAATATCTTTCTTCCTTCTTTTGGGCCAGTTTGGCTGCCAGCCTCTTTCCTCCTCAGCAGATCACTCGTGGGCTGCTGTAATGAGAGGCCTCCAGATTCCCTTTGGAACCAAACTGACCTGTACAAGTGTTGCACTTCCATTAGATTTTTTTAGCCTCTTGACATTTCCTCCTCTCTGCTGGACAGATTTGTCTCAGGGTTTGCAGGCAGGCAGCAATTGCCTTCTAGACCAGACCTTGATCAGGGCTTCTGTGGACATTATAAAAATTGTGCAAGGTGGCATGTGGAATGAAACTTGAGTATAGCAAACCAGTCAGGATATAGGTACTTTTTAGAGCATAATTCTAAGACTCTGAAACAGGAGATATTTTTGAGCATAAAGAAAAAGTGTGCTTTTAGGCATGTTATTTAGTTGGAAAACAAGAAATAAAATAATTTGTGAGAGTCTGTAATACTTCAGTGTGTCTACACTACTTATTATGTGTGATTTCTTGCCTATCTTAAAAATGAGAAGAAAGACTTAAAAATGACTGAAGATCTCATTATTTGTTATTGAACCTCTATAGTTTTAATATTTAAACATCTCTACAGTGTCTTTTTTGTGTGAAGAACTGGTCTTAGAAGTATTGCTTATTCTTAGGGAGCAGTTTTGTTTAGTATCCATTGTATCTCCTGATTTCCATTGCTTTCTGCAAATACTACTTTAAATTTTGTAGTATACCATTCTTAATATGTACTGGTGTTTTTACTGCATAATCATACATTTTCTCTACTTAAAGAATTGTAGTTGTTGGAGAATAATTGACTGTTACCATCTCTTGCTGAACTAGAAAACATTAACAGAGAACATGCATGGCAGTTCATAAATTGCCCCTTTTACGCCACTGCAAAGGGGGAAATAGTGAGTATATTAAATTGATACAAGTGAAGTTTTTGAAATGGATGGGATAAATGTTTCTTTTTTGGTAGTAAGATGAGAGAGATGCATGACCACAAATTGTGTGAGAGCCTGTTATTAGAATTTCTAAACTTGCAGATTTGTTTCTGGTATTAAGACAATGTGATTTTCTTAGAGAAATTTAGTCTTGGTACTGTATTGTAGAAGCAACTTTTCTGCTTTAACCAAAAGTAGCTTTCTTCTAAGTCGTTGGACACCTTCTTGACAAATACCAGTTTACCCCTGGATCTCCTTTTCACAACAGGTTTCTTTGCAAGTTTTCATGTCTTATTATCTGAAAAAGTTGACAGGGAAGCATCACATGGGGAAGAAGCAGAGATTCTGTGGCAGCAATTACAGGCAGAGATATGGGTTTTTACCACCATCAAAAGGACTATGATAGCACTCTAAAGGTGTTTGGGAGTACTCAGCATAGGTTTGTGAAGGGACATTGGAGTCTCACAGTCTGACACAAATTGATGACTGGCTTGGCAGGTGAGGACAGAGCACTGGATGTTGTTCATCTTGAATCTAGAAAGGCTTTCAACATTGCCTCATATAACACCCCTCTTAGACAAGCTGATGAAGTATAGGGTAGACGAGTAGGCAGGGATTGAAAAGTAGCAGCACTGCTGGGCTCAGGTTGTTGTCAAAAGCAGCACAAAGCCCAGCTGGAGGCCAGGCATTAGTGGTGTGCCTCAGGGGCCAATATTGGGTCTGATCATGCTTTAACATCCTGAATAACTCGGACAATGGGGCAGTGCACTCTCACCACACTGACTGATAATGCAGAGCCAGGGCAGGGGGTCAGTGATTAGCTAACAAGATGAATGTCCTGTCTTTCACAGGGAGCTTGACAGGCTGGAGCATGAAGCCAGAAGGGGTCTCATGAAATTTAATAACGGGGAATGCCTAGTCCTGCACGCTGGGTAGAATAGTCTCATGAAATTTGACAACAGGAACTACAAAATCTTGAATACCAGGAGGAACAACCAGCACCAGCATAAGCTCAGGGCTGAGTGGTTGGTTACCAGCTCTGCAGACAAGGACCTGGGAGTCCTGATGGAGAACAAGATGAACAAGAGAGAGCAGTGTGCCCATGCCACACAGGCTGCATTAGGAAAGCTGCTTCACAGAATCACAGAATATTGGGTTGGAAGGGACACACAAGGGTCAACCAGTCCAACTCCAGGCTCTGTACAAGACCATCCCCAAGAGACACACTGTGTGCCTGAGAGCATTGTCCAGAAGCTTCTGGAACTCTGTCAGGCTTGGTGGTGTGTCCACTTCCCTGGGGAACTTGTTCAGTGTCCAACCACTCTCTGGGAGAAGAACCTTGTTCTAATATGCAACCTAAACCTCCCCTGGCACAACTTCAGGCCCTTCCCTCATGTTGTGTCACTCATCACTGGAGACAAGAGATCAGTGCCTGTCTGTCCCCCTCACAAGGAAGCTGTAACTGCAATGAGGTCTCCCCTCAGTCTCCTCCAGGCTGAACAGACCAAGTGGCTTCAGCTGCTCCTCACACAGCTTCCCCTCCAGACCCTTCACCATCTTTGTTGCCATCCTCTGGATGCTCTCTAATAATTTAATGTCTTTCTTTTATTGTAGCACCCAAACCTACACACAGGACTCGAGGTGAGGCTGCCCCAGCTCAGAGCAGAGTGGGACAATCCTCTCCCTTGCCTGGCTGTGATGCTGTGTCTGATGCCCCCCAGGACGGGGTTGTCCCTCCTGGCTGCCAGGGCACTGCTGGCTCATGTTCAGCATTCCATCTGCCAGGATCCCCAGATACCTTTCCCTGGCACTGCTCTCCAGCATCTCATTCCCCAGTCTGTACCAACATCCAGGGTTGACCTGGGGCTTTCCTTTGTTTTACTTCATGTGGTTGGTGATTGTTCAGCCCTCCAATTTGCTGAGGTCTCTCTGCAAGGCTTCCCTGCCTTCGACAGAGTTGACAGCTTCTCCCCATTCTATATCACGTATCCCTTTCTGCATCTGTGCTGTTAATGAAGACACTGAAGAGCGCAGGGCAGAGGATGGAGCCCTGTGGAACCCCACTAGTGACAAGCCACCAGTCTGGTGTTATAA
>VZSR01001854.1:13069922-13090740 GCA_013398615.1 Brachypodius melanocephalos
CCAGCATCCATTTTCACCCTAGACAGTCTTTCTTTTGCAGATTAGAATTTTCTTATTTCAGCCTGGGTGTCACTCATCTCCACCCTGGCCTTGTCCTTTTATTTTGTAAATGAGATTATATGAAAGGTCTGAGTTACGGGAAGGGAGGGAAAGAAAAACCCCTTTTTGGAATTTTGGGTTTAAATCCAGGATTGAACATGTAACATATATTTTAGACACGAATTTATATTACTCATATTTCACACTGGTGTCACCCTTTGTGCCTGACCCATTTCTAGCAGGTCAAAGAAGGTGAGACAGATCAGCTCTGCTGTGCCTGGTTTTGGTCTCTTTGGTGCAAGAAGGGTATGGACAAACAGTACCATGTCCAGCAAATGGTCATGGAGCATGTGTTGTAACACCAAAAAAGTAGTCGATTTATATTATACTTATTTTGTTTGTTTTGTTTGCTTTTATGGACTGGTTTTATTTATTATCTGTTTTGCTCTATTTATTTAGTTTCTAATTTATTGTACAAAAAAATTTTTGTTATGTAAATCAATGACATCTCAAGCCAAAGCAAGAGGTATAAGTAGAAATAACAGATTTTGGTTTTAGCCTGTTTTTTTTGAGAGCTATTCGGCTGAGATGCATAATATGCCCTCCTTTTTTAAAAATTCAAAAAATGATGAAAGACTTCAATGTTTTGAAAAGTGAAGGGGTTTGGCATGCCTCGAGAACTACTGCCATATAATCTGTAAAATCCAAAACATATGACACCAAATTTGATTTTAGAATGAGGTGTTATTACACCAAGATTGAGCTCATAATACAATAATAATGCAAGTGGATATTTCATATTTTTGATATATAGTCTAAGAATAGTTTTAAATCATATACAAATACTGGCTTCCTAGGTTGTCTGTGTTGAAAAGCATTTCAGGGAAAGACAGGGTAGAGTTAGGAAAATGAGAAGTGTAGCAGACTCCTAAATGCACTTTCCACACTAAGCAACTAAACCTCAAGTTTGTTGTGCCCTAAAGCCAAGTGTTAAGCTTTAAGTTTTCCCTCAGGTGGCAGCTAAAAAGAAGCAGCACCGTTTTAAGACAGGATCCTACAGGCACAGTTCAAGCTTATCAAAAGTGATTCCTTGTCCTCCCCTGCCTCACCCCAGGTCAACAAATAAGGTGAATTCTAAGTTAAGTGACCTGCTTCTGGCTATACTCACTGTCTTAGGATCACATCCTACTGAAAATGTTTGAATTAAAATGTCCAAACATAAACGTTTTATAAACTGTGTGAAGAACCTTGACCTAGAGAAATGACCTGTTTTGTTCATTGGTGATGAATTTCTGCAGACTGGCCCCTTTACAGCTGTATGTTTACACAAGGAATGAAGCAAAATCATAGTGCCATCAAAGTTGTCTTCATTATGTGCTAGAAAAACCTGATCTGGTGTGTGTTTGAGTACCCTGCTGTGGTACTCAGATTTGCAGTCTGTCGCTTCTTCATAAAGCAAACAAAAAATAGATGAGACCTTTATTTTTCTGGAAATAGCCTTGTGATCTCTGGCACTTGTTTTCTCTCCCTCTCTGGGTGCCTGTGGACTTGTTTAACTTCCCCCTCTTACGTCTGTGCCAAAATTGCTGTTGTTTAATGGTGACAGTGGGGAGCAGGTGGTGAAAGCAATTGTGCTTCCACCTTCATTTGGGCAAGTATCACTCCTGGATACAGGGTACAAAGGAGGCCAGAAGGAAAGAAGGGATCCTCTCTGAGATCCCCAGCCAAGTCACCATAGAATCAGTTCTTGGAAACTGCAGCTGAGCTGTGACATGCCAGCATTTTTAATTCAATTCCTCTCTCAATACACTATTTCTGCCTTCTCAGCTGTCCAGTTTCATTATGAGCCTGGTTTTGAGGTAATTGATACCACCTAGTCAGGCCTCAGGACAGTAAGGAAGACCAGGTAGGTCTGTTTGATTATGCTTCATCTAAGTGCTAGAATGTTGGCTGAACTCCTTCAGAAGTGATAGAAGGGCACAAATGGAGCACAAGGAGAGAAAAATACATAGCAAAAACATGGATGAAAGACAACAAAGGCTCAGAAACACCTGAGGGGGCTGAGTGTGGATAGAGGCAGCAGAGCTCTCTGTTACTGACTTATTTGTGCAAAACAATGCCTCACACGTTCTTGAATTTCTGGAAAGGTGCTGTTTATTTAGCAATATCTCCCATAGTCAACCAACCAGAAGAGGCCTATTGTTGCTGTCTGAGCCTGTCTCACCTTTTCAAGTTTCTTTCAGTTCTTCAGGTCTCCCTCATTTTCCTGGAGAAAATTACTGAAGCTTGTTACCCTTCACTTCACAGGCACTGTCTCTTCTGTGCTACTTTTTCACATCTGTCCCAGAGGTGATTAAGTGAAAGAAGCTTCAAAACAACAGGAAGATGGAGATTTTTTTTTCAGTATTGTTTACTGAATGTATAAAGGAAATCCATAAAACTATATTTACCCATATGCCACTTTTTTCAAATAAGATAATCTGCTGGTTGTTGGAGACAATCTAGTTTACCTGGCAGCCTAAAAATTAAAACCACAAACCCCTCACATTTAATTTTACATTCAGTTGCCTTTCTCCTTATATCTAAATAATTTGTTTGAATGATATATATTTTGGAATAAGGTTATCCCTACGCACAGAGGCTTTATCAAAGTACAGCATGTGCATTTGTATTAATGGGATGATTCACTGGCAGGATTTTCTGTCTAGTACCAGAGCTTTCTATCTCCAGTGATTATTGCTGTCATCACATGCTTTACTTATTTATTTTTTGGCTGACCTTTTGTAAGTATCACCTTTCATTATGAAGTGTTAGTCAGGAAAATCCTGACTTGTAAACTGCTCACTTCTTCAGTTCTTACAAGCCATCAACTCTTGATGAAAAACAGAAAACCTGAAAGAATTGTGCAGAAGGCTTTTGTAGAGGGTTCAGAAAATCTGTTTTAGTTTGTGGTTTTGCCACAAATTTCTTATGTGGCCTCTGGACAATTGTGTAGGCTCAAAATCTAAGCTGTGTAAACATGATAGTGATAATTCTTCCACTTAGTATTAACCTTGCTCCTGCATTACAATGTTTTCAGAAAATGCTTTAATAAGTTTTACTACATTTGCACTGTGTAGAACAGTGGCCCATGGGCTCCTTTAGGTCCACAGTAACACAAAGGGTTGTGTTAGAAGCAGAAAATCATCCTTCTTTGTACAAATATATTCAATGGAAAACAATAACTGAGCCTGTCAAGATTTACCCTGTATGTATGGCATTTATGTCTTGCAGAGTCACACACACCAGTTATTTCTAATTTCCTGTCATTTATCCGGGGATGGCTCTAAGAATATAAGGAAGACAGTGAAGAAAGCTTTTTTTCACCAGGCTCAATCACTCATAAATATTAGTGTAACAGATCTATGTCTGAACTGGCAATCCTTTATTAACTCTTCACTGGGGATAACATGCTGTCCCCTGGACAGGACAGTGCTCTGAGTGTCTGGAATGAGTGGAGGGCTGAAATGAGTCCCTGGTGCACCAGTTTGGAGAGAGTGCTTAGAAGGTTTACATGCATTTAATGAAAATTTTGTCCAATGTCAGAAATGAGAGTTGCAAAAATTGTCAGGTTCATTGGGAATTACATAGAAGTACTCCAGGAAGGAAGGGATCTAATATCTATCTGTATTCATTCCATCTGAAGCTTCAAAATGAAACTGAATTGCATTTCATATCTTTATTTTTCCTTAATAAACATGAATAAAACTGTATTTCTGTCATGAGAAACACATGGATTTACACTCAAAATGTAATTCCTGGCTTCCCAGGGAAAGCTCTCCAAATTCAAAGAGGAACTAATGGAGTAATTTTGCCTTCAACTTGCTTGGAAATACTTAATTTCACTGTGATATACTCAGAATCCAGCGCTGCCACCAGCTAATTTCCAGAAAAGTAATAAAAAGACTGGGCTGTTATACCATCCCCTATATTACCTACTATTGAGTAGAATATCCTGTCCTGGCCTCTGTGAAAAGTTAGCACCTGGAGTAAAATCCCTGCATCCCCTCTTTGGGTACTCACAAACTCTGGTAATGATCATTGGGATTTGGCCCAGTTTCTCCAAAGGTGAGGCTTCATGCTGCTCTCCCTGAATTTGCAGAAATCCCTGTGGCTGTTTGTGAAGCAGATCATTCAAAGCACTTGCCTGGAGAAATGTGTTACACGTACAGGCTAAGAACTGGGGAGTTTCACACACAAATCAATTTTGAAAAGAGCAGACCAGAAAGAAATGCTCAAGTTGGTTTAATATTCCACCCAGGCAGCCCATGTGGGGAGCTGACAACACCTCCCTGGCTTGGACTGTTGGAAGGTGTCAAAGAATTTTCAAGACTTGGCAGCATTTTGTGCAACTGCAATCATTGACAGGACAGGACCTGAGTCCAGACAGTTCCTGAAGGAGATTCCGCACACAAAGTCATGTTAGAATGAAGGCTGAAGCACTCACAAATCTGCTTCAAAACTTGCAACTCTTAATGGTGCAACATTCAAGAATGTTTTCTCAATTGAAGACCATTGGGGAAGCTGCCAGAGAACCTCTTCTTTACCTGGTAAAAGAGCTCATGGTGCAGCAAAATGATTTGACTCACACGAGATTCTGCTTTTCAAAGGGTTTTTTGCATTTTGAGATAATTTTTTTTTGCCACTGAAGGAGATGGAAAGCAAATGAGATGCTGAAGTATGCATTGCGTAGCACTTTGTCAAATCATGCATGGATAGCATTGGAGTTGCTCTGGTTCTGTCTTTTTTAGGTCCTCTGGAGGAGAAACCTTACCAGAGAAATCTACATTGAGAAATCTGGCATCTGTAGCAGGGGACAGAGACTAAGCAAGGAATGACAAAGCACAAGGATTTAAGGCATCAGCCTGAGTTTTAGGAGCAGATATTGCATTTGCAGGAGCAGAAGCAGCCCCAGCACCGAAAAAAAACCCTACTGAACCAACATGTGGAGTCATGTTGGACAATTTCTCACTTGTGGTCTTTGGAACAACGAAAAAAGTTTTCAAGGAAGCTGCGAAAGTAGTACAAAGGAAAAGGATTAGGTGTTATCCTTTGACATAAACATTCTATGCCTATCTAATCTACCTGAAATGTCTGTTTTTCTACCTTACAGAATAGTTCAGAATAGTTCATTCTAGCTTTAGTCTTTATTTAACCCAATGTTTCTTTGTTCTTTATTCTTTTCTGTGTTGTTACAGTCCTCCTGCTGTTCCTTGATAAGTTGCTTTCATGAGTCCTCTTTTTTCCAACTCCCTCCATTCTTCTTGCTTGCCTGGAGCATTTACAACTCTGCATGCTATTCCTGGTATCCCCAGCTTACTCTTCTGTACCACAATGTCTCCTGTACTGAGAACCATTCCCCCAATACCATCCACTATCCCTCAGCACATCTGGTATGTCTTCCCATCACTCATTCATCCTGCTGTACATGGTGCTTGACTGAGGCTTGCAATGGGTGAGATTGTAGCAGCAGTGAAAACCAAGGCAGCCTGGAGAACAGAAACTGCATTCAAGGTGCACCCCTCTGTGATTGTTTCCTAATCCTGTCAAGGTTTTCATCAAGCTGAAAGGTGATGGCTCTGCTGGGAGAAGCAGTGTGCTGTGCCAGTAACTTGGATGTGCTGGAATCTGAGAGTCCTTCATTGGAAATGACACACTTCAGAGTATTTGTAAGTGCTATTACTAAGAGCCTGTCAAAACTAATTTTGATGAAATAACCCTTAGTTAAAGTAGAAATTACTTTAATAAAAACTGAAAGGAGGGAAAAAGCATCTGAGACATTTTCCCAGCTGTGTGAGTGGATTCTTCTTCCCCACTCCCTGGCCAACTTAATCTCCAGTTCCAAACAATTCAGTTCTTAAAGACAACATTGTGCAGTTTCTGCAGGTATTCTACTATTAAATGAAAACAAAATTCAAGGCAAAAGAGTTGATGCCCTTCAGGCTGCTTTACCTCTAGGCCCTGCTGAATTTTCTTTCTTTCTTGTCTCTTCAAGACCATGCATAACAACAATGTCCAGAAGAAGCAGCAGTGGTTTATAAAATGTTTGATCCAAGAATAGAATACTTAAATTACAAAAAGGGTTCAATTTTTATTTTAAGCTTTACTACATTAGTTTTCTTCGCTCTTAGGGATATACTGCCTTTTCAAAAGATAACAGTCTGGGTGAGAAATAAAAAATAATTTATCAGATGCATATGATGGAAATAAAGCAATTCAGCTCAGTCAGTTTATTGTCTAAATTATCATCAGCAGGGAGTAGGAGGAAAATATTCATTTCAGACAAACCATCCTCTCAGTAAATAGTTATTATTTCTTATCTTAGAATTTTTCCTATAAAGATTTACTCTAAGGAAAAGACACAGGAGGTTTTTTTTGTTTGTTTGTTTGTTTTTGGTTTTTTATGCTCTCTGTGTGCATGATAATAGGGAATTGCAAGGATTATTTATGTTGGACCACAATACAAATTGTATCCAAGGGATTTCAGGATGTAACGGGGAGCATCCAGTTGTTTGGGACTTTTTTCATTTTGTGTTTTGTGCCTTGAAAAGGCAAGTAAGTGGATTAGACCCTCCAATCCAGATTGTGTTGGAAGTAGCTGAGACTGTTGCTGAAGGGCTCTTGCAGCCCACAGACTGCAGAGAGAGGCAAAGAACTGGAGCCTGCATTTCACAGGAGTCACTACAGGCAGCAGATAAAACCCACATCTGAGGTATGACAGGGAAACCCCAAAGGATCAAGAGGATTGTGCAGTTTCCTGCAATCCAGAAAGTTCTTGATTGTACTGAATGAAAGACTGCAATAGATAGCAGGGAGGGTGATTTATGAGCTTCTAAATTTTCTAGTTTGCCCATTTTTATAATTTAGGGGTTTTTTTTCACCACTTTTTATTTTCTCTGTTTAGAAAGTAAAGTATTCTACATTCTTAGATAAAAGATAAAACCTGCATTCCATTCTTTTTTTCTCTTACCTTTTATTGGTCTCATTTTAAAATGCACCATTCTTACAAAAGTTCACTGCAAGCTCATTACTGAGACCACTCAAAACTGCAGTTGTAACAGGGTACTTTTATAGGTGTTAAGAGCACTAGCACGCAACTATTTCTCTTACCTATTCTTCAATAACAAATATAAATAGAACACATTCACAAAAAATATAATAAAATGTATATAAAGAGCAAAAAAGAAAGTAAATAAACAACCAGTGCGGTAAAAAATAAATCAACCAATTTTAAATTCTTGCTGATTTTGCACATTTCAGTTTGCTGAGTTATTACAAGTCACATTCTAGTTTTCCAGCTCTAGCTGCCTGATTGATCATGAAGTGTGGATTCTGCAGTCTCTCCAACCCATTATAGGTCTCTGGTATTTTAACTCACTTCATTCCACTGTCTGATCATGGATACAGTAACATAATATTACTGTGAGCATTCTTTTGCTCTTACTCAGGTATTGTTAGGATTAATGTCACACTACAGGTGGCTTTGCCTCCTGTATTGGGTTTCTGAATGCATTCATGTCCCAACAATTCCCAGTCACCAGCCCTGGCAGGAAATGTTGGTTGGCATTGGCAAGATAGGAAGTCTTCCATTTTTTGTAACCTGCTGTTTAGATGTCACAGGTCAAGTGAGCACGAGTTAATTAGGCAGTTGGGAATTTGCAGTCAAGTCCAAACATGTGATTGTTGCATTGGCTGGGATTCTGAATTGGGGACTTCCAAAAGATTCAGATGTTTGGCATCAGAGACTTGAGGCTTTGAGCCAAGAGTTGAGGTTGTTATTCCAGCTTTCTGCCCTCTCCTGCAAAATTCATTCACTCAGCTGTGCTTCATCCTGCAGCTCTTCCTTCTAAGAGGGTTCTCCTGCCTTGCCTTGTCTTGTTTTTATGCATCATTTACTCAAGAGATCTTTGGGTTTTTCCTCAGTGAAAGGAGTTTTATATCTTCATTTTTATGTTTGAATGGACTTTTGCTGACCCTTTTGATGAGTGAAAAGTCTGTGAAACAGCTGCCACATCTTAGTGCAACTTGTTGAGACTTGGATAAGACCTTCCCTGCCCTACCAGAAGGCACTGAGAACAACATAAATGAAGTGACCTTTTCTCATTGTATGATTTAAAAAATTTGTTTGTGGACAAATAATTATTACGCAACATCTAACACAATAAATCCCGTCAAGACAGGCAGGTGGAAACAGAATTTTCTATAGATGCCTGAAATCTTTTAAAGAGAACTATTGATAAAAAAAGGTTTCTTCTTAAGCATTTTCTGTAACAGTGTCCTTTGCTGTCTTCTGGTGATATTAAAAGTTCTGAAGCACCATGTTAAAAAGAATTCTTACAAGACCTGTTGTAATAGTTACAAATACATTTCAGTAAAACTTGTTTTGGGTGTAGAAGAAAAAATTATAACTGATAAATATGACGCCAGTTAGAAAATTCCTCAATAAACATTTATATATTTACCATATGACTCTGTGTGACAGAAAAACTCACATCCAAATAAAAATATAGACAAAATGCTCTTTTTCCCCTCACATAAACTACTATTTCCAGAAGCTGGGTTTTACACAAGACCTCTAGTTAATAAGGTTGTTTTTTTAATTTGGGTCTTTAAGACTGACTGCTTTTGTTTTCATCCAAAACAATTGGCTACTGCTGCTGCTGGGAATGAATAATACCAATAATAATGCTGGTTCTGCTCTTTACTCCCTCTCTGTCTTAATCACAGAAAAGATGTCTTACCATGCGCTGGGAGAATGTAAGTTCATTTTCTTTTGTTGTACAGTGATGATAAAACTTCTTGAACAGTAATTCTCGTGGGTGTCTAACTCACTTTATTTTGAAAGTTCCTCCTTCTAAAAATTCCCATTAGAAATAAATAGGCCAAGAATATGCAGAATTCAACTTAGGTGCAGGACTTTAAAAAAACCCCAACTTTTTCTTTACCTTTGGTTAAAATCAGAGTGTCTTGAAACGTAATCTTTGCTGCCAGCATACAACAGCTATGTGCATTCACTCATCAAAACTTGTAATTCCCATTTGCTGGGAGCAATTTTCTTCATATTGTTTCATTTATCTTTGAAAAGATATACTATCTTGCATCTGATTGCAGTTACCCCAAATCCTCCTAACCCTATGGTGTGAGGTTATGGCTCCCCTTCCCCCCTCCGGATCTCTCTCCCTCCTCTTTGGTGAGAGTGTAGTACATGCAGTATATGCAGGATGCCTCTTCCTTTCTGACAGGAGGCAATCCTCAGGAAGGTAGGAACTGGCCTTTCAGCACAATGCCTTTTGCCTGAGAGGCAGAGGAACCCCTGTGTTGCCTTGTTTGAGCCCATTTCAGACAGCTCTCTCTCTCGAAAGGGTGCAGAGGTGCTGCAGGAGCTGGGGTTCTGGAGGCATCTGTTCTTAGGTTTCTGAGGTCAGCTCCTCTTCCCTCACTCCCCTCTGCAGCCCACAGCATTTGACTGACCCTTACAAATAGACAGTAAAGCAGAGCTGATTTAGGGGGCTCTGAGCAGGTCTTGTGATCACAAGTGTGACATGCAGAAATCCCTGCTTTAGCACCCTGTGGAGAAGGGCCAGTTTTCATGTGCCTCTGCTTGCTCTAAGCACTGGTTTAAAGTCGTACTTCAACAGAAAAGATTAGAAGATATAGGTCAAATCACTGTAGCAAATCAACACAGTCCTTAAAATCTAGAAGTAGAATTTACTTAATACCAGAGAACTCATGTTTTCCTCACTGAACTGGAGAAGTTAAATCTCTCTGAAAGGCAATATTTCTAAAAGATGCATGAGCCTTATTTCCGAGAGTTTCTTGAAAGCCCAAGAAATACCAAGAGAAACAATAAAAGCCTACTTGTCAGTGCAAATCCCATCAGCTGCAGGTTGTTTTTCCTGTCATCTGGGACTCAAAGATCATCAGAAAGCTAACAAGCCTCCCTTTTCCGTAACAACACCTTAACCCTTCTCCAGTGTTGTGCCACAAGGAGTTTGAATGACATGAAGTAATTCTAGCAGGATTCATTAGTAAAATTTACACCCTTAGTGATTTGAAGATCAAAAGACTGTCAGAGATATGATCATTCCCATTTCTCATGTTATCACATTCTCCATTTTCACCTTGTACTTCAAAATGATGGCAAATTCTAGTTTTGATAACTCCATCTGCAGCATTTACAATTTTTATTTCATACCTTTCAATCCTGAGACCTTCAGATCTAACTAACTGCATCCCTTTTATCTGCTCACTAATGATTCTGTGGCTGACACGTTGTTACAAAAGAGTGAACCTTGAAACCACCTCCATGGGTTTTAAGGGTTGATCATTCATAAGGGGGTGTTGATGAATATGAGTTTTGTCTGCAAAATTTGAAAGGGAAATATTTTCAGGATCTATGTTATGGCAAGCCCTTTTCAGATTTTTCATCCCCAGAACTGAACTCAGAAACCTGTCAGCCCATCATGCATTTTGAAATAATAAGCAAATACAAATGAGACCATCTGATAGAGAACCCCATTGTCCCCTCCCCACACCCAGCAGTGAATACTGCTGTATAAAAACCTGGCATTTCAATCACAGCAGAGGCACACTGCTGATACCAAGGATCACCTACATGGAATAAATGAACATTTTCACAGCCAGACATTAAATGTTCCATGCATGTGACTTAATCTGACCTACGTGTGAGACAAGGATAAATACCATTAATCAACTTTGGAATATATTTTCGCCTTTGCATCTAAGTTTTTTCCTTCTTTTTAACACCTAAAAGTGCAGGGGGAAAGGGGCCAAAGGGAGTCTCATTTGTTGATGAACTGTAACACTACAGATCATCAGGGAGGGACTTCTGGTGTCTGAGCACTCAGAAAAATAACAGGGGCTACTTTTGACAGCAACACAAAACACCACATTTTTCTCAGTAAATTAATCACAGTAAGTTAAATGATGGCTGAAGGCTGCATCTGTGGGAGACAAAAATGACACTTTCCTCCTACCTAGACAACAAAGTTTAGACAAGCATACATGTTGCCTGCTGAGTTATTGCTTCACAGCCTGCGTGGCTTCTCTAGATGAATTAGCATTGCTTCTTTAGATGAATTAACTCTGTGGTGGTGTAAAAATGGTCATTGACTTGCAGCTGCATTTAGCACTTTGAAAACACATGTGCCAGGCACATCAAATGAGGAAGCTGTGGATGCTGATAATGCCAGGCTGTACAGTGCTGAACTCCCAGATGAATAAGGGAAGGCTGGTTCAGATCCTTGAAGGATGAAAGACAGGTGAAGAAGTGAGCAGCAACATTATTGCACTCCTTGGACTCTGCTTTCTGAGCACTGTCTCATGGTGCAGAGGAGGCTACAGCCATGCTGGCTGTATTTCTGGGACCATGCTGGCAGCGTGGTGGGACCATAGGTCAGTGCTGAATGCTTGGGCTGGGCTGCCCAGGCTGTCCTTTTCTCTGTAGTGAACACCTTGGAAAGGACCTTTGAATTCAAATGGCTTTTTCTGTCAGGTTTTCTCTCAGGCCAATTCAGAGACTATATTGAATGGTCTCTATTAAATCCTGACCCTACCTAGATTCTGCCACCTTGATGTGCTATGTGTATTCTCCTCTCCTCCACTAACTGGAGGTCCTTGGTTCTGTAGAGGGCTCCCAGCTAGCTAGATCCTTTCTACCCTGTCTCCTCCTCTGTCTTGCTGGGCTGGAAATATCAGTCTCCCAAGCACAACTGGTGCCGGAGAACAAATGCTCTGGAGGGCACCACAGAGAGTTGTGCACAGCTGCCTGAAGAGAGAAACCACTTGTGTCCCTGCAGAACAAACAACTCAAAGCAAATGTGAGTACAGACGTTGATTCCATAATTTACCTGAAATAATAGTGGCCATGTTGCCTCATAAACTGAAATTCAGAGCTTTTGACCTAGTCACTAAAGTACCAGGAAGGTGGATATCAAAACAGTCAACTTGTTATGCTATTCTGCACTCCTTTTTTGCTCTTTCAGAAGTGCTGCGTGCCAATAAAATATTACCTTTTCAATATTCTCAAATGATCAAGAAATTTATGTTTTCCCTATCCAGGTTAATGACTTACAGATGCTGCATTTATTATTAACTCCATCTAAGGTAAAATTAGCGTGGTAGAGTTGCTAGTAGCTCTTAGACACACAGGAGAATGTCTCCTGACACACTTTCGTCCTTACATGTACACGCCAACTAACTTACAGCTAATTTAGTTGATAAACAAATCAACAAAAGATTAAATAATGAGTGTCTCTAGTGACATCAAATTCCTGCCCACAAAATATTACTTCCTTAAGTGCAGTTTGAAGCCAAATGTAAGCATTTGTAAATGAAGCAGCTAATTAAGTGCTCTGGTGGAGGATAATGGGTGGAAGCAGAGTTTTAAGCAAAAACCACTGTGCTCTCTACTATAATAGACAAAGGCAGTGTATTAAGAATGCATCAGTATTTCTAAGTCCATGAGCAGAAGACATCTGAGTTTTAAGACAGAAAATACTGGACAGTCAAGTCAACAATTTCCAGTAACCATTAACTTTAGAACAGCATTCCAGATGTTCTCTCAAAATTCCTCACTCTGAATTGGCTTCTCACCTATTTTTTCTTCCCATTAGTGACAGTCTGTTTGTTACAAAGATAATGAAAGGAAGAACATCCCAGAAATCATGCAGTGATTCTTACCCAGACCTCTGCTAATGAATTCTTGTGTGTTAGGCTGCTTAGAAATGTTGAATTAACTTCTCTGCTTGGAGGCTTATATTGACTTAAAATACCTCACAGATCAAATGTGCAGCTTCTCTTTGATTTGTTTATTACTCCCAGCAGTACAGAGTCTAACAGCATGAAAAGGTTTCAACAGCAGCTCTGGTGAATTAGCAGAATGATTTTCTAGATTATAGTATTTGGTAGTGATCACAGCACTGTCAATTTTCATCATCTGTGAGGAAACTACAGATGTAAACAACAGTATTGTGTAGGTGTTTCTCTCCTGATCACAGAGCAGCCTCCTTTTCTTAAGACATAGTTCCAAGAAGTTGGACCACATGAACAATGAGTAAACTTTGTCTAGAGCATCCTGAAGAGTTTCTCATATCAAACAGCACTATATAAGAAATTACTATATCTTCAGTAATTAAAGCTACAGTGGGGATGTATGCAACTGAAAAGAAAAGGACCTGTGTTCTGCAAGTTCCCAATGAGGGCATTCTTAAATAGGAAGGAGTAGACAGGCCAAAGAGGCTGAAAGGCAGAGTGAGAGGTAAAGCATTTTTCCTCATAAAATTCTTGATTCTCACTGGAGAGAAGGGGTCATCCAAAATTAAATTAGTTAAATTAATCAAGTAAAATCAGTTGGAACACAAAGCTCAGAAGAGAATTTCAGTTGAAGTTCCATCCCAGGTTGCCCAGGTAGTTTGTAGTGCCATTTCCATTACCCAACGACAACCTGGTAACTTGAGACCATTCTTTTTCCATTTAGGGAAGATATCTAGGACAAAAATTTTTAATCAGATTAAGACTTTTCCTTTCTCTCAAATGCTTGTCTTCTTCAGTGATAAATATGTGTGGTTCTAACACACATTTCATCTGAATAGATGAACAGTAAAGAAAAATATTTCCCATCTTGATTCTACTGGTGTCGTTTAATGTCATCTGAGAGAGAAAATGCCAGAAGGTATATTTTTACTATGTATGAGATGAAATTCTGTTCAATAAAGAAGTTTTTACTGGGTTAAAAATAATATAATTATCTCCCATTGAGAAGAGCTTTCCAAGTTTTACAGTGCTACTTCTTCAGTGGCTAAAGTTTTCTTGACTATATTTATTGTAAAAATAAGTAGGGATATACAGCAGGAAGGGCCATTTGACTCACTGAGAACATTTTCCTGCTGTTGCAGACAGCCAAACTACTTGATCTTTTTCATACACTGATAGAAACTCAATTTTTAACATCAAGTATGTGTTTTCTCCCTTGTGTCACTCAAAAAAAAAGTTTCAGAGCTTACTCAAGTGGAATTAAACCTCTAGATTCAAGCACACATTTAGTCATTAACAGAGAACCATTTGTTCCTGTGACAAAAAACCCACTTTAACTTAAGTATTTTTTCCTCCCAGAGTTCATGCTTCTCATGATGTATTTATGGAGAGTACTCATAGCTCTTCTCACTCTTAAAAGTACTCTAAATTTTGTGAAACTAAAAAAACATAAGAAGATAGGCTGTTTAGGAGAATACATTGAATTCAGAAGTAATGGCAAGAAAATGTTTGAGACACTTGATACTTTAAAGCACAAAATAATCAAATTGTGGAAAACACAGAACTCTTATTTATTTACTCTTTTCATTTTCAAATATAAAACATGGCAAAATAATGTACATAGGAAGAAGTTGGTATGGACACTGTTCTGATGGTGAGGTGTGTAGGAAAAATGCACTGGCTTTAGATACAAACTTGGATTATTCAGAAATCTGTTTTATAGAAAGAATAAATATTTGCAGAGATTATTGTCTGAATGTCTGGTACTCGTGCCTTGACAAATTCACTGTACAGAGACTCGCTGGATAAAAGGGGAGGGGAAAGCTCACTTTTCCAGACCTGATAATGTCTTTAAATTTTTACCTCTGTGCTTTGTGACATTACCTTTCAGAGGTACCAATGAAAAGTCACAGTAGAACTATTTTCAGGTGTAATTATCACTAGTACCTAGTGGCTATATAAAAATGCACCTGCGACTGGCTAAACCGTATCATCAAAATTTACTGATACAATATCTGCCAGAAACAAAATGTCAGTTTATGCAAATTAGGCCCAGAAGTAAAGTATTTCCAGATAATTTTGTGAACTTCAGTAGGTTTTGGATCACACTTTAAACATTTTTTCTTTCCTAGATCAGCTCTGGTAATGTTTCAGAGTGACAAGCTGCATTTCTATAAATAGGAGAAGTAGCAGTTCTTGATCTTCTAACATAATGTGAGATAATATTTATAATTTGGTTGGAAACCACTGTTGATTTAAATTTGACCTTTAGGGATCATAGACAACAGGCAGAGGAGACCAGAAACCATAGAATTTGCATTTTGTTGGATAGATTGGATGCTGAAAGTACTGACAGACATGCCTTTTCTTAAAGGCTATTCTAAATGTGGCAAGGGTGGCAGCAGGTACTCTTTGCTGTGTTCCTATATTATTAAGTATTCCTGAATGGCTACAGTTTTGATTTTCAAAAGCAGATTAGGTACTTTTCAAATAAATAAGCACTGGTCTCCATCAGAAGAGAAAGACTGAACATATTTTTAAACATTGCTTTATTTATTTGAAAATTACCTTGTTGTGTACATTGTGTGTTATCAGGTAAATTCCAAAAGGAATTTGTGGTGTTGGGCTGAATTTGGTTAATATTTGTGACAAAAATCAGTTTTGTTCAGAAGACACTACTGAGAATTCAACTCAGGATATACTATAGTTGAAATTATGTTTGTATCCTATAGTTGTGGATAGAGATAGTGCTAAAGGCAATCTTGCAGCCAATATCTTGCAGCTGTGTTAATCACTGAAGAGTGGGAACAGCCTTGCCCTCAAGGCTCAGGGTGTGATAAAGAGTTGGAGCCAGTTAAGGTTTGCTGGCTGTGCTGTGAGGACCAAGGGACAGGAGGTCGGTCAAGGGACAGATCAGGTGAGCCACTGTACGAGGGACAGACAGGGACAGGCGGCCGTGCCAGGGACAGGAAGCAGCGAGCTGGGACTGCAGAAGGAAGAGAGAAGAAGGAGAGAAAGAGCCAGAGCTGTGTGGAGCTGCACATAGAAGGATACATAGAAAAGGTACAAAAGACTTCTTGTATAACAAAGTTGAGATACTTGAAGCCCCCAGAAGTTTCTGAAGAAGCACTCTGAGTGCAGTGGCTGTCTCAACAATGACATATAGTAGTGGGCTGGAACACAGGAAGGTAAAGTCTAAAGACTTGGCTATTCAGAATGCAGCAAATGGCATGTTTTTCTTTTCTTTTAACCAAATCATGAACAACTAGACAACAGGTTATAGACAGCTCTGTTCATCAAAGTAAAATAACCTTGTTTCTGTTGGATTTGGTAACAAAGTTATGTAAAGCACTCACTAATTGCAGGCATTTTTCTCTCTGATTTAATAAGACGAGGAGTTTGAGCCATAGGAAAACAGTTAGGAAAACGAAGAGATATGCTTGGAGTATTTTGAAGCCCATTCCTACCCTTGTGCTCCTTCCAGTCATTGCCACTTCTCATTTTATTTTTTCCTGGAGAGTGCCAATGGCTTCCAGCAGTCAGGCATATTTCGTTGAGTCACAGATGTTGAATGGCTGGAAGGCACCACTGGAAGCACCTCATCCAATTTCCTACCTCAGGGCCACAGCCAGCACAAGGCCAGGTCAGTCATGGCTTTGTCCAGATGAATCTTTAAAAACTCCAGGGAGATTTTCCATAGTCCTTTTACTTTGGGAGATTGTTTACATAGGAATTTATTTTCCATGCCACTGATCTCCTTGAAACTTTCAAGATGAAGCTGACAGGAGCTAGACTATTTTCTACTATCTTAAAAGCACCAGCCTCTTAAAACTTTCAAATTTTTCTATGCTTCTTCTCTATTTTTCAGTCCATTGATTATAATGCCACCCACTTTCAGAAGTTTCCAAATGAAAAGAAATGTTTCTTCTGAGATTTTCTGTGATGTGTATGGTTCAGTTCAGGGTGTTAAGTGTAACAAAGTAATCTGCATAATGTGGCGTGTGGGATCATTATATGAGCTCAACATCTGTGATGTGAGTCAGCTTCTATAATACAAGGCAAAGAACTGCAATGTTTGAACAGAAAAGACTTCCTTTATTTTCAAAATTAATACAACTTTTATTTTCTAGATAAAGCCTATCAGGCACATATTATTCATTAAAAAATCTGGGGTATTTCTTAAAACATTGCTGCTGCCTGATTGATGTTTTGGTATCAGTAATTCTGTATGACATGTCAACCTTGCTCTGATTTTGGATTTTATTGGCAAGCTCATAGTACTCTAGTGCCTGTTGAAAAAGATCTGTTTTCTTGATTATCTTTCAGCTGTCAACCCTATTGAGCCATCCCAACCCTCAGCTCTTCTGATGCATGCTTTATGTGTACAGCAACTATAAATACAAGCTAAAAGTCACACAGAAGCTGTGGACAAAATAAATGCATAGTCTATCACACCTGTCAATGTCCATTTTAAATATGCTCATAGGCGAATATGAGGGCAAGGGAGGAACTAAGCAAAATAGGCAAAATCACTTTGACAGGAAATAATTTCTCCACATTTCTACAAATTATGGATAAAATCTTAGCACATCAATATATACATGTCTTTGAGAGAGTGAGAAGAAATCTGGAGAAAAGGTAGAATTTGTTATGAGTGTCATGAGAGATGGTGTCAAAAATCGCTCTGAAATCAAGATAAACTTCCACTGGTTTCCCCTTGCCCACTGAACCAGTCACCTACCAGAAAAGTAGTTGGTCAGGGATTTCAACTTCACAAACATAGGCTGACCAATCCCAATTTCTGATTTTTACTTAATATGGTTGGAAATGTGTTCCAGGAGGTTTTGATGCATCACACCCCAGGGAATGCAGTGAGGCTGGCTGGACTGCAGCTCTCCTCATTTTCCTTCATTTTCTTGAAGACAGGAGTGATGTTGCTTTTTTTTCCAAAATCCATGAAACTTTCCCCATTCCCACAACTTTTCAGATATGGTAATGACTGGCCTCAGATTGCCAACTCCCTTAATACTTAAGGATGATCCTGTCATCTCATGGACTTGTGCATGTCCAGTTCACTCAAATGTTTCTTGAGTTTATCCTGCTCTATATGTATATCTACATATCTCCAAACTTTCTTATGGGTTGGAGGGTCCCGGTATCACTGAGGACAATTCTAGCCAAAAAATAACAAAGAGATGAAGACATGCAGTACTTCAATATTTTCCTTGCCCCTTGTCATCAGCTGAATTGCTACCCAGTTCAACACTAGGACATTTCTTGCACTTCCTAATTTGCTGATATTCCAATGAAAGCCCTCATCATCTGTCCCCAGTCACAGCTGCAAATATTCCAACTGCACGTTGCTACAAAGGGCAAACTTCTCCTCCTCAAAGAGTCTCTATTCTTCGTATGGAGCATTTATAAAGCTGCCTTGTTATTAGTCAAAACACAATTTCAAGGTAAGTGAGCAAGGCCCAAAGGCAGCAGTGGTGTTCAAGGTTTCAGCATGGGAAGGACAACTTATCTGCAGCTGTTGTACAGCCTGTGAGTGTGTCACTGCCTCTAGAATTTAAGCAGCTGGGTGCTTGTCCAGATTTTCATGCCAGTTTCCTACCTGGGAAAAAGTTAATGACAGCAAAGCTGAGTAGAATCTAAGTGTTTCTTTATTTATAATAGGTAAACAAGCCTTTGATAAGGAGTTGTTAATATAATACTCTTTTAGACCTTGCATCACAAAGAAACAAGCCATAGTCAGAGAATACTGACTCGACATTAGGAGTTGATAAGATAGACAAATTCTTTGCAATTACTCTGGTTTTCCTGCCATTTCTGTCATTAGTTTTGCTACCTTTTCCTTTCCAAACTGTTTCTAGAGCAATGAAGCACAGGTATGTATAATGGTATTATATGCAAACTCTCACAGAAATATTCTTTTATTTCATTACTTGAATTATTTATATGTACTGGTATGAAAATGGTTTCTTTTAAAATCTTGAATGAAATAAATTCACATCTTCCCAGCATTTTAAGCAGGTGTGTGCTTCACAGAGCACAATTGCACAATTTTCTGACATAATAAAACAGAATAATCTGAAGGTGATAAAGAAGAAAAAAGCTTTTGGGTAAAAATGCATTTGAAAAGCCAAGAAGGGTGACTTTATGATACAGTGTCTCTTTTCCATACCTGTAGAGTTAGTATAAAAACTGACAAGTGAAAACATTTTAACATGCCTTTCATATACAGAAGTGATGATTTCTGCTTATGTTATGTTACAATGACACTTATAAAGAACTGCATTAGAAATGTCTTTCATGTACTATGATTTACTTGCAACTAAATTTTTAGGATATGTTTTTATTACTCATGTTATTTAACTCTCTGGGAAATTTAGTTTTCTTGCCATCTCCAATTTGCATTCTGTGCCTATCTTTAGCTAGACTAAAATTCCCAAGGAAAGCTTGATGTCAACAGCATAAGGCACTTCTCAACGTAATGCAGGACTTTAAGAGACCTCTCACTGACTGTTGGAAATGTCAAATATAGGAGTCATAATGACCTCTAGACTGCTACTGCAGGAAAATGAAACCCAGTGATGTGCCTTTGGTGATTTTTTAGTTCTCAGGTAGGAGCAGGAAGGCAAGAAGCAGCACCACCTGAAGGGCCAGCAGCAGCACTCACAGACTGGGTGTTTCCACACTGAATACTAAAGGAGGGTTCCTGGTGTGGCTCTGAGTTTGTGCTGACTCAGTACTGCAGTATCAGCTACCTGGTCATGCAAAAAGGGGGTAACAGAAAACAGACAGACATGTGATGCTTTTTAAAAACTCTTGTTTACTAATTCAAATTATGCAGGAGAAGAAAATAAGATTGCTGACACTACGGTCATGAAATGCAACAAATGGCTCCTCAAAAAGCAGTGCTTTTACCCTGCCAAAGGGAAAGGAAGTTTTTGAGGCTTAATCAGTGGTACAATGGAAAAAAAATCTGGCTAATTGTTCTTCTTTCTTCCTGTTCTTATAGGCACAGTGACTGTCTTTTACCTCCTTTTTATTATCATCGTCTCTGTGTTTTCCCTGTGTATGTTGTGTATATATTTCATTTTGCCTCTCTCACATCCTGCAATCTCTTCTACCTAACTCCCAAAACTGCATTCCTTCAGAAAGCAGTGACTGAGCCTGTGGTGTCAGACACATTTAAAAGGTTTCCTTTAGCCCTTCTGAACAGGACATCTGCTGCAGAGTGCAGCAATGGGAGAGTTTGGGACTTGACAACCCTTTACAAAGGATGTCAGCAAGCTGCAGAGGGTCCAGCAGAGCACAGGAGAGTCAGGACCCAGTGCACAAAAGTTGTGAGGAGTGGTTAACAGAGCTGGGCTTGTCTAGTTTGGAAAACAAGAGGTTAAATGGTAAACAAACTCACAACAGCCTAAAACTGCTTGAAGGGGGCTTTTAAGCACAATCTTCTTGATTGTGGCAGGCGATGTAAGGGACAAAACCCACAAGCTGCAAGGTGAGTAACTTAAATTGGACATTTCTTCCAAGAACACACAGAGAAGAGTGGTAGAATCTCCATCCCTGGAGGTTTTCCAGACTTGTCTCAGAAACAATGTAAAATCTTTTCTGAGGAATGAGGTTGAGAGTGGATATAATGAGAATCCTTCTGGAAGAATGGGAGAAAAAGAAAGATTTTACAAAAAGGATCCTTCAAGCACTAGTGACTAAGGCCAGTTCATCCTCTGATCTTTTAGTTTGAGAATCTACCATGAAAAAATACAAATGACAAAACCAAGTCTCTGACATACACTGGAATAACAATGATTTTTAAAAAAATAATGAGAGGGGAATTTTATCACGAATTTTGTCTTTTGTGTCTATTTTGGTGTCTATTTCCACAGTCTCAGCAAGTTCATGATCAGAAGCAGGAAACTATTTTGTGACAATAAAGATATATTTCCTTAAAGCAATG
>VZSR01001854.1:13090840-13174769 GCA_013398615.1 Brachypodius melanocephalos
AAGCACTCTGAGTGCAGTGGCCGTCTCGACTATGACATATTAGGGAATGACTGAATTTAAACTGATAAGTGACTTATTAACCTTGTCAAGGTTGTAGTTAGAAACAGGTTAGTAGTGATCAAATTATTATGACGTAGACCATTTGGAAAGGAAAAATATAATAAACCATTATACTGTACAAGCTTAAAGAGATTAATAGCTTTACCAAATTAATCATAACAATTTTTTTTCCTCCTGATTTTGTCAGCTGTCAAATCCTCAAATACAACCCAACTTAATTCCAACACTGGAATTGCACTGAACTACCATTTTGATAAACCCTTTCATATTAATCAACCTCTGTATAAATATCTCCATAGGATAAAACTTAGGTTCAAGTCAATGATCCAGAATTTTGTGCTTTTGAGAATAACAGAAACTGATTTTAGTAAAAATAGCTCACTGAAGCCATTCCTTTCTGTCATGTCTTTAGGAATTTTCTGAAGAAATAAGTGTGTCTGATGTGAAAACAGTGAGTCAGGATAGTTTTAATCTTCTGCTCAGAGATGTAGTAACAATCCAAAACCAAAGCTTAATTTTTTAGGGATTTTATGTGATTTTTTTTTTTTTTAACATTTTGATCCTTGCCAGCTTAAAGATTAATTTTGATAAACATTTCCTCTCAAAACTAATATTTTTTTAAGTAACCAAGAGACAAGCTAAAGCACCTTTTGGTCCTTTTTGTAAAAAAAATGGAATTAAATTTAATTTTTTTAATCCCCAGTGGCATGTTCTCTGATGGAAAATAAATTTATATGATTTTTAGGTGGGAAGTGTGTTGATATGGAGAGTTTCTCCATTTTAGTGGAGAAAATATATCAAACTACTCTTATACTAGTGCTGCCAAAAACATGTCTTGATAACGAGTAGCATAAAATATGATTTACCTAATCCATTTTAAGGTTTACTAATTCCTGATGGGATTATAAGTACATATTTGGAACCAGAGCTGCAAAAGGAACATTTTTTCCCATTTTATGTAACTTTATTGAAGTTTCAAGGATTTTCCCACTGTGGAGTAAGCTGAACCAAGACCTGGCAAGGACTGCAAAAATGAATGAGAGTGCAGAAAACCTGATGAGCTTCAGAAGAGAAGTCTCAGTTGAAATGTGATCTGCTGGTGTGGATTTCTGTTTTGTCAAATTTGACCTTTAGTCTGAGATCTAGGTTTTCTCATGGAGAAGACTCAGTCATGTTGCTATTGGGCAGCCAAGGCTGCTTACTTTCTTGTGTCTTTTATGACTTCCTAGTTTTAGTTTTGGAGTTTTAAAATGGTTTTTGGGTTTTTTTTTGATTTTTTTTTTAATATTCAGTATATCATTAACTAAAGCAGAGTCTCTGATCTAGTTCAACTTTTACTTAGTTGGATGATTTAAACCCTAAACTATGCAATTATTAACTGTTGCTCTATTTGCGATAGATCAATATTTTCCAATATGTGAAAAACACCATTTAAAAAAACCCAAAACCATACACCTAGTACTCTGTAGAGCTGACCTTTGGCTAATCAGAGAGCATGATGACTGTATGATTTTTGTAGAGGACATTGTGGTATGATACCTTGTTAGATTTTTGGCATCTAATGCTTATGGGAATACCTACATGGACTGCAATCTCAGCTTGAATACCACCAACATCAATTGAATTCATTAAGACAACCTTGGGTGTTAACAGAAGTGATTTTCATTCTTCCTTGAGTCTGCTAAAAATTTGTCTCAGCGCTATTAATGGAATATTCACTTTAGTTAAATTACTAAAAATTAAGCATTTTTGTAATTGGTTTTTATGAAGATTCTTTCTTAAATACTGTTTATAGTACTAACAGAACAAAATATCATATCCTACTTCCAAAAGAGCAGCATTTTGTTGATGAATGAAAGGATCTATGAAAAAAAAATGTAAAGCATTTTGTGGTACTTAGAGATGAAAGCTACTTGATATGTGTGAGTTATCAGCAGTAGCTGCACCTAAGGGCTTCTATGCACTATTGGTATTATGGTTTCCTGAGGAGACAGACAGGGAACATGGACACCATCAGCTAAGGCTTAGAAACCACCTCGAGTAAAAGGTATATTTGATTTCCCCACCAAATATTAATTTTCTTTCTTTTCTACCCTTGAAAAGACATGACAGTTAATTATCAAATAGCAGTCTTGGCTGAAATTAAGAATGTAGTTACGGCCATATGTGCCACACAAAAGTAACTGTTTCAGGAGACAGGATACTGTTATACAGCCTAATATATTATCTCCGACTGAATTATAATAACTTCTTTGTTTTCGGTAACCATGGATGAATGGAAGCCCTTAATTACAGTAACGCCCTGGTTTTGTCTGATATAAATTTATTCCTCATAGCTGATATAGTGCCGTGTCTTGGATTCAGGATGAAGAATGTTGATAACACGTTTATGTTTTAATGTTGCTACATAGTGCTAAAACGAAATAAAGGACTTTTCAGCTTCTCACACCACCTTGCTAGTGAGGGGGCTGGGGAGCACAAGAAGATAAAAGTTGGAACCATCAGGATAGCTGACCCAAACTGGAGAAAGGAATATTCCATACCATATGCCCAGTTTATAGACTAGTGATAAAGCTGGCTGGGGGGCTGCTGCTTGTCACTGGCTCAGCACCAGTTGGTGGTGGTGACCAATTCCATAGTATATCACTTGTTTTGTATATTCTAATTCTTTGTAGTATTATTATTACTATTATTATTATTATTTTCCTTCTTCTCTCCTTCTAAATTATCTTCATCTCAAGCCACAAATTTTGCTTTTTTCCCCTCGTTTCTCTCTCCTATTCCCCTGGAGGAGCAAGTGGAGGTGGTGGGAAGGCTGAGCAAGTGAGAGGCTGTGTCATGTTTATCTTCCTGCTGGCTTAAACCCAAACTGTCCTTTTTAGCACCCAACATGGGGCAAGAAAGGTTGAGATAATGGCAGAACTTATGAGAATCTGTTAAACCAAATTTGTTATAAGCATTCATTATATTGAATGAATTGGTAGTTGCTGGTTATGGGGTTGCCAGTAGAGAAAACCACAGCTTTTGCTTCAACATTCCCATTAGGAAGTCATGATCATCCTGGCCCTTCCTTAAATACCCACCCTTCTATTCCTCCCTGGCACACAGGAGATTTAAAGATCTGCCTGTCACATGATTTCTGGTTTTCTAAGAAGAAAAAAACTTAATAAGGAGAGTGTCAACCTTGCAGATATTTTGTTTAAATATGGTTATTTACATAGATTCATTTCTTGGCCTAAGTCAGATTTTTAATTCTGTACTATCTGCCTTGATTAGATTAATACAGATATAAATGTAAATATAATTTTCTCTTTTTGGAGGATACCTTGTAATAAGATTATCCATAAACTGATCTTTGCTATGTGTCTGCCCCTGTTAGCTTCTTGCTGCTGGGTGCCAAATAAATACATGCATCATCTTTTGAGTTTGTGTCAGTGCGAACAATGTTTGCCTAATGATTTTTTTTCTCAAAAACATAGCCTTTTCCACCTCTTAACAGTTAGGTTTTTCTTAATATTCACTATTTTCCTTCTTTGGTTTTTTAAATTTCTGGATGAGAATTGGTAAAAACTAAGAGCTGGGATGAAATGCCCACCATTTTATAGTATTCTTATATTTATGAATACAAAGGCTATGAACCTGCCCATCATGGGCCATTCCTGGGGCTGCTGTGAGCCCTGCCAAATGCTTGCCTGTGCCTCCCCTACATGCAGATGGTGGTTATGCTGCTGATCTCAGGAGTATTGCTCTGCTGAGGTGGCATTTTGTAGGAGCTGTTAGTCTTCTCAGATCCTGAAGGGGCAGAGGAAAAGGCTGGAAGACTCTTTTCATCCTGACCCTGGCCATTTTAGGAGCTGTAGGCTGTGGCTTCACCCAGCTTGAGGATCAGGGAAGGGAAGAAGGGTAGATTTTAACGTCAAAGCTAAATCCTGTTACTCAGTATCCTGTACAATCAAATAATGAATATGTCTTTTGACTATGCAGAGGTGTCCCTTAGTTGATGTAACAATAACTGCCAGCAGGTGTGAGAAGTTTCCCTTTCAAATCTGCAACCGATAACCTTGAGTTTGAGCAGGATTTTATCCTTTTTTTAGTCCTTTTTTCTTTTCTCTCTTTTTTTCCTTTTTTTTTTCTCTACAGATCACTTTGGGACTTTGGTTTTCTATTATCAGAAATGTAGCTGCAGAACTGTCATTTAAGAGTTAACTCAGGACACGTCAGCTGCCTCTCATCTCTCCAGCACTTCCCGGGGTACCTTAGCTCTTCAAAGATTTTGCCTTTTGTAAGAGAATTATTGAGTTTGTTATAGTGATGTTCATTTCTTAGATATGGATGAAACATTCTCTTGGCTTTCTAACTGTATAATTAATCACAAACTTTGGGGGAAGGACAAGGTGGAGAGGTAGAGACCTAAATGGCCACTGGCTGATAATCATGTGATCCCGTGGACAATAAGTGATATATTTGAGGGAAGGTTTTCAGAAAAATAATGTGAGCTCTGTGTTGAGTGGTTTTGTGACAGTACTTCAAGCTAAGTTCTCTAAACTCATCCCTTACTGTGCACACATCAAAATACTAAAGAGGTTTTAAGCCCCGGGGTTGTTCAACGAGAGATCATGGGATTTTCTAAAAGAGAGAAAGCACAAAGTCACTCGAAGGAGACAAAAAAAATGGGCAACATGGACCAACCTCTGTCTCTATTGCCTTTCCAGGAAATATCTTAAGTCCTGAATTGGTTTTAAAACTCCTAAACAAGTGCCTTTCTAGGTGGCAGCAGAGCACAGTCTGTCTCTGCAGGAATTCCATCCTTCCACCCCTTTGGAGGTCTCATGGTGTGCCTGCTCCTTGTTCCTTTGAAGCAACCTATATCTGTTGCTGTCTGTAAACTACACTCCTGGGAAGATTTCATTTCTCATTGCACTCTAAAAACTTCTGTTAGTGGACAGACACTTGAATGTCTCCAGGCAAAATGTATTTTCCCCTTCTTTTCTTAAGGGTCCACCTGCCCCAAAGTTAATATTGGATTTTCTGCAATTTTCTTTGAAAAATTCCAATTAAACATTGCATAACAAACTCTTATGCAAGTGCTCTCTTTCAAAAACTAGCAAATATTTTTACAAATACACTGCAAAATGTATACACATGGGTAGATGATGATTCCTTTAGTAATTAAGAAGCATATTTTGTTGCTTTTATTTACCAGTCAGTTTTTTGTTTACTCAACCTTTTCTTATGACAGCCTTATGGGAATGTGGTATTGTGAATTTGGGAACAAAGAAGCATTTAAATTAAAGTATTTTATTAAGCTTAGCTTCAGAGCTTCTCACAAGCATCTCTTAGAACCAATGAATTACTAACGTGAACATTATGTGGAATTGCACAACCAACATGATTTTTTTCTGAAAGGAGGTATTTTCTAGATGCATTTTTATACACTTACTGCTTTTGAGTCAGAAATATCTGTGCTACAGAGGATAAGCTGTATTTCATAGTTCTGTAATCACTGAAGCTGAAGCTATACTTTCCCATTAATGATTCCTTCTGGATAACTCTCTAGCTACTGGTCCAGACCAAACTGTAGGAATTTAATATTTTTTACATTAAAATTATTACTTAATATGGTTTCCTACTATCCCTTTGACACGAAGGCCTAATGAATGAAACTATTTTTAAATTAATTGTGAGGTAAGAAATTCTAGTTAATTTGATCCTAAGCTTCTCTGGCAGTGATGCTTCATAGAGTTCCAAGTTCTTACGCCTTAAATTGAAGAGAGGCTGCTAAACCTCCTTAGAAGCCTTCAATATGTGCTTCACATGTTCATTGAAGAAATATTCCTTAAGGAACAATCTTTTTTTTGGTGCTGTACTCAACCATCTTGAAAAAAATTCTAAAGAGAAGTGAAATGTTTAAATGGTACCAATAATTTCCACTGATTATGTTACCATCATTGATATTAAACCACAACGAATAGGCCAGCTGCAGTATTGGGAGTTTTAAAACTTATTTTAAAATGGGACTGCAGCACAGCTTTCCAGACAGTTAGAGAGTGCTTTTGAATTCATAATGTTTAATTGCTCACAAAACAGTAGTGGCAGAAAATGCCGCACTTGTCACAGTAGAAATACAAAACTGTTTTTTCTCTAATGCAACATCACAGCAGAGACCTGTTCTTTATATGTGACTTTCCACTTTCTTCTTTGACCCCTTTTTTCCTTTCTCATAACCTCCTCAAACCATTATATTCTTACTTGAAATGTCTTGTTGGATTTCAGTTGTGAAGTATTTATTTTGGAAAAAATGTACATGAAAAGAAAGAGAGAAAAAGAAAAGTGTTTTCTACACAAGCTGTTTTGGAAAACATTCTTGAAGGCAAAAATGCATAGAATAGGGTTCAGCAACTTAATTTACCTAAAGAAGTTTCAATTTGAATGTTTATTTTAAATTTTGGGTTTTTTAAAAAAATAACTTAGAGATTATATTAATTTTCTTTCAAGACTGTGAAGCATAGATTTGCAGGAGTGGACATCAGAATTTTTAGGCCTGTCAATTGAGAAATCAGTATGAACTGTGTTAGAAGAAAAAAGGAGGAAAAAAGAAATGAAAATGTCTAACTTTGAATACTGTATTATAGTGCAAGGTTGTGTACACCAGTTGCATTAGGATTTGCTTTGAGGATAAACATAAAATAATACTAAGGCAAGAAAGATTGAATAATGGAAGGTAACATAGGAAGAAAGAGTTTTCTGCTTAGCAGTCTCATGATGAGACTGCAAATAGTTCTCGAAGGGAAGGATGAGACTGCAGTAATAAAATTCTGTTGCCTGCCCTAGATGTTTGATTTTATCTTGAATCTGGCAGGAACCATCACAAGAAGCAGCTGAAGTCATAGTGATTGCAGTAAGACATTCTCAAAGAACTCACTCTACACTTAGCTTTCCATGTCATGTAGACTATTTCCAATGATGCAGTGAGTCTTGGGCTGATGATTTATAGATGTAGAATTGGCACAAGGCCTTGGAATAATAGGTTGCTAGCAGCTATTAAAAGAAAGCTGAAAGATGGTAGAGTAAATCTATGAATTCTAAAGTATGTATTATGGAGAACTATAATTGTGGTCGTGGTATTTAAGCCAAATATTAAGAAGTTATAGTAATTCACGTGTTTTTTCTACTCTGCATAGTCTTGCAAATACTATTGGTAACCTTTCAGAAGTCTTTGAGCTAGGAATAAGTGAACAGACATATTGATTAAGCCGTGAACAGAGCTAATGTGAGCTTCACTGGAAAATAAAGAAAATTATTTATGATCTAAGGACCATTGTGAGGGTTTCTTGTCCAAACTTCACACTTGGAAGGTGAAATAAGGACTCCTACTTTTAAAGAAAAAGTCTTGTATTATAAGCTAAATCTTATTTAGGACTTCCAAAAGCTCCTTTGGACTCCTGGAACTGATGTAAGACTAGGTAATAAAATTGAATGGTATAATTATATGAACATAGATCAGTTTACCTGGGGTTTTTTGGGGCAGAGAGGAGAATAGTTGAGTTGATTTAATTTGTTGTTTCAAATTTTATTCTAACTTGCTGACAATGATCAGTGACTACATAGAGGAACAAAACGGTGTAAAATTGTACTGTTTTACTATAGGCAGGGTAAATTTGTTTGTTCACCTTACTCTAAATGTTATGTATTCTGCAATTTTAAAAACCAATCTTATATCTTTTAAATTAAGTTGAGATTTCATGGTTCACTATGTGCAAATAAAATAATGATTCTTTCAATCCAAGACACCACATGAATCCAGGCACATAATATTTACAGATATTTTATTCAAAGTCTAAAAAAGGGTATACCTGAAATTTGTTTGTTTGAAACGAAAATATTGGGAAATGAGAACAAGATCTTAGCCTGCTTATATTTGCATTCAAAATGACATTGACATACAAACCATTATTTTTAGAAATGCTGATGAGTCCAGTTGATATAAAGCAATGTGTATGGGAGGTATACTCTTACTTCAGCCTCTACTTTTTCTCATTTTGTTCTTCTGTTTTTAGTTTGTTTCTCTCTTATGTCTGCTTTAACACTGTCTGGATGCCAACATTAAGATCTTACAGCTGATACAGTAGCAGGAACTCCAATTAGAGTAAAGATTTCCTCCTTACCCAAGTGGGCTTCTCTTGAGAGGTTCCTCATCCTTGAACTTGATATCTATTAAAAATATATATTTTGTGCTCAGGTAATGTGAGAGGGCACTTTCTGGCATTTTGTTAATGGAAAGGAGCAATTTGATATACAGAATAGTTCAGCCAAGGGTTTTGACTAAAGGTCGGGCAGGAAACCTGTGAAACAGCATAGGGACTAACTAAGATTTACTAGCCTGATACTTTGTACAAAGAATAATATTCAGCTCTTAACAAGTAAATTATTACTCCAGTTTCAAAACCAAATATGAGACATGTGGTGTGTTTTTTCCACTCCTCTTGGGTATGCTGGCACCATACAGAAAACATGAAATAAACACTGAGACTTCTCATCAAATATGGTTTTGGATTTTACCTGCTCTTAAGGCTGGATGAAGTGAATAATCCAGTATATTTCTTCTCTCTTCAGAAAGACAAAGTGCTTGAGCAAAATTATTTCTGTGTTTAGTTGAACCAATGTGACTTAACATTTTAAAACAAATATTTGTATTTGGGTGGTCCTCAAAACAGGAAATCTATATATAATAGCAAATTTGCTTTGTGATATTGCAGCAACCTATAACTCTTTTTTTCCAGAATGACCATAAACATGAAGAAATCTAGTTCAGTCTTTTTTCCCTCAGTCCTGTGTACACAGTTATAAATTATAGCTGTATAGCAACATAACATTTTTGATTACTTTCACAAAATATTTCCTCTTTCTTATTGTTTTTGTTTGCCCCCATTTCACATTTCACATTTGTGTTTGAAACATTACTTACAATCCTCTGTGAATCATCAAAATAATTTTGTGCATTCACAGAGATGCAAGTTAAATAGAAATTTAATATTGCCTTGAATAAACTACCAGGTTTCTAAAGAGTGTTTATTTCCTCAGAGCTGTATTTGGTCCTATATTTTCAGACCTGTGGTTTTCCTGTAACACATTTTAAAAATCAGAAAATAATCTTCCAAAATGGAATCTGTACTGTGATTTAATATGATTACTAGCCCACTGCATGATTCTAACATGCTGTGATAATATGATAAATATAATTAATATAATATAATGAACAAAGATAGATTGTCTGACAATATTACAGTTTGACAGAGAAGACTGTCTTGCAAGCCACAAAATATTCATTATGGTGTAGCAGATAAATTTAATGTCAGACCAAATAACGATTTAAGTTTATTAAGACAAACACATATAGAAACTTCTTTCTGCATTAATTTCTATTCACAAAATACCACAGAAAACTTTTCATAGAATCAGAGAATATCTGGAATTGGAAGGGACCCATATTTTTACAGGCATTACGGCACAGTAGATAATTAATAGAATATTTGATAAATAAACTGACTGTAATGGTAGAACTTGGTTTTGGATTTAATAATTTATTTGAAATTTACTCTTTGTCATATACTAAGGAGGAATAGAATGGCTCTGTAAATACAGCTTTGAATGGAGTGGCAACATGTAACTTGTGATGACTTTGCCATCTTGAATTTATTTTGTCTGTTACAAGAAATAAGTAGCAATGAAATCACCATGAAGAAACACCTCATAAAATCCAGACAAACAAAAACTTTTATTAAAATGACTAAACTTGCTTTAATTTACTATACAAAAAGCTGTTCTTAATGAATATAATGGTTCTATATGCAGAAATAACAATGTCTTATTTCTGTATACAGGTTTAGGTATGAGAGTGTTTGCTGTTTGGCTGTGTTAGCTAACTCAGTTCAAATTTATTTCTTACCCACATCCAAGTAGTTACAAAGAGAATATGCACTGAACACGTAATTCTGCTCCACGTCTCCTTTCTCCATCTGCCTCCAGAAAATTTACAAGTATTTTTTCAAGCACTTCTGCATGTAATCTGCTCCCTGTCCCCTTCTCCTGTGGTGTTCTCAGAGTATCAGTTGCTTCACAAGTGGAGTGCATGATCTAGAGTCAATCAAATACCCTGAGCTGAGATTGTCACTTCTTGTGAAGCCAGATGACAAAAACCCATTCTGGTGTGATGTTCTGGGAATATTTTAACACTCCCTGCTGGAAGCCTGCTGTTTATCTTCTTGTTGAAACATCTTTATTGTTTTATCCTTTCAAAATGCAGCTTTTTATTCACTCAGGGGGGGTTGTCTGTCAATCATGTCAGCGTCATGCTGCTTTGGTAATTAGCTATTTTTGATCAGAGGCCAAGAAATAAAAGGTGAACTCTGCCATGAACTGAAAGAGATGGCTGAAGTGGAATTACAGAGAAGTGTTGGAGACCTGATTCTCAGCTTCTCAAGTGTGCAGCTTCAGGGCTAATGGACTGAATATTCAGAGATGCTGACCAAGAACCTAACATGGCCCTAACGTGGGGCAGCCAGGATGGGTGGAAGTACATAGGAGCTGTATTTTTCCCTGGGTTAAGTACTACAGACCATCATTGAGATAGTCTATGAAAAAACCTAACTCTGTGCGAGACTGCAGAATTTCTATTTTGTTCTCTAACATGACAATGCTTTTTTGCTTCTGCTACCTTGCCACTGACATCTTCCTGAGAAAGTGAAATATTTTTCAAGGAGAAAAGAGGCAAAGAGGTGGAGACGCTGGATGTTGTAGGGCACCCAAAGAAAGAAGGCTTGCTTAAATCAGGGTCACAGGGTGACAGAGACTTAGATTACATAAATTAGTCAGGGACTTGTTGAGTGCACTCCTAAAGAAAACAGTTCTAGCCTTGATACTCTGAATGTGTGCTACCAGGATGCCTAACATTTTCAGAAGACAACAAACACCAAAAATTTATTTTATCTGTAATCATATCTTTTTATTTATTTTTTCAAGTATGATATCTTTCACCAGATATCTGACAATATTAGCAAATAACAAAGTAAGAGGTTTTCAGATATCATAGTAAAAAGCAACGAATGGGTAAGCAGATGGACAGGAATAGGCTCAGATTAGGGAACAGTAACTGCAGTTGGAGTCCAGTGATTATACTCAGTCTTTCCTGTACTGAATAATTCCACTGAAATAAAATGAAGTTTTCAACATGAATAATGCAAACAGTGTGTTTTAATTTAGATGAGCTCATAAGTCTGGGGATTTTTTGGTAGAATAATATTTTTGAGCCCATGAATAGCATTAATAATTTCAGGAATTAATGAAAGTTGAGAATTTAAACTTGAAGCTATTATGGACTGTTTAATCAATTAAAATGCACATGGGATATTTTGTCTTTTTAAGAGATGGCAAACATTCTGAACAGCAGGATGACATGGCCTCCCTTTAGCTCATGCATAATTTTTAAAGGTGTTAGGCATGCCTAGGCTGGTGTTATTTTGTTGGAAACTCTTTAAACATGTTTCATCTGGTTTGTGCATGTGTATTTTGCTAGAAGGCAACACTACTCTGCTATCTCTTTTTTCAAAAAGTTTTTGGGCTAAAACTCCTCAGAGATTTAGACTGCTGGAGATTTAGTCAGGCAGTATAAAACTACCAGCCCAAAGGCTGTCCATTTAAGGGCTTCACCAGTGAGGAAATACAATCATTCTGGCTAAGCTGGAACATTTTCCATCAAAGGGGACTACATCTTTAAAAAAAGGTCACCTTGGCAGGCAACTTGTCCAGAGGATAGTTGTTCTGAGTCAGCTGTGATAAAGAAGTCATACAACTCCTATCAATTGTGGGACAGCAGGGACATTCCTTAAGAACTTTTCAGTGATTCGGGCCCAGAAAAAGCTATTGACTGTCTGCATGGATTCACGTAGAAGGTTCATTTATATCAATATCCTGTTTCTGTCAGCAGGCTTCTCCAAACTGTTCTCCTGACACTAAGCCTGCAGTGACATTGAGGTTACTGGAATGGAGATAATTTCTGTTTTCCATATCCATCAATGGATTTTTCTACCATCCCTTATAGAGAAAATGTCAATATTTTTCACCTTCTTCAGGGAAGGAGTGTCACAGCTCAGCTGTGCATCGTTTGCAAAGAAAAGCTCTTCCCTTTGGCTTGTGTTGTAAGGCATGTTTTGTTGTAAGGCTGTTCCTGGTTCTTACACCAGCAGATAGAGGGAGCTTTTGACTGCTCATATTTTCCACTTCACACATGGCTTTATAGCCACACCATTCTTGTCTGTCATACCTTTGGCCAGAAGTTAATCTTGTTATTCTTTCCTCGTACAGAATCCCTTCCAAATCCTTATGTGTTCACACCACTTTGTTTTCCCTTTCAGATTCCATATACATTTTTTAATGGAGAGTGATGAATCCCACAGAGTATCTCAGAAAGCGATGTGCCATGGATTACACCACAGCCTAATAATGCTTTCTGTTTTGTTCTGCTACTTTCTTAATTGTTCCTAACATTTAATTTCTTATCTTGACAACTGTTGAATAATATTTCTCAACCCAAATATATATTCCAGCCTCATAACTGCTTCAGATCAGAGCCAGTATTCCATGAAGAGTCTGTGATGTTTTTACAAATGTGCATAATTTTTTGTTTGTCTACACTGAATTTCATATACTGTTTTATTGCCCAGTTATTCAGAATCGAATTCTTAATAATAATTTCCCATCTTTATTATCTTGAATAATTTAATACCATCAGCAAGTATTTCAATGTCGTCTCTTTGCTACTTCATCATGAATGTGTTACACAGCATAAGCAAGAAGAAATCGTAACTTCATAAAATGTATATTATGAAAAGCATTTGGGAAATTTTAATAGGAAAGTTAACTATTTAGTTAAATAGGAAATAGGAGATTTATCTAGGAAATTTAACTATTAAGTCCTTTGATAGGACTTTCTAAGGATCCATAGGCAGGACAGGCTTTTGTAAGCACAGTCTGTGTTGTTCAGTAGACTTGCTAATATTCCCAAGGAAGAAAAATTACCTTGGGCATGAGCCAGAGGTGTCTTCCAGGTCTCAAAACAGTGGTAGCAGTTTTCAAAACAAAACACATGTTCAGAACAATTCTTCAGAATTTACTTAATAACGAATTAGCTAAACCATCTCTTTAAGAAATAGTATTGTTACATAGGAAGCTGAAAGAACATTTGGAGGGTGAAAAGAATTGAATGGAGAGAAAAACAGAGATGAAAAGCAAGAAAAAGAGAAGCTGAGAAAGGTGATTAGATTATCACTTAAGGGAACGAGACATGTAGTGTATAGTCTGTGGAATATGGAGAGGTCAATGCTGAGGGAAGACATCATAATATAAAGAGAGTTCTGAGGTTTTTCTTGTTGTGTTTCTTGTTATAAAAATATCTCCCCATAGATGAAGATGGAATGATTGTTTCCTGTGAAATGCCTTTCAGTGACAGCTGGATATTTCTGTCATGCACAGCCAGGATATATCAGTTCATGCTGGTATCTCATAGTTGCCTATTAGTTACCTGTATGCCTTGACACCATCTGATGCACTGGCTGAAACCTCCTACATCTGTCCAGGTGTGGCAGCCAGAGATGCTCAGGGGTCTGTTGTAAGGAGTGCTCACTGCAGTCGGTACACAGAAGTTATGTGTGCAGAGTCTGTGTTCAGGGCTGCCGGGATTATGGAGAATTTGCTCCTGTTGGTCGATTTCACGAGACTGAGAAGCTGCTTAAAGTCTCAGGAATGTGGTTTTGGGAAGATTTACTTTCAGCATTTTCTTCCAACTCTGTTTAATGACTTTGTGTTCAAGTTCCAAGAGAGAATGGGATGTGCTAAGAGGGATTTATTTTTTTCATTATTGCTAGATAATTCTTCATGGTAGTGTTTAGGGAACTCTTAGAAAATTGATCTATTTCTCTAAGTATCTTTGTTGGATAAAATTCCTCTTTTATTTACTAAGTGGCCATTGCAAACCAAATGCAGTAGGAGAAGAGACTTTGTCTTGACATTTTAGGTTTTGTTATATGTTTCAGATGGCAGGTGGTGTATAAATAGGGATTCTGGCATGCAGGTCTTCCATGTATCACACTTTGTAAGTTGATATTTTTTGTGCTGACTGTGCACAAATGAGAAAATGAGATTTTTATAATCGGATTTTGGAAGTAATTTGACAGAAGAGTGCACATAACTGAACTTCTGGGGAAAACAGTAATTCCTGAGCCAAGCGATGAAGACACTTACGTATCTTGGACTTTTTAGCAATACTGTTGTAAAGTGCTTCCTGAACGTAACTCATATGTTCACCAGCTGTGGGTCTAGTACAGTGCTTGTACCCATGCCAGTGATGGTCCCACAAATGACAAGGGACATTGGGCATTAATTTTCCTGGAAACTCTACTGATAAACCTCTAAAGTTTCAACTTTGGCAGCAAAACTGGGACTGCTGAGTTGGAGGTCAGACTCTGCATAGAAGCTACTGAACTTCTGTTTCCCCACAGATCTCCTCTGGTCCTACAGTTCAGGAAAAGTCCCTTCCCTTGAGAAATGTGTGTACACATACCACCTGCCCATCAGAAAGGCAAACACATGCAGTAAAATAAGAACTTCCTGTACTTTTTCATGCAGTTCATTTAGCTGAAGGAATCTGCAGTTTTTTTAGGTGGTTCGTTGTTTTCTTCTGTGCCCAGATATCTCCTGGCCTTTTTTATGACTTGCCTTCAGAGACAGAAAGTCTGCTGATCTTCTTCCTACAGCAACTTAGAGTCCTCTCTTTGCTCAGTTTAGTTTCAGGGGCCTGCTTGCTCCAAGCATTTTATCTCTGAAAGACCCATTAGAATCTGCATGCTAAAATGTATCTAATGATCCATAGATGGAAGAATTATTGTTAGTCTCCATTTTCATCTTGCAACAGAACAATCTGAAGGAAGAATTTGATTTATGTAATTTTGAAAATCTGTGCCTGAGGGAGTTGCCTATATCACTTTTGTAAAGAGAGTAACATGTGAGGTGCATGATGTGTCTGATATACTTCAGGTGCTTACCTTGAGATGAGATATAGCAGCAGCTCTTTCTTCCACTTGTTATGGAAGAGTTTTAGAAAACTAGATCATATGAAGATGTCTATGATGCAGATGTTTTAAAATAGATGAGGCAGACAGATCCTATTACCTGGGGTTCTGCCAATAAATTGGCCTTTTAAACAAGGAGGAGGTTGGCCAAATAAATTCCTCTACAAGTTCCAAAAATAGCAATGAACATTGAGCGAGGAATTTTTTCATCTTCTGCTACATACATGAAGTTCTTACCTAGACACATAGGAGTCTTTTGTAGTGACAGTAACTATAAGACCATCAAATTAATTGAACACAGAAGTAAACGTGGTCCCCTGAGGTGGACCAGAAACATTCTTTATTCCTTTTTATCGTTAACTTGTCATTTCCAATTTTTACAGCAAAGAAATAAACAAGGCAAAAAATAAAATAAAAGCAATAAAAAGAACTTCTGCTCAGAAACCACAAGCAAGGAATTTAAGGGAAGTTGACTGTATTTAAACAGCTTGAGTAAGTAGTCAGGAAAAAATGAGTATTGTCGAACACATCCAAACTGTGCACAGATGGAAAGCAGAAGAAAATAGAATTTTGGAATTTATTGAAATTTTTAATGCTTTTGTTGAGGCTTTGGGTAGATGGCTTTCAACATCTGTACTGTAATAGATGCTCTTCTCTTTTTATTCAGAAGAATGGCTGTTGGAAGGCAAATTCTTTATAGTGACTATAAGAAAACTTATCTGAATATGATTCTGCACTTATTGAAACTTGTCATCAATATCAGTTTCACCATGTCAGCTCTTTCATCTTAATGTCACAGTCTTTCATTCTCTCAGAGTTTTACACTAAGCATAGATTTCAGATTGCTGCTTCAAACTTTGGTATTTAACCAGTCTGTAAAATGGAGCTAACAAGCTTTAGACATTTTTAGAATACTTGTCAAGGTGGCTGCAGCATAGTCCCTTTTTAGTTTTTTCGGGAAAGTTCCAACAAGCCTGAAAAGGAAAGCAGACTATGCTATGATAAGTACACCTAGAAAGAGGAGATTAAATACTGGTTCTGTATCATCACTGTGGAAACTGGCTGATCCCAGGCTGTTTGGTCTTCAGGAACAATCTCAGCAAAATTATACAGAGGTCTCCTTTCCTTCTGCTGCAGTGTCTCCTGCTTGTGAAACCCAGTGGGAGGATGTGGAAATGTCTCAAATATTAGAAGCATAAAGGTGAACTCTGGCCCATGGCTGCAAGTCTCAAGCCCTCTGACTGCAGAGATATTTAGCTTTGACTTCACCCTATGGCTGCTGCTAACTGAGCTGCAGGGGAGCCTTGTGGTACTGCATTACAAGGGAACAAGGCTTCCATGCTGCTTTACTTTTGCATCAACTTTCCATCCTGATTTTATTTGCACCTTTCCAAACAAATATGTTGAGAGCTTCAGAAGTCATTGTTTCTCAGAGCTGTGTGGCAACCAGCATATAGTCATGGTTGTTGTAGAGACAGTCTTTTGGAAGGTGTATATTCTAGAGCCCTCCTGGGAGATGTGTCCAGTTATGTGATTTTTTTTTTTTTAACTCAGAATGAGACATACAGCTAGAATGGTGCTTACAATGGAGTAAGTATCTGTATGAAATCTGAGTTTGTGTATCATGTACTAACCCTTAAGGAACAGTCCAGCACTGGCCAAACTGGTAGTATGGTAGCTTTAGAGGAAAAATGAGAAAACTACAGATATCCATAGATTTATTGAGTCAAGCACTGCTACATTTACGAATGCAACAGTAGTGACCCAGAAGAAGCAAGTCCTACTCTTGCCCAAATGGAATGGTAGAGAATGGGTAAGAGTTACCAGCTCAACAAGTACTTTATGTGAAGACTTTTAGTGCTAATGCACTGATGAAGTCATGAAAAACAGTCCTCATACAAATCAAATTTATAGTCTGAGATATCTGTTATTATCTGTGTAACTAATATATTTTTATCTACTTCACAATTTAACTGGGTCATTAACAGGCAATTGCATCATAAGCCTGTAATTGCAAATGCAGGCAGCTGTTTTTATTCACTGAATTTCATACTGGTGCACCTTGTCTTTCCAAACTTGTTTAGTATGATTCTAATTTAATTCTAACTTATTTTCTCCCCACTTCCCCCTCCTTCTTCCCTCCATTGGTCTACATTTTTTCTCTAGCTCAGAAAAGCTATAATCACACAAGAATGTGAGGAATCTTTTTTCATCAGACATCAGTCTGTTGATGAATTTCTTACAGCAGCTCTAATTTAAACTAATAACATATTCTGGAACTAAGACAAGTTCTGGAGTGTCCAACAAGTAACGTGGAGAATGTGAACATGAGCTGAAAAATTTTAAAATGCATGTGATGGATTAAATTAATTGTGGCATTCAGGCAGAGTATGAAAATTTCTCTCACGTTTTGAAGGACTGCTGTAAATTAAATTATGGGGGACATTCAGATAAATACCTGGAATAGTAAAAACTAGGAAAAATAATAAAATAAAAAGTTCTGAAAGCCTGAGAAAGAAAACTTGGAAAATGAGACTATGTGGATTGCTTGCTCCTCCCCACACTACCCCTATTCCCCCAGAAAAACCCAACCCCAAACACTTGCAACAAATCAAAACAGAGAAACAAATAGCCAGGGTAACATGAATCAGCCCATGAGCTCTCAGTAGAAGGAAAAAATCAGCATCTCTGTAACTCGAGTGAGAAGAAAAGGCAAGACAGTGGAAATCTCTGTTGTCAGCTAGTCCTGTAGTCCCTTACTCTGGAAGTCAATGATGAGGAAAAATGAAACTGAAATCATTCCTTATCAATGCAACAGAGGTATTGTGTCATGATGCAGAACAAGCCCTTAATGAAGAGGAATCTGGTAGCTATACTACACAAATCTTTGCTGGTTTCTCTGTATTGTTCAAGTATGCAATTGCCAGGTGGAGAGGATAAGGCTCTTGCTTGATGCATAGCTGTGGTCTGGTCTATCCCTGCTATTCAGCATTTCCAGTCTTCCACTAAAAACATCTCATTAATTTCCACTGGTGTTTGATCTGAACTTTTCTGCAGATCTGCAGTGTCTATGGTAATGATTAAAATTTGGACACTCTCTGATCCATGAATGTGCTAATGAAATCTAGTCTCCAAACCCCTAAATCTAGGCGACCACTCTTTAAGTCACTGCTAGAAACAGACACTTGTCCATTTTAGCTTCTGAACCATAAGTTGAAATTGTTCTGAAATGTTCAACTTGGCCCTGACCAAAACTATGTCAAGGGCCTTTCAAGAAAGGTAGCTCTACTGAAATTTTATTCTAACACTTAAGAAAATTTCTTGGGAATCTGTGATATAACAGTAAAATCATGGCACCCAGACTAAGCAGAAAGGAAGTGGTACTTACAGGCTGAAATCTACATTAGGATGCCTGTCTGTAAAGGTGTTATCTAGCTAAAATTAGGTAAAGGACAATTAATAAATCCTTAGAGAGGAGAGATAACAAACCTGCCACCTTTATAACCAGTAATATTCATAACAGCTTTTGTAAGCCAAATAAAGAAATGCAGTTCTTCAAGAACTGGCTAATTTGCACTTAAGTGTCTCCACTGAAAGCCAGAAGATCCATATAAACTATCATCTCATGGACAGACTGTCTAAACCCTAACCAAAAAGACAAAGAAACATCTGTGAGAAAGAATCTAGAAAGAAAAAAAAGGTACTTATGGTACAGTGGTTTTACTTTACAGATTTCTATTTCTATGTCAGCTTGCCTGACAGCATGGAAGTTCCCACCTTGGTGAGATGTGGTGAAATAATGCTTTAAGCATGAGATTGGGCCGTGTGTGTGTGTATGGTGGCCTCATACAATAGGTTCAGCCACACAGATCCTTCTTGAAAAGAAAGGCAGTGAATAAATAATAAAACTGTAGGAAGAGTGAGTAGGAAAAAGCAGGACAATGCTGAGAAGATGATGTGATACTTCAGTGACTGTAAGCATGTCTCTGAACTAGTGAGAAGATCATGTGATGGGAAATAGGAAATTAATCACTTACATTGCATGAGGATATGACAGAAATCAACAGGAAGATAAGACACAAGGTTAATCTTCTGATTCTTCTTCCTCTAGGTTCTTGCAGCACTTATCTATTCGGGTAATGTGACAGAAGCATAATTCCCTTAAAGAAAAAAATCATTAACAGTGATTATTTATGATGGCTGTTGAAGTATCAATTACTTGTTTCAATCTGAATAGAGCTGGATTTTATTTTGTCTACTGCATATCCTAATCCTGAAATATAAAAAAAACCCCATGCCTTTCAAGTAAGTCAGTGCCTTGCAAAGCACATTCTTTGCTGCTGACTTGCAACACGGTGCACACTTTGATTAGTACCAATAAAGTCACATTTGTTTCAAGAAATTAGGCTGCTCTAATAAACTTAGAAAAAATATATTCATTTATTAACTTTATGTATGATCACTTGTTTGAAAGCTTTTAACCAGGTGCTTTAGCTCCAGCCCATTGCTGAGGTGGCAGATTCAATAGGACTACTGACCTTGTGAAAGAAATTGGTGCAAAGACATAAAAAGAGAAAGAATTTCACCTGTCAGTGGGAAATAGGTTACAGACAAGACTGGAATTAGCCAGAATAAGAGACTGAAATTGGGAATGGGTATTTTGGAAAGAGGCTGAGAAGGAAGTTAGGCAGATATGAGAAGTGACTGTGAGTGCAGACATGAACTGGGCAAACCAAGAAACCAATGCAATATTCCTGACAATGTCTACTTGGTTGAGCTGTCTGAATAATGAAAAATGAATCTTCCAGAACAGAGAATCCTAAAGACAGATGATATTTTTTTAATCATCATCAAATTATTTTTTGGTTGAGAACTGAATATTTTTAAGCTTTTAAAGATACAAAAGGAAACAAGGGTTCTTTCAGTGGTAGCTGGGAAGAACAGCATCTGTACTATAAAAGGGGAAAAAATCCACTCCAGGAGTCTGTTCCTTGGTTTTCCTGTGACAGGTCAACCCAAACACGAATCCATTGCCCATCTAGTATAAATATGATTATTTAATATTAGCACCTTCCCCTGCATCACTTGGCATAATCATAATGTGTCCTTAGGGGGCTTTAAAATTGCTGAAAATTTAGTCAGTGTTTCCCTCTTTGCTTTATGCAAATGCACTATATTATGAGCAAAAAAAAAAAAAGAGTCAGGACATGAACTTAGCTGCTCTTAATTTAGCTAAGCAAATTAAAAAGGAAAAATCCACTGACATTTTCTAGTGATCATAGTAGTCAGTTTTATTAACACCAAATTTGAAAAATGGAAGTAACTCAGGCTTTCCCATTTTCAATGTCTCCAGAGAAACCATCAGGTGAAATCTGCCAGAGAATGTATAAAAATGTGTTAGAGGAATATACCCAGGAAACCAAGTTTCATAAATTGTGTGGTAGATGAGAGAGGAAGGGAGGTTTTGACATGCAAATTTGATGTAGATTTTTCTAAATATCTGTAGCATTTGCCAGCGTATAGAATTTCCTGCTGAAGGATTGCAATAATGTACAGCTTTATAAGATTTTGCAGTTTTATTTGAGTTTAAAGACCCAGAGGTGCTCTTCTCTATTTTATTTTGAGGAAGGGAGAAGTTTAGAAACTGCTGTAAACCAGTTGGTGGTTATACCTCAAGCTCTTTCTTCCTTACCTACAGGAAGGTTTGAAAAGGCTGTCAGCAGTTATGGGAACATGTGGCCGTTCCACGCTGCAGTCGACAAAGCCATTCATACATAAAAATATTTGTTCACTTTGTCTGAGCTATTTCCCACCAAAGCTGATGAAAATTGACCATTAAAAATTAAAGACAATATGTCTGGGACAAAAAGCTCATATTGCTAATTAATTGCTGTATCATGTATCCACCTATAACCAACATGCACATTGGGGAAAAAAAAAAAAAAAAAAAAAAGGATGGATGAGAGCAAGACATGCATAAAATATGTTTTCTGGAATGGCCAAAAATATTTTTATAGGAAAAAATAATTCACTAAAAATTCCCTCTAATTTGGGAAGTTAAGAAGAGCTTCTAAAACAAAACTGTTTGAGATGTATTTTGGAAGGCAGAATGAAAGTCTTTCTCACAGCAATTTTACAATCTTGCATTTTTCTTTGATGGTTCTCCTTCAGCAGTATGCTTATTCTAGAGTAAAAGGTTTTTTGGAGGGCTTGATGTTAATTAGCTTACCAGCTTGTAATTAGTTAGATGATAATAGATAAAAAAATCATGCCCATTTACTCATGCTAAGAAAATATATTTGTGTTATAGTCAGTCCAAGAAATTTTTTTCCTGGATTCTTTTCTCTTGAGGGTCATTTCTGTGTACCTAGCTGAGTCAAGCACTGATAGCTGGGTGGAGTTTATAGAATCAAGCAAGTCCTGGCAAAATAAGGCTTTGATCCATTCTTGTATGAAGAGCTCAAGGAGGAGATTCTGAATTTCTTGAGCTACATTATCTCTCTTTTTTTTGTCCCCTCTGGATGAGCAACCAGGTGTGAGTATTGTTTATGACCTTACTGAAAACATTAGGAAAGAAGATTTCTTGTGCTGTTTTCAGCATTATCGCTCCTATCATTATCTACATAATAGAACTATATAGCATAAGAAAAATATATTTAGAAGGAAAAAAACTGCAATCCATATCTTAGTTCTCACTACTTATTTCATCTTTACACTCAAAACGTGTTTGGAGCAGGATCTAGCTTATTTCAGGGTTGATCTAAGGTTGTTGTTGCCCAGATATTTGAACACATTTCACAGAAGCAACTTGTTCTTGTTTTCTTATTACAGCAAAAGGTAATTATTCCTTAGAAAAGCTTTGCAGTAGATAAGCTGTGTTGAGAAGTGTTACCCTTCTCTCCTTTCATGGGTAACACTGTCCTTTGGGCACAAGCCACAGCAGCCTTTTTAGTATTAGGAGGATGATGACATACACACAGAGGTTTATTTGCTTGTTAAATGACTTTTTAAAATTTTCTGGTTCATTTGACTCAAAAAGAAATAATGCAGGAATGCTGTATCTTGGCTAACTTTTTGACTGAGGTAGATAGGTAGGAATAATACCCATGTTGTCTTCTGAAACCACCAATGAAAATTCTATCAAGAAAGGAGGCAAGCCCTCAGCCTGAAGCTATCAGCTTTGTGATGTTGTGTTTACAACTCACAGTATGTCTCCTGCATAGCAATTTCCATGGTGTGTGTCTGAGCTCAGCATTCTGTGCAAAATCTCTGTGGGACAGATTTATGTTGATCTTCCCTCAGCTTTGTGTTATAGACCAAACACTCACACCTAGTTTTTCTTGGTGATTTTGATTAAACAACAACAGCTTGCATTCTAAAATAATTGGCTTATCTTGAAATTTGAAGGTTAATTTAAATATAATGAAAATAAAATACAGGAGATTACTATAGTAGTAGTAGTTAAACACTTTTCTTCGAGGATGTCAAATAAAATACACATGAACAGATAGATCCAGCTTGAGTATCTGTTTCCAGAGTCATATGAAACAAATAGCTTATTGTCTAGGAATTTTTCCAATTTGATATGAGAGGCAGGTGCTTCTGAAATTGTTGCTGAGTTCTACGATGCATTGATTACTGTGCTGGACTGCTGAATTCAGCAAAGTATACATATGTCAATCAAAGCTTATTGAAAACTTAACTGAGAACAAATAACTGCAAACTTTCAGCTGAAGTTTGTGGCAGAGCTAATTTTAATGAAAAGGGTTCAGTACTGAATGCCCTGTGAAACTGCTCCTCAATCTGTTTATTTCTCACTTAATAAGAATGATACATTTTTATTGAAATTCTCTCTATTAACATGGTTAAGACACCAAATACTTATTTTTAGATACAGTAATCTTGGAATACTTTTTGAGCCAAAAACCCAGTTGATTTTAATGTAACACATGTAGAACTAATTTATATGGAGTGAGGCTCTTGGAGAATAAAAACATAAGAAGTTACAAATAATGCGGCAGCTGACAGGTGGAACAGTTTTTGTCTGTTTTGGATTTTTCCTGCACAAAATTAGCAATAATCACACTACTACAGAAAGCTGTGTTTGCCTTTAGCATCCATTTCCTATAATATCACAAGTTTTCTCTAAAGATATTGCTCATTTTTCCAAAACCATTTCTTCTTTGTGATGGCTGTAGAGACATGCAGAATTCAGGCATGGTGGTTGTCAAACATTCCTGGAGTAAACAGAGCTCATGGCAATAATGTTCTGCACCCAGCAGAGTGAAATTATTTGGACTTTATGATCTTAAAGGTCTTTTCCAATCAAAAATAATTCTATGATTCTTAATGTGAAAGTTTAGCTCTGTGGCCTACTGCAGTTAGGAATCCCTTACCAAAAACTGCAATGTTCAGTAAACAGACTTTAAAACTCTAGACTTGATTTTAGTTGCCTTTCTGTATTAATTAATAATAGTATGACTATATAATTCTATATAATCTGTTCTATGGCATATAAGCTATTTCTCCTTTATTGTTTATTCTCTTGACATACATGTGGACAAAATTGGACATTTTTTTATGTAAACATGGGCATACACTCTTAAACTGCATTTATTTCCAGGAAATAAATGAACTTCTGAGGTGTTTATTAACTGAAATTCCTGAAATACTGATTTCTAGTACCAAGTAACTTAGTGAAGTTGTTTTATTTTTCTTTAAAAACAAGTAAGAATATATTAGGCAAAGTATAGTCTTTTAATTTGATGTTTTCTTTTGTTTCTCAGGAACACTGTTTAAATATTTACTTCCCTCCTCTAAATATATATTACACATATCTACTGCTGGTAATGTTCATGCCCAAAGATCAGAGCTCCATCATCTTTATTAATTTCAACTGAGATGGATATTGCTGATTTTCTGCTGGTCTCCTGTTGCTGGGTTTCTGAGTACTGCCCTAAGCAGAACCCATAATGTGTTAGTTGCTATTGCATCTTAAGGAATTGACTTTATTTCTTCTCTTTGAGAGTTGTTAGCAATGCTGCTGGTGCTAGTGGGCCATTTTCTTTCAGGATAATAGTCCATTCACTTTGATTTCCTTTAACTGTTGTCTTATCAGCTCTTTTGATGGCGTCTCTTTTCTCCTCTTGTCCCTGGGGTACTCCAAAGCATTACCCTTCACTCTCTGTCCCACTAAGGATATTATTTCTGACAGTTCATCCATACACATCTGCTCTGTGCTGAGTTATGTATTTGCTAACTGCATGCTGAGGGTGGCACCCTCAGTATTTCATCAGGGATGAGTCATCATCATTTTTAACTCAGTATGACCGAAAGTCAACATCTTAAGTTTATTTGATTGCTTCTCTTCCTCTCCATCTCTGTTCTAGTTGACGACTAAATCTGAGGATCAGGTTTTGCTCCTTTTCATCAGATAACCATGACAGGTCCCTGTGCTGCTGCATTTTCATCTTCAGTATTACTGCAGTTCAACTCATTTTCATCGCCTTATTCCAAATTTCCCATTTAGGCTGACATATTATCATTCAATGAGTATCATCACCTTTCTTCCTGCTTTTCCAAATGCACTCATCACCCAGCTCTTTATAAAATTTGGTCTCTGAGGCCCTGTTGATCTGATTCTCTCATTTTCTTCGTTTGCCTTCTAATGTTCTGTCATATCTTTATCTTCTTGGTTTCAAAGTCCTGTGTCACTCTGGTTTGATGCATTATTATTTTTTTTTCTCTGTGCTTATGGTGGATGTGGTATTTTTTGCCTTTATTTGGAAAGGTGAAAACTTCACTGAGTAAAGCATTTCACTCTAGGCTTGCCTTTGTGGCATGCTTCTGAGTGACAGCTTTTTGGTGGCTTCACTGAAATGTCAACAGACATGTCTACATTACACAAGTAGATATCTGGATTATCTCTATCTCTATCTCTATCTTTATCTCTATCTCTATCATCATCTCTAGCTCTAGCTCTAGCTCTAGCTCTAGCATCTATATTATCTATCTATCTATCTATCTATCTATCTATCTATCTATCTATCTATCTATCTATCTATCTATCTCAGTGGTCAGGCATTGAAACACCTTTGAGATTAAATATTCTGTCACTCTGAGACTTGCTCATTTCAGAACAGGCCTGAAGTTGCTGATCCCAGGCTGCTTTCTTTTATGTGTGTGAGTTCAGGCTGAGGACTTCAAGTACCTAGAGGGGGCCAACAAAAGAGCTGGTGAGGGACCGTCTACAGGGGAATGTTGTGATAGAACAGGGGGTAATGGTTTTAAGCTGAAAGAAGGTAGCTTTAGATTAGATATTAGGAAGAAATTCTTTACTATAAGGGTGGTGAGGCACTGGGCCAAGTTTCCCAGAGAAGCTGGAGATGCATGATCCCTGGAGGTGGTCAAGACAAGGAGTTTTGAGCCTGGTTTAGGGGAATGCGTTCCAGCTCATGGCAGAGGAGCTGGAACTAGATGAGCTTTTAATGTCCCTTTCAATCCAAAACAATCTGTGATTCTATCACTTACCTCTGTGTGTGTTTCTATCTATCAGGGTTCAGAAATGCTGCACGGACTTTATAAGAGATCACATGCCCAGGAAAAGTTACTGTACAAATCCTGAAGATCATAATTTTTTGACAAAATTGCAATAGTCTCACCTGTCAGCATTGGTCCTTTCCTTACGTGTGAGAGTCACTGACATCTCTGTTTGGGCCATCAGTCCTTGTCAGTAACATATCTTTTCTTCAGTGTTTTTTTCAACTTTTACTGTTTGTTCATACTGCCTACTTCTACCCTTCAAAGCGTGCCAGCTAATAAATATAGTATAGCAGGGTGTTTTTTTGGATACCCTATTTCAATACTGAAATAAAAAAAAAAAAAACATTCTGGCCACTTTTTAACTAGTTTCACACAGGTCAAGTAATTAAAAATTAAATCTTACAGCCAGCTATGCAAATTTATGATCCAAGGTCCTCTGTTACATGCATTGAGCTCACTGCAGGATCAGGATCCTCAGAATTTGAGGAGAATTTGATTTGTCTCTAATGCATAAGGAGTGTAACAAGTATTTCTCATTATCACCTTAGCATTCTGACTCATGCCATTCTTGAATTGTGGCTTAGAGAAAGGTGTGAGTTTGTATGTCAATGCTCTTACACACTCTATTGACAGACGCTTTCCAAGGACTTTCCTCAGATTGGAATAATAATGCACTGAGCACCTTCACCAGGAGGACAAAGTTGACAGGTGTCAAGGAGAGACGGAGGCTGATGAGACATCTGCAAGTTGAATTATGTACCTGCAAGAAAACATGACTAGCTATATCACAGAAGAAAAATGTGAGATTTGATGAGGTGTAACTCATTTGTATTTCATACTCCTGGGAAGCAGCAGCAAGAAAAAAAAGATGTAGTTTCATCTCAGTGAGCAGGAGAATGGTGATACATTTACAACAATAAACAAGACAAAATTAATAAAGACATTAAGAAAAAACCTATTAGAACTGAAGCTGTGGGCAGACACCTCCACGAAGATTTATAATCTGCAAAAGTGATATGAACTGTATATATAATTACTATTTCTGTCAGCAATTCACACTCTGTCTCTAAATTTCAAGGTGATTTCTAGCAAATAGATGAATTGTTCTTAAACGTCATTTCAGTGAAAGGAAAGCTGTGTTTTAATACCTTTGACTTGTGTTATTGTGCATGGGTACTTTTTACCATTGTTTTGGTTTTGAATATATAATTTCTAGAGCAAAAAGTCTGTCTTTTGGATTTCACAGTGCATAACACAGTAGGATCTGATCCTGACTGAGCCTGGTATTGCATAGGGCAACATGAACATTAGCAAAGTATCAGTAGCCAAGGGCAATTAAGAGTCCTGTGCATCTTTCTGACGTCAAGGATCAGATACGCAGAATTTGACATTAGATTCAGTCTTCTAGCACACTATTGAAATGAAAGTTGGAAAATTGATTTAAATTAATCTAGTTTTAGTGCCATTACCTTTCACCCTTCATCTTTTGGTGTAAGACTGAGGAGTAAAATGTGGAGAGAACGATAACAGTATGATTCTTGAAGTCTCCTGCTGCCGGAGGTAAGATGGTGTAAGACTCACAGTATCCTAAAGAAAAAGTCTGTTTTCTTCAGTGATACTAATTTTTAGAAGATAAAGGCCTTGCACCCATTTGTTCACAGAGCCACTCCAGCTTTCTCTTTATCTTTCAAAATGAGTTCCCAGGAATAATCAACAATGATCAGCTACTTGAAGAGCTAGGTCTCTGAGACATCTCAGATTTTTCCAGCCTTGCCCTCACTTTTCCACTGGAAAGGACAGTTAGACTCAAATTCATTTGCTGAAACATTGAATGTTTTTATGCATTTTTATTAAGCAGTAAATATCTGAATAATGTTTCTCAAATACCACTAAATGGCTAAGTAGACATATATATGCATAGTTACAGAATAGTGCCCTACAGAGGGCTTGAGGAATGAGCATGAGTTGAGTTCTAGAAGTAACTTTCTCTCAAGAACCAATAACGTCCTGACTTCAGATTCATCTGACAACATCTATTACTTTATCTGAGGTGTGAGCTGAGTAGTTTACACTTTTTTTTATACTACGCATATTGAATTATGTCAGACCAGCACAACCTTTTAGAGTCATGGATTTATTTACTTAAGGTCGACAAGCTTTTTTGTTAGCATTCATTGTAAATCATCTCAGGAGCCTCTAGCCTGTAGCAATTATTTAAAGTTTGAGATGAAGTCAAAACCTGTCATTTTTATTCCCGGTATTTATTAATTTTCTCCTTCACTTTTACATCCTCTTGCTTTTTTAATGATGTTAGATGAACCATTCAACTGAGCCTTCATTTTACTTTCAATCTGCTTTTTTTTTTCCTCTGGTCCAGGAGGTTTGTACAGCCAATATATCAGTTTTAATTTTGTCCTTTAAAGTGCTCAATAACAAGTAACTTCCATGGTGATCAAACAAAGCAGTACACAGCTGCACGACAGACTGTCACTCTCTTATGGTGGGGAGCAGAAAAACCCAGCTGCTCTCCAAGAGGTGGTGACCCAAAATGCTATGAGGACAGGACAGGGACCTTGATAGCTGAGGCCCAGCCTCACCACCCCAGACAGGCAGGACCGACCTGAGAAAGGCCATCAAGGATCCAGATCATTGGGTGAGACCATTGGGAAAAGGCAAGTCCAGGATTAAGCTGTGAACAGAACTCAGGATCAGGTCCAGTGATGGTGACCATGGCCCAGTGATCATCATGTGAGCACACAGTGATGAGGGAGGTCTGAGGTGAATCTGAGAAATCTGTCCCAGGGACCAGGATCTGGACCAATGGGATACATGGCCAGTCACAAACAGAACTGAACTGAAATATTTCATCATAAAGAGGAGAACCCTCTAACAGCTAGCTGAAGATTATTTGTGTTTTTAAATTTAACTGCCAGCCCTGATGAACGAGGATAATATTTATTTCAGCACGGGGCTGGAAAGAGAACTCAGATTGCTAGAAAATCCAAAGGATGTCTGAAATTTGTCCATTTGTCAAATTTTTTAAAATTTGCAAGTACAGGTTGTGTTGCTGTGCATTTGTTGCACACTAGGATGGAAGAGAGAGGGAAACAGGATCACTAAAAAGCAGTGTTCTAAGCAGAACCCCTGCTGCAGACACTTTCACAGATGTTTATGCTGAGATTGAAACTTGTCTGTGCCAGTACAGGGAGAGAGAGAGAGAGAAACAGTGCAGGTTCTTTCTTGAGCTCAATGATAGAGGCCTGGAAACAACCTAATAAAACAGAGGGTTTAGTAAGATTCCAATAAAATGGTAAGGTAAAAAAAAGGAATACAGATAACAACTAAATCTGACATCACTCTAGATGCTGGGGACCCCATTTTTGTCCAGCATTGGATGCACAGATCTTATCTCTGGAGGGTTTCTTCTGGTGAATGAGTGCAGTGAACTAGGAAATAGACATGGAATTACCACTGCACTGCATCCCTGTGGGTGTGGGGTGATGTTTAGAGAAGGAAGTGGTAGGACTGGGCAGAGGGAAATGAGATCTAAGTAGTATCTAGATCTTGCTTCCAGCATCCGTGGGAATCCTACAGTGTGGGTGAAAGATGTCAAGGAACTCCCAAGCCCAGCTGGCAAGTTTGTAGACACATTTGCACTCAAATAAATTGGGAGCCAAATGTAAATGGAGAAGATATATGACTTTTCTGTCACAAAAAAAATTATGGAAAAAAGTGCCATTGAATTGTTGATTTGTTTAAGGCATTCAAATGTTTGACACTTTTATCAGTGTAATAATGACCTACTTTATAATAATACATAGATGTTTGTCTTTAAAATATACACCTGCATATTAAAGTGGTTTATGGTGTTAATGGGGAGCGACTGAACTTCTAGTTCCATATGAAGGTAGATAAGAACAAGATGATGATGATGGTGATAATAATAACAAAACTTTAACAACATTCCAATATTCTCTGTATTTTTTTCATTTGTGGTCTCACGTTTTGTAAACATTTTCTTTTCAGTCTGTTAGTAAACTGCTTTATAAATCACTACAGAGGGTTCTCACCAGAGGAAAGGAAGGTAATTGACCTTGATGCTGTACAACCATAGCAATGTCAACATTATGCAGTAGTCACATTTTGATTTTTTTGTCCCCCTTTTCCCTTATAATATATTATTTTCCTTGATTAAAGAGACAGTGTGATACAAGAAGTGACTACCCTAGAAGAGTGCAATTTACAGTTCAGCAGCATCTGGGAAATGCCTTATACTTCCTTCTTACTTTAGAGCAATTGCCCATTGGTGATTAAGCACTGATCTCCTCTCTGTGGTGACCAGTTATAGGACCTGAGGAAACCTCATAAAGCTTTGTCAGGGGAAGTTTAGGTTGGATATTAGGAAAAACTTTCCACCCAGAGGGTGGTTAAGCGCTATAGGGGAATGGGCTCCCCTTGATGCATCATGGTTTGTTCAATGGTGTTCTGAATTGTGGTACAGTGTCCCTAGTGAAGGGGATACTAATGCTTTCAAGGGCAAACAAGCCCTGTCTGTGACTTGCTGTAGATGACACTATGAGAAAAATATAAAAGGAGTACCCTTTTCAAATTCAACATCCATCTTGTAAGTATGTTTAAATGGTTCTTAATTCAAGAGGTAGTCACAATATGCAAAGAAGTAAGGTCTTATTAAGCTTAACCAAATATATAAAAATTAATTGTAACCACTTTGTGCATACTAAACAGTTTCTTATGTGACTGTAGCTTGTAAAAAAATGATGAATGTTCATAATGTGTTTCTGTTCATTTGCCTTGATTCCAGTGAGCATGTGAAAGCCATAATTCAGCATACATTAAACTAACTCAGCAAAAAAATCTGATTTCTTGAGCTGGCAAATGCAGCCTCCTTCAAATTATTAATCTTTTTCCTTAGTAGAAAAAACATCAAGCATAGTATACAAGGAGGTATGGCAAAGGTCAGTTAAAAAAGAGAATAAGACAGGAAACTTCGATTACTCATTTGAGACAACACAAGTAGCACCTTTAGCTGCAATAAAATATTTTAATGTTAAAAAAACCCTCATAAAAATGCAAATTTGAAAAGAAAAGACAAATTAATTGTCCTCATATGTTTTACATAGTTGGGTGGACTAACAAAAGTAATTGGAGAGTTGTAATTAATGTCATATCATTAAAAATTGTTGTGGTGAATGCCCCGAAAATGGAGTAAATGGCAAAGTTTTCTCTAGCATTTTTCTGCTATCTGTCCATGGCAGAGAATTTTCTCAGGTGTTGCTCATACAGCAGCATTCCAGTTTCTAGAGCTTTTTTTTGGTGAGGTTTTATTCTGCTGAAGTGGATTTGTTCCCTAGGTATTTTGTATGTGTTTTACTTGAAAAATGCTTGCATGATGTGAAAAACAGATGGAAGTATCACTTCGATGTGAGGAGCCCAGTTTCCATAGGGAAATAGGTATTCAGTTAATGGTCTCTGAAATTTTGGGGAGTTATATGCATATTTTGAAATACATAAAGGAAAACAAAAAATGCCTAAAGTTTGTTAAAAACATATCTAATTGAATATTAGGGTTTAACTGGAAATTCTACCCAAAGATTTGCTCCCATTTTTGTTCTCCACTTTGAAGCAGAACTTGTGATGATAATTGTATTTTCTTTGCAAATAAGACTAAAATGCTATCTTTGTTCTCTTAAGGGGGAGACGGTATTTGTTTGTTTTGGGGTTTTTTTTTAAAGTAGTGACCAAGACCTTCAAAGCAACACCACACAAGTCTAATTTTTATAAGCTCTCCTGGGATTTTTTTTTTTTAAATTTGGTAAATTAAAGAAAACTATTTCATTTCAGGTAAAAGACACTATTTCCCTAATATCAAAATATTTTCCTACCACTTCCCAGTGGATTATCAAAACTCAAAACATAATATTAATTTCACACAGAGAAGAAGCAAGTTTTGCTTTTATGAAGCATCAGGAAATGTATAAGAATTTATTCAAGCTTCTTTCATTTTTTTTTCTATCCTCTGCTTATATTTCTATTCAAAGAATGTTACCAAGTGTTTTGCTTCCTAGTGCATAGCTGTGTACTCTTTGCTTTCATCTATTTGGATTCTGTAGTTTGTTGGACTGAGTTCTGTCCCAGGCAGAAACAGCCAACAGGACTCTTTCCTAAGGTTTATGGTCTTTCTGAGTTTTTGTTTATTTGTTTAAACATGAGTGTACTTGTGCAGCTCAATGCAACAGAATCAGTTTCAGACCACACAGAGATGTGAATCAGGCAGGATCTTAAGATGTGCAAGAAATACTTCCACTGACACCCTTGGGGCTTAGAGTCTTGAAGCAGATCTGACCCAATGACAGGGGTGACAGTGTTCACGGGCAAGAGCTTTGTTTGTGCAAACAGCACGCAATCGACCGCAGCGATGACACGAATGCATTACCTTCATCTGTTCAGTCACCCAAAGTGACACAAATTGGCACCAGACAAGGGTTCTGAGATGCTCATAAAGCCGCATACAATGGACTAATGTGACTCATATCTACTGCCACTCAGAGATATGAGACTATCAAGACAGAATTATAAGTGGGAAGCTGAAAATACAGGACAGTGAGGAGGAGAACAATTGCATTTTTGCAATGAACAGAAGGACTACAAGGAGGAAAGAAAGACTTTGTACACCAGATTTTGGACAATGTGAGTCATGACCTTCACAGAAACATGAAGACACCCAGAATTATGCTTGAACAAGGCAAAGGTAGGCTAGAAATCTACCCTTGACTTTAACCCTCTTGCCCCATTTCCTGTAGAAGCTGGTTCTACATAACATGCTGGTCCTTGGAAGCTTTGTGCTTTCCTTGGGAGTCCCTGCAGCAATGTGTCTCCCTTGGGATGTTCTCAATAGCTGTGTGGTCAAATTCTTGAAGAGAACTTAAAGGAAGATTATAATGATCAATCTACACCTTCCTCCCCTCCCCAGTACAGCAGCTGGCAACATCCCTCAGCTTCCAACAGGAGAGCTTCTAGCAAATAAGAACGGTAGCTATAATTGCTTGATTGTAGCACAATAGATTTGCTGCTGGAGAGCCAGAGAATAGAAACAGGAGGAAAGGAGGCATTTAGGTGCCCAATCCCTGCAAAGCCCTTTGTGAGCAAAGATCAATTAGGCTAAACATGAACATGCTCATCATCCTGAGATGTCAAAGACGTCTTTGCTGGCCAGACAGAGGGGAAGAGTTTCCTTGCTGCAAATTAGTTGCTGACAGGTTGCTGCTTAAGACCAGTTCCAGCCAAAACTAGTTACTCTGAAAACTCCATTTGATGATATGATAGTTCCCAGTGAGATCCCAACTAGAATGAACATCCTGATTAGTCTTGTTTGGTTTCTATTTCTTTTGGATTTTGTATCTTGCCGTGGTGATTTCAGCCTTGAAATGTTGAGATACTGCTGATTCTCTCTCAACAATCCAGACTGCTCAACATTGCTGTACTTTTGAGAATCCACTGCAGACTGTAAGAGCAGATTTCTACCTACCTGTTAAATACACCAAACAAATCATTAAAAACTGCATTTCTTCTGTGGAGGTTGTTGCACAAGACACTGACAATACCCTTTTGAGTCTGATGTAATAATTTTAGACAAGTTGCCATTCAGCAGATTCGGTATTCAGTGAGTTAGCCAGGTTCAGACTTCCTTGTAAAATGTTAACATTCCTGTGGCATCTAAAGGTGCACACTAAAAAGCAACTATATTGCAATCTGCTATTTCACTTTTAAGTTTTGTATGTATGCATGCTAGTTGACTGATTTATACAGTTTAGCTTATTGTGTTTAGGATGTTTTTTAGCTATCTGTCCCAATTCAAATAACCCCCCTCCACATATTTACTGAAGCAAAAATAGAATCCACCTCAAGAAGGTGGTTGTTCTTTTTTTAACTGAACCTCTGGTATGTGGATTACATCTATTTCCATAGTCACATATTCAGAGAAAAAGACATTTCAGCATTCCTTGGGCTGAGATTCTGATACTATTTTTGTGTGTGATATTCTTCCATAGACAGTTTTTATCTGTTTTCCAGTGTATATTTCCTATTTGATTTTATTATTTTATTTGAGAAACAAATAAAAAATATTGCAAGATGAGGAAAAAAACTCTTTTAAAATAAAGTCATATGTTTTGGTAATAACTCTGTAACACATTCAGGTAAATTGGAATGTGAAGTTCTTCAAAAATATTCCTAATGTTTTATAAGTCTGATATACTTTGTAGGCTTGGAGACACTTGGTTTTGTCATTGTATTCCAGTTTATATATAATACATATATATATCATACAGCTACGTGTTACATGAATATATTGAACAGAATCACAGGAATGTGATCTGCCAGTACCTCCAGTCCACCTTCTCTTGGTGAAGAAATTTTTACCATTCTTTCAGATTGTTTCATTGTCAGCAGTTCTAAAATGTAAAAATATAAATTTTGAGGGTTCTTTTTCCTCAGTTATCCTAGAACTTTCTTCTTCAGCTTCTCATTGCTTCGTTTATAGCTTTCAAACCAGAGCCACCTCCAGTGGTCAAACCTTTCCTGTCTTGCCTGTTTGTACCAGTCTCGGCTGTCATGAAATTCATTCCTAGCACACAGCAAATTTTACATATAGGCTCAGATTGCCTCTCTTTGCTCAGAGTATCCCTTTGAACCATTTGAGTCTGGAATGGCAACCTGGCACAATTTGGTGCAGCTTTCAAGGGCACTAGAACTGCCCATGACTGAGTTAGGTGACAATGAGGGCTCCTTGATGGTCCCTGCCATGACAGAGAGAGCAGCTATCCTGGAGTGCAATATCTATCTTTATTCAGAGGATGTATTGGAAAGGAGCTATCCAGGTAGAAAAATTTTAATTACTCTATATATCTTTTAAGATAACAAGCATCATAATTAAGACTATCTGAACAAATCACAGAAACAAATCACAGAATAGCCTGTGGGACCCAGAAGGATCATCGTGTCCAGCTCTTAAGTGAATGGTCCATACAGGGATTGAACGCACAACCCTGGGGTTTTCTGGCACCATGCTCTGACCAACAGAGCTAAAATGGAAGTTTGTTATCTTGGAGAGCAATGTCATTGAAACAATTTAAGGAGAACAACTGATTGATTTGAATAACAAACAAAAAGGACTTTGATGTGAATGACAGACATGATCTGGATTCTTGTCATGCACATCTTGCCAGCAGCTGAGGATAGCGAGCATGTTATTGAGAATTATGTTAATACTGTGATTCAACTATTGGAATTATTCCAGCTGTATACTCTGATTATTTGTACTTGTGTTGTGATTCGAGTATGTTGCTGTATCACCTTGCAAAATCAAATTTCCATGCAATGTCAAAAGAGATTCAAATCAGTAAACTTGATGTTAAACTTTAAATCCTCAGTGTGTGGAATAGCTAATACAAACTGGACAGAATATTGAACTCTGATGCTAATACAGGTTTTTCAGTTCCTCATCACAGACTTTGCTTTGTTGTTGATATCTGTGTCCTGTATGTGTCCTCTCATTGTGCAGTTTTTAAGCCTCTTGAATGTGGAAATTTCCACAGGTGAATGTACTTCATTAATGACTCACAGCAATTCTTCTCATCTTTTCAGTGTTTTCCTCCAAAAATCATCACTCACTGAGCCAGGAAAACAGATGCATATAACAAGGATACATTGATATAACAGATTTTTTGCAAATTTTGTGGATAAATAATACATAACTTTTCCATATGTTTGTATTTGAAGCACCTATGATTCCAGAATATGAACACCAGCACAGAAGTGTACAAATGAGTCTGCTATCCATGTTGCAGGAAGATTGCTGAAAAAATAACAAAAATTAGAAGAGATAAACAAGCAGTATTTGTGTGTTAGCAGAAATAACTTACAACAAATGGCTTAGCTCAGGCTTTTTATCCTTTCCAGATTTGAGTTACTTGGTTGTATTGTACAAATACTTGAACAGGCAGAAAATACTAGTTCCCAAGATGATTTTTAACCTCACGGAGAATTGTATAGTAAAAACCTTAAGGCAAAGAAATTCAAATTAGAATTATTCCATAAATAAGTTTAACTGTGCACATGGTCATCCAAAGGCACAAATTCTGAGGGCAGTGGTTCACTCTCAGTCTTTTGAATTCCTTGAACTGAACTCAGACACTCACCTAGAAAATGTATTTTGGGCAAAGAAAGTTCATTGCACTCAAGAGGGTGTTATCTGAAGGAAATGTAAGGGACTGTTATTACTGGACACCAAACTAGGTAACTCAATGATCTCCACGCTCTGTGAATCTTTTTTTTATGTGATAAAGAGATGCATAAACCCATCCTAGGAAAAAACAAAAACCAACAAAAACAAAACAAAAACACAACAAACAAACAAACAAACAACCCCCCCAAAAAACCAAAACCAAACAAACAAAAAAGAAAAAAACCCCAAACCTGAGACACATCCGACATTTTTTCCTTTAGATTTTTTTGCTGGCATTTAAAACATGGGACCTAGAACTGTAATGAGTTCACAGGTTCTAGTCTCCTGTTTGAAGTGTTGCAGTATTTTTTCACAATTTTGGAAATAGCACCAGCTATTCCAACTCAAAATCTGTTTCACAGCCTCACTGCTCCTCTGACTGGGTTTTCATTCCTGATCTATAAATGGCCAACTTACACATTTTCATTCTCGTGACATTCATTTCTGTCTCTTCAGCTTATGCTCCTGATGTAGGTAAACATATTTGTGTAGAAAAGTAATACCTCTATTCAATTCTCAGTTAGATTGGTGGACCTACACATTTTAATTTTTTTTTTGCCTTTTCCTGTAATACATGCTCCTGTTCTCCTATTTATGCCAGCAGTCCTTCTTTACATTTGTTCCAGTCAGAGATCATGTATGTTAAAAGATGATTGTATTGTTTTCTGTGTTTTATTCCATTTTTTCCTCCATCACTGCTCTGCTGTTCATTTTTCTTCCTTCTCTATTCTCTGTTCTGTGATCTGACCCATTTTTTATTCTGTTTTTGCTTTGATTCATTTATGTTTTTCCTTTTCATCCATCTACTCTGTCCTGGTTCCTCAACCATTCTACCAAACTGAAGTTTTAGATGTGTCACTTCAAGATAAATCAAAGTGTATAATTAGGCTGCAATCTTATCTCCTACCATGGCCAGCAAACATAAATACATGGGTGGACATATTTTGTTACACTGCAGAAATTCTCCTAGTAAATTAGGGTTCTTGACTTAGAGATATCTCTGCATTTCTCAACACAATCAACTTTTCTTCAAAGTATCAGCCATCCATTTAGTGAACTCTCCTCAACTCTACCACAACACTCAACAGGAAAGTGTTTCCTGAGTTTAAATATACATTATAATTTTTATATTACTTTTAAATCTAGTTGTAGTTGGTATCACCTTGTTCCTATACTGGAAGAGACACCAAACAGCTGTTCAGAACTCTGCTCTCTTTACAAAACTGAAAAATACTAGTCTATTTAATTTAGTTTTGTACTGAAACAATTTCAATTGTTTGGTTATCCTTCTCACTCTTTTCTAAATCTACCCCATCCTTTTTTGTCAGAGAGGTATTGGAACTACACAAGATACTCCAAGAACAAGTAAATATTTTTTGTATACATTGATACTGTCACGTTATCTGCTCTGTATTATTTTACCTTTCGAGAAGAGTGTAGTGGAAGTCTATTTTCTGTTTTTTTCTGAAATGGTTTGAAGAGAATTTTTTAAGTCCCAGTAATCAATAACCACTCAGCATGTATGCAGAGTCAATCACACTGCATACAATGTTGGAGGTTTTTTTTTCTCTGTCATTTTGCATCCATTTTACACTGAATGTTATTTTGCTCCTTTACTCCTCTGTATCAGTCAGTCTCATAAGATCTTCCTGCACAGTCATTTGTTGTTTTTAAAATTCCAAATATCAGCTATCAAAGTCTGTCACTTTAATATGCATCAATATGGTGATGCAGAGTGTACTTCACTTGCAGCTTCCACATATGCCAAAAACTGACAATTGAGTCCAACCTTTTAATTGTTATCCTGTCATGTGAAGAATTTGTGTATTATCCCATCCTAGAATGTTTTTTTGAAGACCATTTGGTGACTAACCTTTTTGAATACCCTTTGAAGTCTATACAGACTTTATGAACTGTATGTCTATCATCTCAAACTCTTTATATGTTTTTTTTTTTTTTAGAGATAAATTGTACATAATTTAACACTACAAAACTTCTCTGGACTTCCCCTAATGTATCTACCTATGACTTCTCTAATTCTATCTTTTTATCACTACTGTCAGTAATTTTACTGTGTAAGCAACAGATGCATCAGACTGTACTTATTCAATCACACTAATATCATTAAAAATTAACACTGTATTCTGGTTTTCTGGCCATTTTATGTGAGACATTATAAGCTGGGCTCGCTTGCTCAACTACTTTACAGTTCTTAAAGAATGCCTGAGTGAAAATTGTCTTGAACTAGTAATTTATAATCACTACCTTTTTTTTTTATTTCCTTTGGATAGTCTATTTTCATTTCAATTTAAAACTTATTCTTCTATGACATTCTCCATTCCATGGCAAAATACTCTATAATGGCAACCTTCACTTCAGCTTCTAACCCCAATCACAAGCCCCAGACCCTCTCATAAACTCCAATCACTAACCCCATTATGAACCATATCCTAAGAAAAAAATCAACCCATAGTTAAAGCCCTACTCCCAAACCAGAACCAAACCCCTAACCTCTAACACCCACCCCACATTCGTGTTGTAACACCTAAGTCCTAAATCTAATCTTGTGGATAACAGTAGAGTTAGGATTCAGTTTAAGTTTGATTTTTCGTTAGTGCTTCATGTCAAGCTGAGGATTTGATTTATTGCTGGGGTGAAGGTAATGAGGTGGCCAAAGAGTATTGCCAGATTTAGTACTAGGGCTTGAAATTATAATTATGGGTTTGGGCAGAGCAGAACTAGACTTTGGGTCAGGATTACTTTTAAAAGTTTTGTTTGTTCTTGCACACAACAATCTGGATTTTGGCTTGTCTTTGTGTTCAGGGTCAGGGTTACTCCAACTCTTCAAAGAGGGACATTTAAGGTTGGTGTTATGATTCACTGGTATTATTGGGATTTAGACAGAGCTCTGATTGAGTTTGGCTTTAACATTATGATAGGGTTTAGGATTAGAGTTGTACTTAAAATTTGGATTTTGTGTTTGTGTGCAGTTAGTTTTGGGTTGATGGGTAGGATTAAGTCTAAGTTTAAAATTTTAATTAGATTAAGGTTTTGGGTTTATGTTTAGGGTTTTTTTTAAATTTTAGGATTAGAGTATGGGTTAAAGATCAGGATTCCTATTTTGTTTTGTTTAGGCATTAGGGTTTATTAGTAGTATTACTGTTTATGGGTATTTTACGTATTTTAGAATTTTTTGGATTCCAGAAGTTCAATCAAGGCTATAATGAGTTGGAACTTTTCTGTTTCTGGACTGACATACATTTGGAGCCAAAAAAAGCAGTTAAAAATATTGTTATGGATAAGAAAATCAGATGTATACAATTTGGTTTGAGCAAGGCATATTTCTCAATTATGCACCTAGGTGCTGTAAACATTTTTGTCAATATTTTCCATTAGGGCAAGTTAATAGAAAAGTTTCAGCAAAAGAACAATAACTTTTGGAGGCACTGTTTTTAAAGAGTTGATGGTATGATAAAACCTGCATCAACTCAGACAGAGCACAACTGGAAATGCAATTGATGGCAAAGACCCAAACAGACTACGTGATGTTAAATCAAGATATTATCCAGCCTGCAGAAATCTAAGTTAATCACATGAAATCCCTTCTGTCTTCAGGAGGAATACAGCCAGATGACAGCAAAACTGAGATTGTGGCCAACATAAACTATCAGCCACTAACATAAGCAGCAAGAATATAACATTTCTGGAGACACTTGTAAACTAAAAGAACATAGCATTTCTGGAGATACTTGAACTGATTAAAGTTTTGGTGGAGTACATACTTTTAGAAGAAACCTGGACTGCTTTACAGAATTGATTTTTTTTTGTAGCACTCCATTTTGAAGAGCAGTCATTAAAAAAAAAAAAAAAAAGCAGCAACAAGCACAAGTAACACTCTTAATTAGTCAGGCTATATATGTTTCCAGAAGCCTAGTCATCATTCAAGCAATGGGCTCCTGAAATGGATTAGAAATTTACCTATTGAAAGACCAAGGTCTTATTTCATGCATATGCTGAGATTTCATATCATCCAATTTATTACGAAGGAATACTGGCCACTGCATTTGCAAGAGGTGTGGGGTTTTTTCCTGTTTGAGAATGTAAAAAGGCAGATTGCAGCAGTGTCATTTGGCAACCATTGCTGTGACCCTCTAAATCTCTAATAGCTCTATTGAGCTCGAGGAAAAATACAAAAAACACTACCCACAACTGAACATCATCTCACCTTCAGATTTGCAAGGCGCGGAAATAACACACCATGATATACAGAAAAAGTGCTATCTTTTAGTCAAGAGTAAAAGTGGAGAATAAGCTTCAGTTTTTGGTAGTGTTAGGTTTTGCAGAAATATTCTTCTTCATGCAAAACTGCACCTAAATTTTCCTGGCAGGTGTATTAAAATATGCACATAAGGGAGAGCAGCCACTGCGGTGTTGTATGATCTTCTGGCACTGATGTTAATGCCTCCCGAGTATGCAGCTCTTACAACTGCCACAGGATGCTGATACCATCACATGCCTGGTCTATCAACACACAGGAACTGAAACAGTGTTGGTGGCTGATATGAGGCAGTGGATTATGACATCAGGTCCACACAGACCTCTTTGACCTCTCTACATACAAATCAAGATGAAGTGAACAAACTATAGTTTACCTAAGACATTTTTTTCACGGTAAAGACTTAAGAATGACTGATTATTAATTCAAATATTTGCTATTTGTTAATTAACACTTAAATTTAATTCTGTTTGCTCACCAGAGGACCTTTGTTTGGAAGGGCTCTTTCATGGAGTGCAGAAGCTTGTTCAGGGTCTGGAATGCTAAAATTTTTGTATGGGCTTTAGTAATTCTATGTCTCATAAGAAGTGTTCTGGTTCAGCTTAGTGGTCAGGATGTTGCTTTGTGGTCCTGGTGTGACTGACACTGCAGATACAAGAAAGCTCATTCTCAGATTTACTCCACATGATTAAAGGGAACCCTCCCTCTTTCTTTTATTCACTTCTGAATATTTCTGAAGCAGTTGGTGTTCTCTCTCATGTACCAAGTTCAGATAACCAGTACTTGCTGATGCTGCCCAACACAACACAAAGCAAATTCTTCAAAATCTGGTTCAAACAGCATATGTGGGAGTTAGCATTGCATCTTTAGGGCTACTGCTTTGGGCTGCTCCATGAGTCCTATCCTTTGCCTGAGCTCATAGGGAAAGTCCACTGTGTGCAGAAGACAGAGTTCACATGCTTCCTGCAATGTTTCACCATTGTTCCTTCTGATAGATCCACCCTAAAGATTGTATGGTGTGCTGAGAATTGAAGAAAAATGTATTCTGTCCTCTATTGATACATACAATATTTTGAGGTGGAAGACACCTGCTTTCATACTGGTTTCCAGAGACATTCTGTGAATTCTAATAGAATGCAAGCAATTCCAAAATTATCAAATTCAGAGAAACTCTCTTAGACTGACACTCACCTGACTGCACATGGAGTTTTTCAGCATTGCAGTGTGCATTGCAATAATGCAGTATTAGACTGTAGGTGTTTAATATACTGTTAGTTGTTTGGACTCCTTTTATTGTTGGCTATAGAAAGAAACAATCTCAGAATTAGATTCCTCTTATCTGAATGTGGGTTTCCAACATAAATCAGATAGTTTCTGAAAAGCTGTCTGAAGTTGTAGTAGATGAATCTCAACACTAATATTTCCAGGACATTAGGTTATACTCTGCATTATTTCATTTTATAAAGAATGACGTGACTGGCACTTTAAATTCATAATTTATGAATGGCATCTTGTAGTTTCTCTGTGGTAAGCTGTGTGAAGCACCACAGGAGTAATCTGTAGTCAGACATGACATTTTAGTGAGTTGCTCTTTTTCTGTTGAAAGTATTGCTAAAAGAAAAACAAAACCAAAAACATCCATCAAATGCAAATAGATGCAGTTGCAATTCATCTTTCCATCCTTTGGATAATGTGTTGTATATTGCAAAGCTTAATACTTGTCATGTTTCTGCCAACATGCTGTTTTCTACTTTTTACTATAACAATGATGTCATGTGTAGGTCACTTTACGATAATAATGCTTATGATTTGATTTCTTCCCAAATTAAAACAAACAAACAAACAAAAAAACCCCAAACCAAAACAAACCCCCAAAAAACTCCAAAAACCCTACCACTTCATAATTATTTAAACCTGTGTTTATGTGTCAAAAGAAAAAAAATTCCACAGTGATTTTCCAAGTGAATGTCCCCCCAGTTAATTAGAGTTTCACATCCCAGCAAATTTTTATACCAGTGTGTGAGATAAATATTCTCTTCTATTTTAGCGGTAATCTTACACAAACCTCAAAAAAATATGAGCCCCAATGGCATTTTCCAAGTCACCAGCCAAGTCAGATTTTAGTAGTAACTTTAGGACTAGTCTTCGAGGAGCGACTGGCCATTGCACTGTAATTGTCCAAGATGAGTTACAACATCCATGGACAATTTTGCGTGTTTCCTGAATCAGAATCTGTAAGCTTTTCTGCCTGAGAGAAATCTAATTTGCTGTTTTAATTCTACATTGAAGAAAGCATCTCCTTCCACTTGTGTGTCCAGTGTGAATGTCAAGCTAATTTTAAAGTAATTATTTGAGGTACACTTAATTAATCTTCTATTTCTACTGATACAGATCAATGCTTTAATCAAAGTTTTAATGGCTTCAAAGGTTTTCTTCGTGTAGCTGGTTGATGTGAAAGACAGTTGACAGCTTACGGTTCCAGTGCACTGTCAGATTGGAAGTTAGTAAGTATTCTCTCTACTCCCACATCAGCCTTGTGTTAACTTGCTACTGGTAAAAGGAATTTTTTTTCTGTGTTAGTAACCTGAAATGGAGTATAAGAGCAACAGCTGTATGGACTCAGCTTTCATTAACATGTACTGGAAATGTTGGACTGCAAACCTGTTTGAGCAGTCTGGCTTGGGAAGGAAAAAGGAAAAAAAAAAAAAGAGGGAGTTGTGCTCTATTTTTCCTGATTTTCTCTTCTATCTAGGGATGAGATTTACTGCTAGTGAACCCATCAATAATAATTAGCATGATGGTAATCACATGGCCTTTTCTGCCCAAAGTGTTTGTATTCCTCTAAGGTAAGAAATTTCATATACAATGGTCGTATCACATTTAACACATTCTGGTTTAATCTCCTACCTGATCTGCTTACAAATGGAAGGTACTTAATATGAATATCAGTTCAGGCATTGTGATCCTATTTACACCAACTTTATAAAGTCATCTGAAAGTGAGAAAGTTGTTTCTGGAATTTCTGTTCTTTGCTTAGGATCAATGCTCCTTCATACCTTATCTTTCTTACTGTGTTGGGTTTTTTTCCTGCACGGTTTATTACAAAATTCATATTAACTATATTATTGTTGTTATTATTAAGGACAGCAAAATAACTCATGCCAAATAAACCATTCAAGGATGACAACCTTTGTTTTCATTTTTGAATGCAGATATGGTTTGTAAGTGCAAAATACATTACTTATTATATTTTCATGGAATTCTTGTAAGTTGTTTTCTTAAAATATTCTTAAAATAGTTTTTAAAAAAATTATTTTCTTAAAATATTTTTTTGGTGTGTAGAGAGTCACAATAGTTTCACTCAAGATTTTTGGTCTGTCTGCACAAGTTAAGCTTTCCAAAATGTGAACAAGTAGCATGTAACGAAACATAGCTGTTAACAATTTTGTCTTTCAGAGAAAGGTGTATGCTAAAGATTTTGAAATACTGGGAGTTCCTCAGTTATTTCTACACATTGATGAACCATCAGTAAAATGAACAACTGGTTCCAATCATACTCATGCATTTTTACAGTCACTCATGGGAAAATTTAGCAATCTGTGTGGCTTACAGTTCTCTAAAGATGTAGATATCTTGAAGAAGCACAATGTAATGCTTTTTATTTTAGCTACATTTCAATCTTTTTTCACCATGCATATTCTCATCCAAAAGGTCAATAAATGTTTCTAGTAAACCTTTGGACTAAATGATAGTATAAAATGATAAGATTTACAGTTTTAAATATTTTTGCTAATCAGTGATGTGATCACACAATGTGAATTGGTCTCTTCCTGGTTTGTGAAAAAGAGTGAACAGTTTTCCTTTTTCTTACAACCACTAAAACAATACTACAGAAGCCAGTGACAGGGCCAAAAATCTGTGGTACCTCCAGATTCCTTTTGGGTTAATCAAGCAAACATCCCACGATTCCATAAAGTACAGATACCTCATTTAACATAGGATAAATTGTCTCTGGTGTTAAATCTGCCTCCACTAACTGTGAAGGCTTCCCAGAGGATAAACTGAATGGCGAATGCTTTCTGACAGATAGAATTAGGCAAGATGAATCCCAGCTATGTAATGCCTCAAGATATTCACAACAGACATTTGTTTTATAGGACTCTTGCAGCTTCACAGCCTCTTCAGCAATCCCACCTGGTGCTGAAAGTTAGATAGAATTCTTTTTTTAACATAGAATTTGCTTATCCCTTTGCTATGATTTAACTTCAGGCAGCTGAACACTGAAGAACCATTGAGTCACTCTGTCCACCAGAGATGGGGGAGAGAATAGGAAAAAGGTAAAACAACTGAGTTGAGATGAAGACAGTTTAGTAGGACAGAAAAGGAAAGGAAAATGTTAGTAATGATTAAAAGACAGTATACAAAACAAGTGATGTGCATTGCAATTGCTCACCAACCACTGCTCAGGCTGCCCCAGTCATGGGACAGCCCCCCAAACAACTCCCCCCAGCTGGACAGTTCAGCATGATGCTTTACGGTGTGGAATATTCCTTTGTCCAGTTGGGGTCAGCTGATCTCCAGCTGTGACCCCTCCCAGATTCTTGTGCACCCCCAGCTTACTCACTGGCACATCAGTAGGAACATTTTCCTGGCTCAACCTTACCAAGAACAGCAAGAGCCCTGATTACTGTCCTTGAAGGTTGTACTCCTACACATGTCAGGCACAATGACTTTCAGAGCTTTTCCTAATGGACCATACCATGTATATGTGACACTGTTTAATTGTGTCTGGATGTAATTAAATTGCTTTTTTTCAGATTTTTTTGCCATTTCATCAAAATCAGCAGCCCCTCCCTTGCTCTTTCGGTTGTCTCTAGTTTGGCAGTGTACTCTTACAGTGCAAAATGCAAAGCCACCTGCCTGGGCAGACTGAGCAGTAATCACTGTTTGAAGGGGAAGAAATCTGTTCATCTCCCAGTTTCTCTAGCAGAAACATTTTTTAGCTATTGTGTTCTTGCCTGATGGATTGGACACTTTAGTCTCAAGCTCTTTCACATCTTCCCAATAAAGACTGGCATCCATTACTTCTGTGTGATCTTTTGTTATGATTTGGGAATCACAGCTTTTCTGATAATTCTAATAAATTGTGGCAACAGAGGAAAACAAAACTGATTTCTGAACCACTCTAAGATATGTTAACAAGGCTGAAAGGACAATAAATAAGAAGAAGTAATTTTTTTTTTCAGATGGCCGGATGTTATTCAGACTATGGCAGATGAAGGGTTTTCAGAGTCCCAAACATATCTGGCCAGGTAAGCAGAAATTTTGTCATCAAGTGGGGTTCATTGTTGATAAATACAATTTCCAGAGGACTATTGACCATCAAATATATTCCTGGACTTTAGATTAACTGTAACAGGTGGAAAGAGCTGTGGGTTGCTATAGGTTGCAAATGAAAAGTCTTAGCTCAGTGAAAAACCAAAGATCATGAGAATGAATAAAGAGAGGAATAAACACAGAAAGGTTAAAGCAACATAAAACTGTTCTGAACATCGACAGCATACATTCAGATTCTTCCCTGTGGTAGCATGATTGCCAAACAAAATGGATCCAAAATGAATAATGCACCCAAGTTGAAACAGAAAGGTTGGAAAGCATGAAGTGTCCACTTTTTCACAAATCAGGAAGAAGAGTGATCACATCACTGATTAGTACAAACACTTATAACTGCGGATCTTATAATTTTATACCATCGTTTTGTCCAAAAGTTTACTAGAAATATTTATTGATCTGTTGGATGAGAATATGTATGGTGAAAAAATGTATCTAAAATACTGTTTATATATCCTCTGTCTGAGGCCATGAACACAAAGTACATTAAGAAGGACTTTCCCATCAGACAGTTTTCCCAGTGCAACAAAGAATCCTTTTAAAAATGTATCAAAAATAAACCAAGAAAAGTCGACAAGACTCAGAAAATCTTTACAAATAAAAAGTTTTCATCCCCATTAATAAGTGTAAAACACTGTAGTCTGGACCAGTAAATTATTCCACACAATTACCAGTGTTCACACTGCTATAAATCAAATTGCTGGAAGGATCTGTAGCAATGTATTTCTAATCTCATATAAAAATTCTGCAATCAGCCAGTATTTCTACAGGAACCTTTGGAAGAAAAGATGAAGAGACTCTCAGAGGTATTTGCAGAACCACTGGGGATCTGAGCCAAGGCTGAACTCAGTCCTGTGGAGATGAGGCAGCAGCGATGACAGTACAAAGGATCTGCTAATGTGAGGAAGCAGTATCAGCCTGAAGCCCAGGACTGGTTCCAGCTGCCACTGCTCTACAGAAAGTGACTGACATCCAAACCCACCCACATCCTGAGACAAGATTAGGAGTTCGCCAGCATTTCCACCACTGGCACCAGGGAGAATAGGGAGATACAGGAGTCTGCAAAAGAGAACACCAAGTGCCTGCTCCCTCTGCTAGTACAGAAGCCTGCCACAGTTGTAGAAGTGTGTGTGTACACATCCTCTGGACAGCACATCTGTTGCTCCTTAAAGAATTTCGATTCCTGTGCTGCTCTGGGTTGCTGTAGACATGAATCTTCTTTTAAAAATAATCACTGCCTGATTAATGCTCAGGAGATCACTGATCTGTATGGAACAAGGAGGAGATGTTCTTCCTCACTTTCCTACCAAGGGAAAAAGCTTCCACTCACTCTCCCCAGTGCAGGCAATGGAGCCATGGTTCCTTGCAACTACCCTAACAGTACCAGCAGCAGAGTTGTTGCTGGAAGCAACTCAAAAAAGAACCCAAATTGGAGCCCACCACCACCCCCCAACCCCTGCAGCTGGTTTATTCTTCTGTACTTTTTCTCGGTCCTCTTTAAGAAAAAAATGTTTGGTTTAATCCAAGAAAAGACTTTCAGGCCTTTTCCAGAAAAGAGACTCCCAAACTGGAAGCTATTAGAAGCCTGGAGAGGTCTGTTGGAATGTTGGAGGTTTTGTGCAAAGAAGGAAAGGGAACTTGTGTTGTCCCGTCTCAGGGCTGAGAAACAGTGGCACAAGTGATGGCAGCTTGATGTTATATGCAGTTATATGCTCAGTCCAACAGTGATTAATCACTTCCTGATGACTAGAAGAGGAAAATCTACGTTCAGTGCTGTTCAATAATCTATGAGTTTAGTGCCAAAAGTGAAGGAAACAAGAAACAAATCCCTTCATATTTGAGTCATTACAGCAGTTATAGTGTAATCTATTCTTAGTTAGCAAAACATAGGTATTTCCAGGGTAGATTTTTTAGCTGAAAACTGAGAGTGAAAAAAATATTAAACCCATCTCTGATAGTTCAGTTTTCATCTACTCAGTTACACTAAGTAATTTTGCATATTGTTTAAAAATGAAAATCAACTCCTTAGCTGCTTTGATACTCTGCACTACATAGATGAGGATTTCAGCTCTGCTACCAGGCAAAGGAGTATGAATTGCTTGTTTTCAGTCAGTGGGGTTTAGAAGTGACTGATCCTTCCTGCATCAAAACTTGAAATGTCAGAACACAAGTGACTGAAGTGTCTTCATAAAGGCTTAAGAAACGGCTGCTAAAATTCACTCGGCCGACATTATTTACATTAGTGGAGGTGATAAAATGATCCTTTCTACTTTAGTATTTTGTTGACGTTTTAGAACCTTTAGGAATGTTTTATTCTGTGTGAACACTGCAAGATTATTTAAGGTGTCTTTTTAATTAAAAAAATTCCCAGTATATGGCTTTAGCAAGAGCCAACCAAAATAATGTGCAAATGTGTTTATGTGTGGATGGCTGTGTTCCAAAGTTCAACAGTGCCAAATTGGCAGCATTTTCTGAAAAGATAAGATTTACTGTTTGGAAACAGGATGAAAGTTTCAGCTTTGCATTCCTACTACTAGCTAAAAAAAGAGATCAGTTTGGTTTCCATTTGCTATTTTAGTAGTGCTTTATTTATCTTTATTCCTTTGCTGCAAATATGGAGGCATAGTGCAACACTGTCTTCAATATTTAAGAGCTAAATCTTGTGCAGAAATTAAAACATTAAAGGATGAAAACTTCAGATGTATGGGTCAGAAAAGTGGTATTGCTCCTATTGACACAAAGAGTGCATGTTTAGAGTGTGAAGAGCTGTGCAGTTTAGGTTTGCTGAGGGCTGTTGGTGATTCCAGACTGGATTTAGAAACCAATATGCACAGCCTTTGATTGAAAGTAGCCTCTGTTTTTCAAAAATCATGCTGTTCTATTGGTATCTGTTACACTTGGTAATGCCTAATGCAAACTGCTGCACTGTACAAATAATGAGGACGTATTATGCCAACAATTAGATTCTCTGCAAAATGGCCTAACTCCATTTGCATGATAATGAAATGGCCCACAAAAAGCAAACACACCAGAAAATGAGACTTTATGTAAACTGTCTGATACTATGTGCTGGTTGTTGTCCTTAGAGCAAGTCTGTTTTTTGAGATTGGATAACAGCTTTTACCAAGTCAAAGACCACAGACAAGCATTGCAATGAAAAACAGAATATGTAAACATTCATAAATCAATCAGGCAACAAGAAATGATTTTTTTTATAATAAGCCAAGAATGATAAATCTATAAAATTGATTTGACAAGAGGAAAGAATTTGTTATTTTGTGTGTATGTTGAAGGCAGACTTCAGCTCTCTTTTGAACAAACATGTGTGTCACTACAGGTGTTGCACAACCCAGTGATTTTAGGTGAGTCTAATGACAGAAAAGCTGCTTTTCTTCCCCATGAAATTTCTTTCCTTGTGCATTATTAAATTTAAAATATATGCAATCTCACCTTCTTAAGTGTCTTAGCACACAAAAATCTTCTTGTCTGCATTAGAGAGCAAAGGGATTTTCTAAAGTTCTTCTCAGTTTTGCCAGTGATTTCTTGGAGGATACACATCACTCCTATCTCCAGGGCAAAGAAGGATGAAGACTTTTAATTAAGTAAGGAACAGAGGCTTGAAATACCCAAAGTACCACTGAATATAAAATGTAACTGCATCTTGCTTACCTTACATCCTAATTTTATGGCTGATATTATTCTTGTTACCAAATTCACCAATTAAGAATGGACTCTATCAAAGCTTTTGCAAAATGCAGCTCCCTCTCAGAGCTTACCCACATATGTAAAATGACCTTGGACACAAACTTGAAAAAGCAACTATTATGAGAGTAAACCTACCAAATTTAACACCAAAAAGCTAGAAGGTTTCTGAAGGATGATTCCCCATGCAGATTTCACAGCAAGAGTGTCTGGGCCCTGGGACAGGCTGCCTGCTGGCTTTAAAGGGATTTTAAAACTCAAGAGGAAAGGATCCTCAGCAGCCTGTCCTTGCTATTAGCTTGGAGCAGAATGTTGACCTGCAGACCTCCAGAGGCCCCTTTCAAGCCAAATTATTCCATGATTCCAGGATCCTTCCTGTTTGTGTGAGTATATGTTCTAGGTCTATAGACACGTTTTGCTGCTAATTTTAGAGCAGATGTCTTCCTTGCCAAGAGTTAGTCCACAGCTGACTCCTGTCAGCTAAAACCTTTTTGTGACAATCACTGACTTTGGATTATGGCCTTGCAACACAAAATGGATCTGCTCAAGGGAGGAACCAGCTGTTTTATATGTCTTTTTATATTCATTGAGCATGTGGCTGCATACTTTATTTACTGAATCACATCCAAATCCCTCTCTGACAGAAATAATTAAGCCTTTCTCTTTTTTTGCGCACTTATTTTTACGGTTTTCGAATGCTTAATCAATTCATCTTTATAAGCTTTAAGTGATATCTTTATGCTGTCATAGGGAATAGCAGTGTTGCTTCACATTCTTACAGATGGGAAGTGGTGAAGACAACAGGACAACTTGCATGTGCAAAGTATCTCCTCAATGCCTTCCTAATGGATTTGGGTCTTGAGTCCATCATGCTGGTATAAGCAACCTTAGGAATGAATGCCATATCTAATCTCAGGACTTGCTCTGTAAGGCACACCTTTCTCTTTTTCAACAGGATACAAGAATGCCCTGAAATAGTTTCACTTAGAAGGGCTGTGCCATTTCATTAATTACCTCATCTTTGAAATTGTTTTGACCTTTTGCCAACCAGCATAGGAAGATCCATGAGCGATATTCTGAAAGCTACAGAAAATCCAATATATATGAAGTATCTAAAGTGGAATAATTTTGTGATTTTTTTTTGTTAAATTAACATTATTCATATTGGTGGGTGAAAAATTAAAAGAAAAGAATGCTGCAAAATGAAGAGTATGATTTTTCACTCAATTTGTGAATATAAAAGTCTGGAACAGTATCACAAATCAAAGTGCTTTTTCCAAATGCTACATTTTAAGCAGTCATCTCCAGATATGGTGTTCAAAGACACCATATGGTTTCTCCTTTCTTTTTCAGCCAATATCACTGATAAACAAAGGTATGGGAGAACCAGCCATTGTCATGATAGTACGAAAAATTATATTTTAAGTTTATATAAGAGGTTTGTGCAAGGTGGAGACAAGTTAAACTATCAAATTCTTCTTTAAACTGAAGCCACCTTTCAATTCTTAACTTTGGAGAACTCAGAGATGTTTAGAGATATCTGTGGCACAAATCAATTTCTTGTAAAGACCACAGGCAAACAGGAAGGACCATGTTTCCCTCTTCACACATAGTTACACCTGTGTGCATCAACAGATGTTTTAGCCTTGCTTATTTCATCAAAGAGCACACTGGAGACCCTCCTGCCGTGACTTGAAAGTGTATTCCTAAAACATACTGAATATGTGAGTGTGCCAGAAAAGCGCAGAGGGTGCATGTGGAAATGATTGAAATCAATGGTAAAAATATTGATTTCCATGGAGTCTGATTTCATAAATTAAGGGCAGGTAGTTAAGTCTAAACATGTAAGAGAAGAGGGAAGAGTTTGGGGAGAGGAACCAGACACAGAAATATGCTCTCCAGTGGGTAGAGAGGACCAGAGCCCCTCAGATTCTCCCTGCTCCAACTCCAAATCAATCCAGATCTGCTTCCATGGCAGAGGCTGTTGCAGTAGAAGCCTTCTGTTATATCTAAAAAAAAAAAAAAAAAAAAAATCTAGGGGCTATTGACTGCATACATTTATTTTAGAGCCTTAAGTTTTAGATCATAGACATATCACAGCAGCCTAAGTACAAATCAAAGGCTACTAGAAATGCAAGGGCCTTGATATTCTACACTTAATTTGAATAATGGCTGAAGGTTGACTTGTCTAATCCCAGATATCATTGTAACTTCTCCACATTCATGTTTTATGGAAAAAAATTGCAGAGAATTTAAAATTACCTTCTCAGCCATTCCCTGTCTCTTGTGTTTTTTATCTGCTCTCTTTCACCAGGAAATGTTGGTTTATGTCTTAGATAATATAGTGTGGATGAAGAAAAATATTTCCTTTGTGTTTTCTCCACTAGCAGTCACTGCTGACTAGCAGAAGTTTCCATACATCACTGTTGCAGAGAGAGTGAAGAGTTGCTTCATCCACAGAGAGAAACAAACATTGTTAACAGGAAAATAAGACAACTGGGAATATTATACCAAGCTAAATCATGCTGCTATAACACTACTGAGGAATTGCAATTCAGCATCAAAAATAATAAGGGCATTATTTCATCTGGTTTGCTTTATTTTCCTTCTACCCAGGGCATTTTTATTTCTTTACAGTGTCTCAATCTGATCAAGAAAAAAGGTTATGGTCTGCTTGGCTCTTAAAAAAAAAAGAAAAAGAAAAAATAGGGATATTTCTTTGTTCTTTGCCATCTTAAGTGCATTATTTCTGTGCCTATGCTGCTGAGAGTATTCAGCTTGGAGAGTTTTCTCTGCTCCTCTGGACTGCTTATGTGGATTCATTCATGTCTCTATTCCTGCAAGCACTCTAGAGAGCAGTGTAATATCCACATTGCATTGCACTTGAAGGGGTATCCCTCTCAGTACCACACGACAAAGAGCTTTGTGCCTTCACATGGAAATGCTTTACTGGTTCAATACAGAACAGGCTCACTGCTCATCAGCTCCCTGTGTGACCTGTGACTGATTCAGTAGCCTCCACACAGGGGGGCAGCCAGGCAGTCTGCATCTGCTGCCTGCAGCAAAGCCAGGCTCCTTGCTGCATCATCTACTGCTCTGCAGGCTGCTAGTAACTCTGATCCTTTGGCCACGGGTGTGTTTTGCCAGGCTGGTGTGGCACTTTTGCAGGACATTGGAGAACTCTCACTGTCTGCTGCAGCATCTGGCAAGTTGCTCGCACATCATGTGTGCAGGACATCCAGGAGGTGCAGCTAAAAATGCAGGGTGCCAGCCATGGTCAGTGGCACCTCTCTGGTGGCCTGCCTGAGTTGCTGGGGCCAACAGCTTTCCCATGATGTGGAGAGATTTGGGGGCTGGAAAACCAGGATCCACTGCTCTGCTGATGGGATAGGCTGGAAGAGCTGAGGATCTTCCTCCTCGGGAGGACCTGTCAGTTCCAGATGCATTCATTCCAGTCAGAAGAGTGCATGGTAGCTACAGACTCCTCCTTGGGACAGCCCTTGCTTGGTGTATTCTGACCAGAGGTTATGCCCCTCTTTTCCCCTTGGTTGTGGGGCAGTCTGCTGGCCTCAGCAGATGAGCCTGTGGGCTCTGGCCTCTCCCATCCTGAACACACATAGAGATGGGTTTCAGGATATCTCCTGGGTTTGGCTTTCTTGTGGATACATTCTTCTCCCTCAGTCTTGTTTACTTGTCCCTCGACCTGGAGCAATTGGACAACAGTGTCACCTTTATCTTATCTCAGGTTCCCTCAGGTGGCTTAGCTTGCAGTCTAACTGTGACTAACTCTAACTTCAGAGTCTGAAGTTCCAGTCAGGGCAAGGAGGGGTGGGCTTGGGTGGTCACTGCTTCTTTATACAGTTTTGCCCATAAGGGGCAAAACTCCTTCATACAATGTTTAAGCCATTAGCCCCAAAATTTCAGTCTCTGACAGCCCTGATGTGCCCCTGAGAGGCTTTGGACACTGTCCCGCCCTGAGCCCTGCACTGCTGAGCCCTGGCTTTGGAAGGTGGCCTGTGTGGGTCATGAGGAATTGGCCAGATGGATGCAGCCAGGGATCTGCCCTCACTGGCTCCAGGTCTGGGTGGAGGCAGGAAGACATGGGGTGTCTCTCAGAGCTCTGCCTTGGCACCAGGGCTCTTGAATGGCTTCCCCAATGACACAGAAATTGGTGGAGCTCACCCTCAGCACGGGTTTGCAGGGGACAGGGAGCAGAGTAAGGCAGGTGCTGAGGAGAAGGACTTGGGGGTGTTGATGGGTGAGGAATCTGGCATGTGCAAAAGTCAAGGTGCTTATGACTTGCCAAATGCTGAGGAGAGGCTGGACATCAAGATCTCCTGAACAGAAAAAAGTTCTGGCTACATCTGGCACAACCTGTGTGAGAATGTATTGCCTTTCCTTGCAGACCAGTTGCTGTGGCATTTGGCCATTCAGCTTTTGCATGTCCAGCCTGACACTGGACAGTTGCCACAGTTCAACAGGCAGCAGAGAAGACAGATAAACACAAAAGCACTCCATTTGTGGTTATGTGCCCACAGGAGCCTGCTCACTCCCTGACACAGCAGAAGGCTGTACAGGGGGTCCACTTAGTCCTCACAAAACACATAATAAAACATTTTACACTGCTTTACAAAAATGTACCATTTGCATTCTGGAAATCAAAGACCCCATAAAGAAAAAAAAAAGAAAACAAAACCCTATTATCACACACTGGACTTCATTTGCAGACCATTCAGGCTAATTGATCATTGTAACAATATGGGGAATGTGAGACCATCTGCTTCATTTATTACCTGACTATTCATTATAAATGAAATAACAAATAACAAGAAAGGTGATAAATTGAACACACAGATACACAAATCTGACAGGTAGGTGATAATTGAGACAGTAATGAAAACCAGAACTGCTCAGACAGTGATTGATAGTTCACTGAAAATCTACCCAGGCACAGTCTTGAAGCGGGTCAAGCTGAACCACGGAACAGATAAGCAGGTGGAAACAAGGCTGAGTATTATGGGATGCTTGAGGGGCTCTGTGACTTTACAAAACTCATTATGAAAAGCCTGAAGGAAGGGCCAAAGGCTGAGAAATTATGTTCAGGGCAGATCTAAGGGGAATAAACTTGGAAAAATAGGAAAAGGTAGAAAAACAACCTCTCTAAACAGTCTGCTGATCAATCAGCTTGTCTGAGCCCTGTTCCTGATCACCTCAATCTAGCCAATCTTCCTACTAAATCATTTTCCTTAAGAAATTTTCTTGTATAAACCCACTGACTATCCTGTCCCATAGTGTCTGGTGACACTCATGTGCCAAAGAGTTCTGGGTTTCTGCAATTGCAGATAGATATAGAAACCCCTGCCATCATCCCTTCAGCTCCTCATGCAGCTTCCATGCATGGCTGGATGTTATCTAATGTCTCAAAGTATGGCTTTATTATGATGTGATTCTTTTGTGAGGTAGAATTCCCTGGAGCAATTCTGTGAGGGTCAATGAGCTGGCTGGCATAGACTGAGAGGACTGGGCCAAGTGCAGTAAGATACACTTGAGCAGTCTCCACCCTAGCACCTGTGTGGTGGGTTTTCTGAAAATCCTTTCCCCACAACTATCCCAAGTTTTGAACCCCAAGAAGCTGGTTAGTTCACTCCAAAGCAGGACTCAAAAACAATCTAACAGTGTGGAGAATTTGGAGCCGTGCATTCCAGGCAGTACATCTTTGTTTGCAATTGAAGGACACCAGCAATTTATTGAAATGCCATTTAAAAACAAGTGTTTAAATACTAGAAATAGTAAAAGATTCTATTTTTGATGTTGTAAAGGTTATTTACAAAGACAGCTGCAGTGATAAGTCAGAATAATGCTGCATGACGTTGACATATATTTCACCTCATTTGTAATAGCTGCCATGAACAGGCATGTTGAGGTAAATGGTGAATGCACCTTGGCATTTCCAGCTTCAAAAGCCACAGTGAAGGATTTATAACCACTGCAACTTTCTAACACTGCTCTGGAAGGATGAAAAAAAGAATAGTTTAGAATGACATCAAGATGGAAGTATTCTGTAAAGAGAAATAAAATTATTAACCCATTCGGTCTTTTCAGAGGCTGCAGCAGCCAAAGAATGATCCTTTCATACAGTCTGTACTAGCATGCTATAACTCAGAAAAGCTGTTAAAAACATAACCAAGGACATATTCTGCACTTCAAAAGTCTCCCTGAGAACAACTATCACAAAATGTAACAGTTTAAACTAGCTCAGTGCCATTTCTCTCAGCTAATTTCAGAGCCATAAATACAGGCCTCTGCATAAAAAAAAAAAATTCTTAATGTTTAAGCAAAACTGTGCCAAATTCTATAAATAATCACTTGAATAAAAATATTTTATTTTTAAAAATGGCACGTCTGAGCTTAAAAGTCCAAACTGTGTGAAGAGATATTTTCTTTAACAACATTATTGTGGCATTTTTTGTCATCCACTTATTTTTCTAGAATACATATTATTATTTTAAGGAAATAAGACCATCAGCTATTCCTTCAGAAGGTACTCCTTGATCTTTAAAGGCTTAGTAACGTTACCATTTCCAAATGTGCATGGTAGAAATTTGTAGTGTTTTGCAAAATGGGGTTAAAGATTGGTCAGGTCTGTGAGGTGATCTCCAGAAAGAAGTGCTGAACAGAAAACTTCTTGGTCCATCTCTCTGCTCACAGTATATGTCATCCAGCCATACCTTAAAATTGTCATTTAGGAGAAGTCTCTGGAATACCTAGAATCATGCTTGTCTTCTAAACATAGCCTTTCACACCAAGCCTTCAGGAGAATCAACACTGCAGCACCTTTATTACAACAAGTCTGGGTAACTTGATGTAACTTGCCTTGCCAGGGTGTCATGAGTAAAACAAGCCTCCACTATGGGAAGCTCAATTAATTATTTCCAAATAAGATAAAATTTTAATTTCTGATACTGAGATATTGAGAAACAAAATTATTTTTTTCTTTCATATCTTGCTCCTTACTCCTATTTTCTGCTGCTTCTTCCTTCTTACCCATTCCTTGTGGTTTACCTTGGTTATTCCACTGGCTCCCGTTCCTTCAGGTTGTACCTACTCTAGCAAGGAGTGCCTCATTCTAAGGCAGGGTCTCCAGCTCTGTCCCTTTGACTTGTCCTCTTTCACATGCCTCTTCCTGTATCTTCCTTTGTGTTCTTTCCTGTGGGTGGCCTCACACCTCCAGTGTCTCCTGACACTAGCAGGAACCCATTCTGTCTTTCCCACCTCTATCCCTTAAAAATACATTTCAGCAGGAGCATTGTGTTCTCCTTCAGCTGATGTTTTGGCATGCAGTGGGATGGTGTTGGCTTTTGCCAAAGCAGTGGGAGCTGACTGATGAGCACAGGGAGGTTCATCACCTCCTTCTGCTCAGGGCACCCCACAGCTCCTGCTGCACCAGCCCTGTTGGTTCTGCCCAGCACAGTGGGCAGGGAGCAGCGGGAGATGGCTGCTCTGCCAGGCACAGGGGCACACACAAGAACAAAGCAGTCAAAGTCAAAGGGACACCCTTGGCAAGGGAACAATCCCGCAGACCTGAGCAAGGTGAGCAGGGCAGGTGTGGTGGCAGTCACAAAGTCCAGTCACAAGTCCAGGTCCCGGATAAGTTCACAATGAGTAAGAAATCAAACAAGGAAGTCAAGCCAGCAAGGCACAGCCATGATCCAGGTTAGATCCAGACACAGTAACCAGGGATCAGGTTACTCTCCTGTTGCCCTTGCTTCTACATGTTTTAAAAATTGCCTTCTGATGTTTTACTAAGCCTTCCGATGTTTATAGAACTCTAAGAAGAGTTCTGACACTTTTAATGTAAACAAGGAGATGTTTACGCATTCTTCTCCTCAAGGAGGAGCCTTTTGAGTGATGGTGATGTTCACCAACCCGATTGATGGGGTGATCCTCTCTCTGACCAATAATTGGTCATTCTGTACATTTGTATATAATGGAGTCAGATTTTGAAATAAAGAGGACATTCCCTGCTGACCTCGGTCCTGTCCCTGCCTCATCATTTTCGTGGCACCAGGGACAACTGGTGCCCTGCGTCGCTCCACAAGGACACTCTCCAGTAATCACTGGGCCACAGCTCAATGCTTCCTAGGAAAGTGGTGAGGCAGACACAAGGACAAGACAGGAAATCAGTTCTATGAGTCAGCACTGGGGTCCAGATCAAGAGCATACATGGCAGTCACATCCAGGATAGTCTTCAGGATTTCTCCCATCACGGAGGCAGTTTAGTCTGTAGATGTAGAATACTTTTTATCCTAAACATGGACAACTTGTATTCTAGAGGCCATTATTTTCTGTTTTATAAAATTACTTTAATTTTGGTGGAAGATGTATATTTAGTGATACTTGGATCTCTCTGCAGAGCAGTGACTCTATTCTCAGCTAGGCAGTAGCTTGATCTTAATGTCCTTGTAGAGCAGCACTGCATGCAAAACATGCTTCCCAGGAAGGTACCAGCACCCTAAGGAACTGCCTGACACCATAATCTCCTTTCAGAGTGCATGTTGCCTGTCTTTGGTAGATAATAATTTCTTATTGTTGTTATCCTGGCTCGGGTTCAAAGCAGTGATCTAGAAATGAAAGACTGTTTTCTCTTATCAGACCCAGGAGCCATTCCAGCTTCCATCTCAGAAAGGATGGTGTTTAATAGCAATCATTTAATTTTGTAGATTTCTATAAACAACCTTAATGATGTCGTTAGAATTCTCAAGGCTAAAAGGTAGCATTCCCAGTTCAAATTGTCACATTAAACACGCATGGTCTATTCCAACTAATTGAATTAATTTCCTGTTACAAGAGAAAACAAAAGGAAAAATATTTTAGACCTGAGTTTACTTATGCTGCTACAGTTTTTACTTTGGATTTCAGAATTGAATGGACCTACAAATTTTTCTGACTGGCCTTTCTCTTCTTTCTTGAGAAACAATAAATTTGATAAAAATATTTTCTCCTGTCATACCAGTGAATTTTTTTTTAAGTGGCCTTCAAATACAGTGTTGATTACCTTTTTGTTAGGCTGTATAAAATAACTATTTTTGGCAAACTAATGCAAACTTAGAAACAAATTTTCTGTAGAACCGAAAAATCAAATGCGTAAAAAAGCAGCAATTCAGCAGTGGATGATTTGAATTTAAAGTTAATTTTAGTGTGTGCCCTGTATTTCAGGAAAAGAAAATTGCAGGTATTTTTGTTTCCATTCCTCAGAGCTTTCTTAAAGCATAAATGGTATTCTAGACTTATGGTTTTAAATTAGACTCATTGTGAAACTGTACTACTGGATCCAAGAGCGAAATTAAGTTATATATATAAAATAATCAATAATAAATTGCACTGAACCTCTTGAGCTCAGCCAATTAATTGTTGCAGCAAAATAAATCACAGTTTAATAACTTTGAAGTTATTAAATGTACATCAGTGAACAACATTCACATTTGTTGTCAGTCCCAAAAGACCGAGATACACATAGCTCCAGTCGGTTGTAAAAAGAATCATTTATTTCACATTTTCAAAGACTTTATTGGAGAGCATTAAATTAATAGCTTTCATATTGTGCTAGGGTATCTGAAGGTCCAATACAGCACCTTTAGTCCACAAGTTATTTCCACTGCAGTTAATACCTGATATAGCTAAATAAGTGCTAATTTGGAGAACCCCATGAAGTCACAATCAGGCTTTATCATTGTATTATCAGGTTTGCTTCCTTTTCTCACTACACTCTGGAGCATTCCTACTTGCAATGTCAACCTCTTTGAGTCTCCAGACTGTAGCTGACAGACCTTGATCTCTGTAATAGCTTTCCAAGAAAAACCATCCATCAATCTGCTTCCGGCTGAGGCTGAAAACTGGTGGTGCTAAACTTCTTATGCAGGGCTCAGAAATAAAAAGCTGACACACTGACACTTACTTACTGATGCTGACAGTCTTGGCACTGCTTGAGTTGCCTGCATCAGTTCACCTGGATTATTTACTCAGCTTCCTGTGCTGGCTTAAGTTACATGACTTTTGGGCCAGACGTTTTCTTTCCCTACACGGCTACCTGACCTCCAACCCACGGTCTCAGTACCAATACATGCTATCCATACTACGAGTAATCATACATTACAGCTGTTTAAATTGATCCCTAAAAGTGAGAAATACAGGTCCTGAGTCACCTCATCTGACTTTGAATTTAGGCCTGTTGCAATCTGGGATTTAGGCCAGATGACTTCAGAGGCCTTTTTCAATTTAAATTATGCTATAATCCTGTCATCTAAGGTGTTCTCAATTTTACATTTACTTGCCCATAACTATACTTCCATAAATTAAATTAATTGCTGATAATAACCCAGTTTAGTCATATCCCAGCACCATTGTGACTGAAAAGTGTTGCTAAATGTGCATTACATCTCCATTAAATAAAAGATGTGCTACTACCTTGGTGGAAACTTGAAGTGGTAGGAAGAGTATCTTACCTTCCAGTAAAACAAACAAACAAACAAACATGAACTGGTTTAATTTCTCTGTACATAGTGGTAACAGTAAAACCATATCCGAAGTTTGGAGAACTAAGCAAGATTTGTTTCCCAGAGACAATGTCATAGATAGAGTTGAAAGACCACTTTGCTTCAATTTTATTTTTTACTGAATGAAGACATTTTACTTTTTCACTAGCAGCGCCTGACATTAGCAACAGAGGTTGTTGAACATTGTAAAATCTGACAGTAATATCTTCCTGAATTTCTGAGTGTATTCACCTCTGCTGTGTTTGTATATTGCCCTTCACACGTGGTTTCTATAGGCTCTTGTGATGCTGTGCATAATGTATGAGGTTCCTTGGAGACATCACAATGAAATTACAGCCAGCAGTACTTAAAGTACTTAACTTTATTTTAATCAGTGTGATTGCTTAAAAAGAGCCAGTTTCACAATCATGTATAAATATTGTTTTAGATATTTAAGACTAATCTTAATTTTCAGGTATTCTCTGGAGAAAACGTTGCATAAAGAAAAGTTGTCATGTGCTTGCATGTGTTCAAAGGCAGGCACTAAAACCTTTCAAAGGTCAACCACCTGCAAATACTCTCCAAGTAGACTTATTGTTTGTTGAACCTATTCAAAGATATTTTAACTACTCGTGTATGTTTTGAAAAATGGGTGTTGTGGCTTAACCCCAGCTGGCAACTAAGCTCCCTTTGGTCTGTGAGGGTCAGCTGTCATCAGGGCACTGTGGAAAATTTGGGACAAAGTATTTGTTACAGGTTGATCCATCAACTTATAACTAAAAATTAGATTCCTGACATCAGAAAAAGTTCAGATTTTAGTGCTTCTATAATCAATTTCAAATTATTCCTATAACCAAGGATTGCTTTCTGCTGTCAATATGCAGAGCAGCCAGGCATCTAATTCTAAAGAAGAAAAATCACCTAGGCTTTTAAAAAGACTTTTCTGGTTTTAAGCAATAAATCTCAGAGTACCTGTGAGAGGAACATGGAATATAATGGGATTTATTTTATCACTAGATAGGCACAGAGAGTGCTCCACAGGTCAATAGATAAAGAGATTTGTATCCAGATGAGAACAGAGTGCGCAGACGAGAAGCACATTTGGTTCTTGGCCATGTCACCAGGGAGAATCACCAAATCCCCTGGGTAGATCCATAAATGCCAACAAGCATAACTAATGATCCTGAGATGTAAACCTTTGAAAAGGGAAGCTAAAATTGAGGCTGCTCTTCTCCAGTTCAGGGAAGGATGAGCCAACAATGTTGGCAGCCAGTCACTGATGATGGAGATGGTGCACCACTGCTTTGACAACACTTTGATCAGAACTGTCATCTTCCATGTCATTGTGAAGGCTGTGACAAAGCACTGAAAACACCCACTATGTTTCTATAGGGAATTATCCTGAACTTTTAAAAACTCGAATGGACAAAAAGGAGGAATAATGGGGGAAAAGAAGTTGTTCAGAATAAGAATCAAGTTAAACATTCCTCCATAAAAATAAATAAAGATTGATTTTTCAATCAACAGAGGACTCTTAGGAGAAGAAAGAATCAGCCAAAGTCTGTACCCAGAAAGTGATTTAAAAGAAGAGGAATTATAGAGCAACAACAAATGGCCACATAGATATGTTGTCACATGAGAGACAAGCAGAACTTCAGTACCCAGACAGTTAGAGAACCCTGGAGAAATTCTCAGATTGCTTTTCTTCACAGTAAGAATGATCTAGGTTTTTTTTCTTTCTGTTTGTTTACCTTATTTTAAGAAGATATTTATCCAAACAAGGACTTTCCATTTTATTCCATGACATCTTAATTTCCTGAAAAGCCTGTAGGTAAGGTACTTTGTCAGAAGTCTTTCAGAAATCCATTTTGACTCATTTATCCTCCTGTTTGTTTAACATTTCAAAGTGATTTCTTCTAGCCTTGCCTCGCTTTTTTTAAAAAAAAGCTGTGTTGACTTTTGTTAACCAGATAATACTTACCAGTGCTCACCACTTCTCTGCTTTATTAAATTTCCTGCTCTTGTGTCCTTAGAGACATCAAGTTTACAGATCTATTGTTCCCAGAGCTGCATTGGAAGCCTCTTTAGAAGCTGATGTCAGACCAAGACAATTTCAAGAAAAAAGACATAATGCAATGCCAACATTTATAGTTTTTTAAAGCTCTTAGATAAAAGCCATTTGGCTCTGGCAATTTTTTTATTGTGCATTTTATAAATTTGTTTCTTACCTTCTTTTTGTACTCTTTTCCATTTTCAGCAAACAAGCTGATTATTCCCTCAGAAAAAAGGGATCAAGCATGGGAATTTTCCTAGATTCTGTCATAGTAAACTCAGAGAACTGATTTAGTGCCTGTGCAAGATCCTGATATTTTCAGTCTCCTTTCCCATGTTCTCCAATCACTCCAAGTTACTTGCAACTGTCTGCTCCTAATATACTGTGAGAAAAAGTTATCATCTTTTATTCCTTCCATTAACTGCTCTTCAGAGACTATGCACTGTGATTTTGTATAAAGAGATTATACCATCAGAACTTTTAATTTAAGGCAAATAGCCTAGGAAGCGTTTTTAGCTAGAAAAAGTAAATTGAGTACATCTAAAACTTGATTGGTCAGAATCATTAGAAGGAAAAAACCCTAAAATGTAGCTTCTTTTAAAGGAAGTGTTCATAAGTTATGGGCTATTATTTAAATGAAAGCATGCTGTGGACACTCACAATTCACAGCACCTGTGACAAACAATCCAATGGATATCTTCTCATGAGATCAACACCTAGATCATGACTATGTCTTAGGCATCCTTGATGCTTTATTGAGAAAGGCAGGAACGAAGAGATCCCTTCCAACCTTACCCACTCCTCCTGTGATTTTGTGAAAAGATATTTATCCAGAAGAAAAGCAAAATAATTTATTTTTAAAGTGGTCACCAAATGGGAACAAATTAATTAATCATTGAAAAAAACCCCTCCCACCTAAAAGAATTATTTTTATTTATTATTGTTATACAAATGTTGAAAGTGTGATTGTGTTTTAGACATCTCATGAATTTGCAGAAAATATTCAAATCCTACCATTTAATTTCAAATAGTTTAAATCAGACTGAGAATTTGCCTTCTCCAAATGCCAAAACTGCTTAAAGATCTTAGAAAGAGGTAAAGAGAAGGCAGGAAATAGAAATTAAATAAATAGGAAATAACAAATGCGAGCAGAAATTTTAATTCTGTACTTGAGGAAATAAAGGACTTGACATTATTTTATAATGCCTATCAATAAAATTGGTGTTTTAAAACTTACTGATGTTTGGAAAAGAAGAGGAAATTTGCAAAGAGAAAGGGACATTCCTTTTGTTAAACTCTTTTATCAAACATGGGCCAGCATGTTTATCACTCGAAGCAGCTGCTCACTTAATATCTCTGGTATCATGGTAGTGCTAGGAGTGTATTAACTGTAGTTGTAACTAATAATTCCTTGCCCTTACACGTTACATTCACTGAATTTCAAGTGCTTCCTAGGAGGAGGTCAAGACCATTATTTCTATGGCAAAGAATAGAAAAGAAATATGTGGTGAAAAACTGATAATTCTTAAGTTGTGAAATCACAAAAACAGCACTTTATGTTATTCAACCAATTTTTGTCCTTAAGTGTTCAGATTTCCAATTTATTTCTAGTGTAATGTAAACAAAACATATACACACACCTGTGAATAACCACACACTCTATTTAAAACGTTATTTAACAAACCACAATGATCTCTGTCACAGGAAGATAAATCAGCTAGAATTATGAGGTGGACTAAAGTACATTTTTTCTAATAGTGAGCTCAAGGTCTCTCTATAACTCAAGAAAGCTTTCTTTTCAAAGGAAGCTTTAAATGCAAGTCTATATGAGGAGAATATAAACCAGATTATTTAACTTTTAGAACAGAGAAAACTCAAAATTACTAAGTCAGGACAGAAAAACAGATTTGATAAATGAATATCCTCCTAGTGCTGTACCCTTAGAGGATGTGCATTTGCTCTTGTGTTCGGTTTCTGTTATCTCAGTCTTGCTGGAAAAAACATATTCTTGTGTGCTGCTCTTCAGTCCTCACAGAGGTGCTGCTCATCTCACAGGTGTGCTTACTCCTGTTCCTCCTCTTCAGTCCCTGCTCACCAAGGAAGCCTCCCCTTCAGATTTACTCTGAAGTGTCCACCTTCTCCTCTGAAGAACTCCTGGTTATTCCAGGGGGATCAAGCAATCCTGCTCTCCTTCCTCCAGAGATTTTCCTGCCCCAGTCCTTTCTCTTAGAAGAACATGTTTCATAACAAAGTTAAAAAAAATCAAACCAAACCAAACCAAAATACCCCAAAAACCTCAAGCAAACAAACAAACAGAAACACATGTGATCCACTATTTTAAATAGCCTTTAGATAAAGGAAGTTACTCTAATTAAAAAAAAGGCACTCAGTCACAGCATGAACTCAGGGGATAGTTATTTGCTGTTTTTGAATAATTTGATAAATTTTAAAATAAGTGGATTTTTTATTTCCTAAGGTGATTTTATTAGGTTTTGTTTGAGTTACAATTCCCTTCATGGTGTTGTCATAATAATTTATTTTAGTGTTTTAGTTCAATTACTTGATGGCTTTCAGCTTTCTGCAGCTGAATTCTTTCTATCATCTATTTATCTATCTATTTATCTATCTATCTATCTATCTGTGTAAAAAAAACCTACAGAGATAGATACATGGCTTTTCCAGTTAAGATTATACGGTTTAAGAAAACTGATAATATGGAAAACAGCAAACCAGCAGCACTGCAGATAAAGAGAAGACAAAAATACACAGTATTAAATATTGATATGCAGAGCAGAAACAGGCTACTCCTTCAGCACATCATGATTAAAGCCTTGATCCTTACAGGCACACTAACTTTTCCATTAACATAAAAATGTCTGGCTTTTAACAAAAGAAAATAACCAGAAAATTTTCTGTTGGTTAATTTACTCCCTATAGAATGTATTATTCATCACTGTCCTGCAGAGCCAAAGCTAAGCTACAGCACAATATCAGCATGGTTGCAGTTAGTACAAACATCATTTTCCTTCAAAAGCAAAATCCTCTGTGTGCTCTCAAAGTCACGTTTGGGCTCTGGTTTTACTTTAGCCAGGCAACAAAACACTGCCCAAGAGAAGGGCAGGCAAAAGCTGAAGTGCAATACAGGTTTTCTGAAGACTCACTGTGGGTGATTAAAACAATGTAAGCTGTTCTGTCAAGAGATTCCACATATATAGCCATAACAAGTGTGAGATATTTGCAATTGTTTAGGTTATATATTGTTGAGGAGAAGTTAAGTGATACAGCAGGCTGGAACAGTGATGATGGGCAAATCCTCCAACACGAGGATTGATTGATTAGTGCAGGCAGGGAATAAAGAATGAGTACATCATATCAGATGTAAAAGAAGAGAACATATGTATTAAATAGAGTGAGGAAACAGCTGGTCCTTCACCTTTCCTTTTATGCAAGGACAAGGATCTGTTCTGAGGATTTGCAGTCTTAGAAATGTTCTGTGCAAGACCTGAACCTTTCCCTCTGCCTTTCCATGTATGAATTAAAACACTAACTCTAAACAGGCGTAGTGTGTATTTGTCTCACATTCAAACAGCATTCATTGCACAGTCTGATTCAGCTGAGGATGTCACACTGAACAGTGTTGGTCACACCACACCTCTCTGAGACCCCTGCAGATGAACAGACCCAGATTTGTCATACGCACTTTGCACCTGCCCTCCCTTCCCCTTTCCAGCTGAGACTGGCAAGGCTGTTCACTGAGGTGAATACAAACACATGTAGGAAAGAAAGACTATGCAGACAAGAATTACGACCCTCTTATAGTTTCTTTGTGGCTGCTCCAAACTCAACGCTTCTCCCTCATACTAGACGGCTCCTAGAAATTAGTCAGCTGAGTTCAGCAGCAGCTGAGTCACGGCTTCATTTCATAAGTGGATGAGAAGAAAGTGGTATCAGCAGGGACCTCAGAGTTTACTCTGCCCACAGACATTTGGTCTGTCACCTTGAGGAGTGCAATCCAGAAAGTTCCACAGGACAGCTATTCCAATATGAATTGACACACAGGTCGGTGTTAAAGAGGTAATTTTTATTGGAAAACAGTTATGAGCAATCTCAGGCATAGCTGGACCCTGCAATACCAGCTCCCTCTTACTTCTAAGAAGCAGGCTTCCTTAACATTCTCAAAAGGAGGTTTCATATGCCTCTGGAGAAAATGCCCTGTCATTCACTGCTGATCGGTGAATAGATTGGTGTTCAGCATGCAGGAGATAGAACTGGAGAGTGACTAAGGTTAGAAAAGACCTCCAAGATCATTGGGTCCAGCTGTTAACCCTTCACCACTGTGTTCACCTCTAAGCCATATTCCCAGTTGCCACATCCATGTGGCTTTTGAACGCTTGCAAGGAAGGTAATTCTACCACTTCCCTGGGCAGCCTATTCCAGTGCCTGACCATCCTCAAAGAAGAAATCAGTGATTACATTTGGTGCCACCCTTAGCAGACCTCTTGCTGTCACAGTCATGTGTTTCAGAGGCAAGCAGAGAAATGCTTCTTTATCTCTCACCTGGGACAAGAGGAAGCCTCACATAGGATAAATACCAGTATAAATACTGAGCAAAGATGCACAGTTTGTTCTTATTGGATGTGCGAGAGATACGCTGGAATTCAAACCACATATTTAACTTTTTGTCTCCAGCAATTCCGTTTTATCAAACAATGTCTCAGTTTTATCAAAAAACTCAGTTTTCAGAGATATAAAGACAATTCTGGTTCCTTTTCTATCTATTAGGAGCTGCTGGCTATCCTTCAGTTTGACACTGATGCATTTAGATATTTATTTCTGAGTGCAGAGCTACTGATACTTTTGCTGATACTTTTTGCTGATAGTTTTAAACAACACACATTAAAATTTCCAGGATATCTTTAACATTTTCAAGTGGAATTTTGGATTTCTTCTGTGTTCATCTAAATATAGTTTATAAACTATCAGGAGTTTTGTTTGGTTGTTTTTTTTTAAATTTTTTTTCCACCCAGCTGAGGCAAACATTGCTTTTTCAAATAATTTCTCAATAGTGATAATTATTTTTGGCTTCTTATATTACCCCATGTTGTCATAATTTTTACAAATGGGAAATATTTTAGCCCTCGTCAGTCAATATTACATTTTATTTTAATAATTTTTGAGATGGAGAAACAGATATTGGATTGTTTGGATACATTTCCACCTCTAAAGGAAATGTTTGCAGGGATATGCTTATCAGAAAGGGTGGAGGATAACTAAAAGTCAGTATTCTTGTTTTGTTCCTTGACATATTTAAAAAGACTTAGTTTTTCATATGAAAGCCCTGAAAAACAAATGAGAAGCAGCTGGCAAAGACAAGGAAAACTTAGAAGAATTAGGGTTATGTGTTCTTATGGGACACTCTATGTTTTGAGCCAAGGAAGCCTCTGTGACCTACTACCTATGTATTTTTTTATGCCTAATATTGTATAAATATATGAAGATGGAAACCTCCTTGACATTGAGATTGATTCAAAACACTGACTAAAGATGGGGCAAACTGCAGGTCACTAAAAGTAGAGGACTCACTTCAATTATGATTTAAAATCGGTATCAGAATTGTGGCTCCAAGTCTCAAGGATGGAGCTCCAAGTCTCCAGCAAACAATATCAAAAATGGCATCAGTGGACTTTGAATGCTTATAAATTAAAAGGTTTTGCTTCTTTGCATACAAAATAAAAGTCTAAATGCTGTAAGTAACACAGGAGGAAATATGATATGCTTATTCCCCCCATTGTTATAAGAGAAGTCAAACTCTTCCTCCTTCCTGATTCATCTGAATTCTTAACAGTTTTATGGGTAAACAGCTGATATTAACAACTTTCTTGAATTTTACATTGATTTGCAGCATAATTGTGAGTCTTGTTCTGACATTCATACTTTAAAGCAGAAAATAATAGAAATATAATTTTTTGCATGTTGAATGTTATCTCTGTTTTGTCACCCACTCAATAAAACCATTTGGGAAGTAGCTGGATGTAACCCCAGGCAACATATCTGAAAATGTCAGAAGAATGCATCAGTGCTTCACACCAATCTCCTGCTGTGAAGGTTCCCTCATGTTTCATTTAAACAGACAGTTTTGCTGCCACATAAAACACTAGGAATACTCAGAGCTTGAATTCTGCTTTGAACAGAGAATCTGTCCAAGGATTAGGGAAGAATTCTCATAAGTGCATCACAGAGAAACACACAAAATATATACACATATTATATATACATATGCAAAACTCTATGTATTTTTAGTGATAATTGCACCGTAATTTTGAGACTGACACCTGTTTTGATAGAAGCGGTAACAGAAATTTTCACTTACTATGACTTCTAGCCGTACTGACATAGATGCAAATCAGATGACTGTGTATACAAGTGCCCCTTAAAAATATGTCGGGTTTTTTAATACAAATACATTGCAACATGTTGCCTGTTATCCTGCTGTTGACAGAACATGGCAAAAAGCCATCACAGACATCTTAGAAAACCAGGTAAGCCTCTTAGGAGTTCTATTTTTTTTTTTCAATAATGTTCTGAGTTTAGCTGGGATAGAGTTAATTTTCTTCCCAGTAGCTGGTAAGAAGCCATGTTTTGGATTTGTGCTGAAAACAGTGTTGTTAACTCAGGGGAGTTTTAGCAGTTGCTGAGCAGCCCTTACACAGAGCCAAGGCATTTTCTCACCCCACCCCACCAGCAAGGAGAATGAGGGTGCACAAGGAGTTTGGGAAGGGCCACAGTGGGACAGCTGACCCTGGTTCACCAAGGGGTCATTCTGTACCATATGGCATCATGATTACCGTGTGAGCTGGGCAAAAAATAAAGAAAGGGGAGACATTTGGAGTGGTGGTGTTTGTCTTCTCAAATCACAATTATATGTGATGGAACCCTGCTTTTCCTGGGATGGCTGAATACCTGCCTGCCCATGGAAAATGGTGAATGAGTTACTTGTTTTGCTTTGCTTGTACGTGTGGCTTTTGCTTTTCCTTTTAAATTGCCTTTATATAAATACACGAGTTCTGTCACTTTCATTCTGCCCCCCATCCCACTGGGAAATAAGAACATTAAATCCCGCCATTTGCCCCTTCTGCTACACAATTTCCAAATCCTGCACAAAGACAGATTAATTATTGTTTCTTAAACAGAGGAAGTGTGAGTCTCTGTTTTCTAAATTATGTAAAACACAGAGAGGTTTGGAGTGAGGTCCAGCTGTGTTCGCCTACCTGTGATTTCACATGGAGAGCTTTTAATATGGGCCCTTTCTTATTAAAATAGAACCTATGGAAGGAGATACAACTGTGCACATCTTTACCTTAAAATAGAGCATATATTACTACAAGTTGTGCAGCAAAATGAAATAATCAGTCAACTATTGTGGCAGTTGCTTTATGTTCTGTAATGTTTTGCACTTTGATTGGCGCCAAACAAACACTAATGAGATTTACCTAAGACAAGCTAAGGGGAAGAACAAAAGATGGGGAGTAAAGAAAGGAAATTCAGAAGGCTGGGTTTAGATTTCAAAATTGATTTGGTTTTTTATGTATTTGTCTTTCAACTTTAAACATAAAATTCACTATTACTCAGTTGTTCATGGGAAAAAAAAAGAGCATAAGAATAGTCGATGCAAAGACACCCAATTCATGTGTAGCTGAATGTTTCTGTGCATTCCACACTCCCGTGAGGAGTGAGACATTCTGATAAATCTCCCAAATAATGTATCTTGCTTGCAAAGATCTTTGCCATGTCAGTTGCTTTTGTTAGCAGAGCTGACTGAAAACCAAGGCTTTGGATCCATAAGAAATTGGCTTTTCGTTTATTACCCAGTAGTGGAAATTCTGTATTTGTAGTAGTGGAAATATCTGTATACAATGAAACTGATGTCTGCAAGAAGGTCTTGTGGTAGGATTCAACACTAAAAGAAACAAAAAGCAAAGTTGGCCCTTTTTATAACATCTATATTGTTATAAACCTCATTTAATATCTAAAGCTGGACTCGATCAAAGTCCTCTGGAAAAACTTCCTCAGACCTTTGCCTGGATTGAGGTCCTGTGACACAGAAGAAGAAAAGTAGATCAACAACACAGACCCAAGGAGAGGTCATACCAGATAGTAAGTGATTGATGATTTTGCTGTGTAGAATACCTAGGTAAGGACCAAAGCTGTTGTGAGTTGTACACAGCAAGAGGGTTTCATCGGCCTCTTACTGTTCATGGATGTCATGAATGGCATCTGCTTACAGTTCTGGGCTGTGCCTCAGCAAAATCTGCAAATGAGTATAAAGAAAAATGATAAAATGTCAAGATGCTGAAGAAGCAACCTCACAGGAATGATAAAGTAAGTAAAAGAATGCAGTTTTTTTATGGGGGCAATACTAAATCAGGCACAAAACTTTTTGTGGAAGATTGGTGTTATGGAGTGAGAAGGTAAAGTCAAGGTGTTTCATGAGAATGCAGTACAGATGTGATGATATCTTAAATTACCACTAAACATTAAACACAGGCAAGAGGCAAGCTGATTATGGAGTCCACAGGCTTCTCACAAACCACAAATATAAATATCTACCCTTTCTAACCTCCTTTGTGCTTTAGAGAGTAAGCATATTCTACCTCTAGAGTTATTCTAAACTTAGAATGAAAATATCTGAATTGCTCTAGAGCACAAGGGCTTTGTCAATTCAGCCACTCTTGCATCTCAGTTTAAACAGTTTGATATTGCAAAAAGAGAGAGTAGCCAGCAATCAAATTCCTCACCTCTCTAATACCCTTTGAAAGGAAGCAGATGTGCTTCTGAAAAGGACTCTGTTGAGCAATAGGGAGTTTGCTGGTAAATACTGCTGCAAATATATAATTGAATTGCTTTCAATGGCTACTGCAAAAGCAATTTATGCCTTCAGCTCATGGAATAAAACCTTATAGCAAAATAGTTTAATAAAATACATTGCTTCACTGTGATATTTCTAATTTTGTGTGTTCTGTTGGGATTTCTTTTTAAAGAATGGAACTTCTTTAATATCTTTCCAGAAAATTAGCAACAGTAATTACAAAATCCTTCTTAGGTTCTCATGTTATTCTGATTTTATGCATGGTGAATCTGTAGAAAATATATTTCCTTCCTCAGGCTTCCTCTGCTTTTATATCATAATGAAGACCCAGGGATAAAATAACCACAACTGAGCAAAGTTAAATATTTAATATTGTGTGTATTCAGGGAAATTCCTGAAGTGTGCACTTTCTGAGAATTGTTTGTGCAATGCTTTTTTTCTGTATACAGACATTAGTATTAGTCTTGTTGAAAGACTATGTTGAAAATATAAATAAATATTGACATTCTTTATATTTTTTCTCTAGATAGATGACAAGAGCTAACCTAGTGCCAGGGAGGCTAAAATTTAAAGAGGTGAAATTACAATACTGTGTTCCTTTAAAGGAATCTAAGTATTTTGCCTTTCATATGTTTAAGTCTATGTTTTATTGACTAAACTGTATGTAATTCTATATGAATACATTTATATGTATCCTGTGTGTTGGTTAAAAGCTTAAGTCATTCACCTTGTACAACGTTCAATAATATTTTATTCAATTCTACTCAAGAGATCACTAACAGCTGATATCTGGCTAAGATGATCCAATTTTTGCGTAGTTTCGACTAATTATCGTAATAAATCTTGGCACACAGAAATTTGAAACACCATGAGGATACTCTAGAGTAGTCTTTTATTGTGTGCTCGAAAGTATTCATTGGTTATAAAAACTTCTGAAATTATTTAAGCTTTTATCAGAGATCTTATGCACTGTTTTGGGAATTTTACTAATTTGAAAGAGTGATTGCACTGGTCTGGTTTTTACTATCCTTTTCACTGTCATGTAGTTTTCCCACAGAGCATACGTTGTATATGTTAATTACTTGAAGTGGTTTTAAGACCCTGATTAACTTCATTGACTTTATGTAATCCAATAATTGCCAGTGCTTATATGGCACTGCTAAAAATGACCTTGAGATTTAAATTCTTGGTACCATTCATCTACAAACCAAAGTCCATGGCACATCAATTTCATGCAGCAAAGTCTGGAGACAGATACACAGGAGGGTAGGAAAAGGGAACATAATAAAATATATAATTTTAAGGATTAGATTTAAATGGTATCTGTGAAATTTAGTAGCATAAAGACCGGTTAGCTTATTTAGCAAAGCACACGGAATAAACAGTTTTGTAGTGAATAGAAAGACTCACCAATGACTGAAAATTAAAAATATTGAACAATGGGTTCACCATGATCTTGGAGGTCGTTTGGAATTTGAAGGTTGAGATAATTTTATTTATTTTATAGGAGAGAAGGTTTTTAATCAAAAGAAGCAACCCAGGAGGCCTCTACCTGGATTTTTTTTTATTTCAGAAAGAAACAAGTAGTACTTTGAGACAAAAGAGCCATAATTCTTCTTCTGTTACACTTCTATGAAGCATTCTACAATATGCTGCTTGAAATCTTCCAAGTATTTATTCTGTGTGTACCAAGCAAAACTCTTGTGCATCAGTCTACCTCCTCTCTGATCTCTGAATACCAATATATTTATACAACTTAAATTTGAGCTTCAGAGAATAATCATGAGCCGACTGACCACTGGTAAAAAAATTGGCAAAGAAAGAAAAATTCCTTTGATGCATCTTTTCTGGGAATATACGGTCACATGAAAATTTTCATTCCACTACGCCATAAATCAAAGTATTACAACAAACAGAGAGTGGTCAATAACACTTAATTACAGGAAAAAAAGACAAATGTTTCAATTAGTAATACTTGCTCTGGAGGCATTTTAAAAGGTTCTTGGCATCAGCTCCTCATGCAGAGAAATAAATCCTGGAAAAATCAGTCTGAATCAATGTTGTGGCATCAAGACCTACTCTTAGACTAATAGAATAGCTTGGGTTGAAAGGGACCAGTAAATGACATCTAGTCTAGCTCCCTGCAATGAGCAGGGACATCTTCAACTAGATCAGGTTACTCAGACCTCCATCCGGACTGACATTGAATGTTTTTGGGGATGGAACCTCTGCCACCTCTCTGGGCAACTCATTCCAGTGTTTTACCACACTTGTGCTAAAAAGTTTCTGGTCTCAATCTGTCGTCTTTTAACTTAAAACTTTGCCCTATCACAATAGGTCCTGCTAGAGCATATATCCTCATTTTTCTTATAAACTACCTTTGGGTACTGAAGGGCCAGAAGGAGGTCTCCCTGGATAAGCAACTCCTACTCTCTCAGTCTTCCCTCACAGGAAAGGATCTCCAGCCCTCTGATCACCATCATGGCCCTCCTCTGGACTGTGTCCAGCAGGTGCATGTCCTTCTAATGCTGGGCCCCCCAGAGCTGGATGCAGCCCTTCAGGTAGTTTCTCACCAGAGTGGAGCAGAGGGGAAGAATCCCCATCCCTGCTGGCCACGCTGCTTTGGATGCAGCCGAGGACACCACTGTCTTTCTGGGCTGCAAATGCACACTGTCAGCTCATGCTGGTTTCTCATCAACCAAGTCCTTCTCCTCAGGGCTGCCTTCAATCCATTCTCCACACAGTCTGTATCTGTGCTTGGGACTGCCCTGGCCCAGGCACAGCCCTTGGCTGTGGGGGTTTCATGGGCCCACCTCTTAAGTTTGTCCAGGTCCCTCTGGATGGCACCCCTTCCATCAGGTGTGTCCGCTTGGTGTCACTTGGTCGTGCTGGTGAACTTGCTGAGGGTGCACTCCATCTCACTGACTATGTGATTGATGGAGATTAAGCAGGGCTGGTCCCCATATGGACCCCTGAAGGACACCACTTGTCACTGACAACTCTCTGGACATTGAGCTGTTGGCCACTGCTCTCTGGATTAAACCATCCACCTAGATCCTTGTGCACTGAACAGTCCATCCATCAGATCTATCACTCTCCAGTTTGGAGAAGGGTGATGTGGGAGACTGTGACAAAGGCTTTACAGAAGTTCAGATAAACGACACCTGTCACTCTTCTTCTGTCCACTGATGTAGTCACTCTATCGTAGAAGGCCACCAGGTCAGTCAGTCAGGACTTACCCTTGGTTGAAGCCATGCTGTCTGTCTCAAATCACCTGCCTGTGCCTCAGCAAAAGTTCTGGGAGGACCAGTTCCATCACCTTTTCAGGCACAGAGGTTAGGCTGACAGTTGGGTAGCTCCCAGGGCTCTTTTCTCAGAGTATAGTGGCAATTACAGTCAATTAAATGAATTGCCCAAAAAAGAGAAGTTCACACAAAATGAAAGGTCTTCTTTTTCTTTTAAAAAGAAAATAAGGCAAGATCCTTTAACAAAACTTTCCTAATGTGTTGTAAAATTGTGGGAGTATCTAACACAACATTGTTGAAATAATAGCTCAGTTTGGTGTTATTCAATATTGTAAAAGGTAAATTATAGGTTCAAGTCTAGTGTCAAATATTTCTGAAACAAACATAGCAAACGTGGCAAAAAAGATAACTTTTCACAAGCAAAACTCATACAGATGTAGATGTGGCTCATCTTTTTCACATTTTAATTTAATAATGCCCTTAATGCCCTGTATTCTTGTTCTATTCATTGATTATTATCATTATGCTCAATTCTACTTAGGAAATTTGCTATGATGCAGAATTTTGACATGTGACAGTAAGGATTTTGATAGGTTTAGTAACATAACTGACAGCTCATTTGCAGTTTCCAGATTAAAGTGCTCTGTGTCAGTCCTTCAAAAAGATAAACATGCACAGATGTTAATAACTGCACACAGAGTGAGAATTTTATGGTAATATCTACTTCACTGAGTACAGGGTAGAAAGCTGAGGGTATCATAATCATAAAAGAGTGAGCAGTAAGCCTGCTTACTAGAGATTAAGGAAAAGAGTGAAAATTTGTATTCTAGTCCAGGTAATACAGATAGGTTGACATAAGCAATGCAACTTTGTAAGGAAAGTGTGTGTTTCTGCTACCTTGGGAGTTTCTCTGTGAGCTGGAAGAGAGTTTAGCACGTGAGCATTCAGAGCACAGGAGCCCAGTTTTGTGGCTGTGTTCGATGCAACCAGTTGCAGTTTTTATTTCCTGGCTTATTTGAAAATATCTCTTGATTATGGAAGAATATGGAGAGTACTATATATTGTCTGCTATGTTGTGCTATGTTATGTTTTATGTTATGTTCTGTGTTCTGTGTTATGTTCTGTGTTTTATGTTATATCTTGTCATGTTATATCATGCCAAGTTACGTTATATCTTGGGGACTTAGTGTACTCTTGACCTCAAAAACCTTGATTCTGCAGACTGTGTGTGTGCTGGCAATTACCAAGAATTGCAAGGCAACCAAACCCATGGGGACAGGGTCCTTGCACGCTGCCATAATGCTGGTAGAGCCACCAATATTACAGCACTTTGCATCATCTGAGGAACTGCCTCTGGATGTGGAAGTCATGGCCCATGAACTGCTGTGAACAAAGCACCTCTAACTAACGTGCTGTGCATACACTTTGTAAGATATTTGCTTGTGTAGAAAAACGGATTTCAACACGAATTCCTCTGTACTGGTGTATTCATTGAAAGTGCTTACAGTATCAATACCTCCTTATAAGGAGCTGTACTTAAAAAAGCCATTAACTGTTTCTGAAGTAATGGTGCAACCATTTTCAGGGTTATTTATCTCTTTCAGAGTAACATCTTTATGTATTAGTTTTACAGAACTAATGGGTTAATTGCACTGATGTTGTAATTATGTTTTATGTGACTCAGTATGCAACAGCTGTTGACCTTTTTAGTGCCACCAAACCAGATAAGGCTGATATGCCACAAGAATAATAGTCCACACAAAGCATTTTTAAAGCATATAAATCATATTAACACCTCATTAGCCTTCAGTCTTCCATACACTCATTAAATAAAAAAGCATATTACCCAGATTGCTCAAGGTTAAGCAACAGCTCCAAGAGCATAAATGAACCTATGAATACATAAATGAATTGAAGTGGATCAACCTAAAGTTGTTATTGGTTCCTATTAGGAAACATTCCCATTGGAATTTCTGTTATCTTCCATTGGTGGTTGTCTATGCTGGTGCTGTGTGACAGACCTCTGGGCTTTGCTCCCTCACTGCAGACTCCATTCTTGTTCTGGGCCCCTGGGAGCATGCTTTGGGCACTAATTGTCAAGTCAACAACTGCCCTAGAAAAGAAGCATGAGGGCTGAAAGGCCCTTTGCCTCAAACAATTCTTAGGTGGAGTCTATATTTTTAAGGTGGGTAAAATAAGAAAGTCTGGTAGAACTCTAGTTTGTTTGCTAGCAGGCCCTTTATTTCTTTTATCCTGGATATTACACCTAGGTGTGCACAGACCACAATGGAAAGCATGGATTCTGGATGTCTCCTGAATGCCACTGGAGCAATGTGAGTGTGAGAAGCTCCAGGGTGGAGAAGGCAGGGGAATGGTGCAGACAGCTAGAACTCAGTGGAATCTGCAAACTGGAAGGCTCTGAGAGAGGCAGAGAAGCTACATGTAGCCTAGAATGAGGTGATAGGGGAAATTTTTTTCTTTAGGAGTGAGTGGACCTATGCAGAGTGTGCTGAACCCTCTGAAGCCTGCCAGACTGGAAAAAAAAAGGGCCTGTGTTAAAAGGATTCATCAGAGGTCAGCATGAGGACTGCTTTTCAACAGATTTTATTTAGTATCTCAGCTGATAAGTAGAGGTTTGATGCTCTTTCTCCACACACTTACAAATATGCACTCTCATGTGTTGCTGAAGTAATTAGAGAAAATATTAATTGGAATAAGGCTTACAGTGGATCCTGAAAATAACAAGGAACAGGGCATCATGGTGTCTTACAATTAATGTTTAATAGAAGGACTTAATTCCTCTTAGCACTCCAAGGAATGTTGAAATGCTTCCCTAGATGACTGAATTGAAACTAGATGATTGAACATGCTGCCCTAAAAGAAGTATTTGATAAATTGTTAAAGGAGTTTCTGTAGAGAATTTTTGACAGTTCAAGAGATTCTATTGCTGAGCCTAGACTTTTTTTTATTATTATTTATTATTATTATTATTAATTGTTGATTGAAATCCTGGGTAGAAAATCTCCCTGTTGAAGAGGTTCCCATTCCTGTTGCAGGAGTGATTTCATTGAACATAGAGAATGTAGAATTAAAGAGTCCATAAAAACTTTTTTGGAGAGGTGGACAAGGAAGACTTCAACAAAATAAAGCCAGAAATGGACCACCCCAAGTGTATTTCCCCAAATAAGGAAATGCTGACATGACAATATTATGGAGAAACCAAATTTTGGCTGGCGTTTGCTAATTTAAAGCTATAATGGAGAAAAAATAAGTGAATTGGGAGACCTGAATACTTAAAAAATGATGCATTTGCACAAGTAGATGAGAAAATGCCATAATCTTCACTCTCTGTAGAAGGACAAGAAAGAATATGATCTCCAGTGTTGTATAAGTTTGACTGCCAACATAAGCTACATAGGTCCCAGGTGTTAATAATATTTTAGATTAACAGGGAAAAAAAAAGATAAACTTGGTATGATATAAGACTATTACAGCACTTTTCCAACCAATACTCATTGACTTTAACCCTCTTTTATGCACTGTAATTTCTCTCTCATTTGTTTCCAAACTTTTAGCTTCTGCAACAAAACAGGCAAAGATTCTAATACTTCCTTACACCTTTTTGTTAAAAAGACAAAGAATCAATACAGCAGTTTTACTTCATGTACTGGGTAAGATGGAGTCCTAAGGGAAAAATACTATATGAAAATGTAATCAGAGATTGTATTTCAAATCATATGTAGAAGAAAAGATAAGACAATGTCAAATAAGCAGTGTTCCTACCTTTGGTTTCATACTTTCTAAATTTCATGTATAGTTTCTTATATTTAAGCACTAAAGGCTCTGGGAAAATTTATTTGCAGTTAGAGGTAGTGCTTTCCAATGCCTATACCACCAGTAACAACAAATCTTGGCATTACATAAATCATCTCATGGATCTTTTAAACTTACACATATGAATATCCACAGCCAACTACACTAAAAAAAAAACCCAAAAACTTCACAAAGCAAAGCTTTGCAACGTGAGCAAAGTCAACATGAGCAAAGTCTCTACGTTGCCTGGGAAAGATGCAGTTGAACTGTGGGAAGATGTTTTTATGAATATTTGACAAGTTACAGGGTAATTCTGCTACATTAACCAAAAAGTAAAAATAAATCTACCAAAAAGGAGAAAGATAAAAAGGACCTTAGAGCATTTCTGTTGGTAGGATTTTTTAAATAGAATGGCACATCAAACTTGTGGGTATTTATTCTGTGTGAATGCTTGTTGAAAATAGTCATTGGAAAGTTTGGCTCTACAAATATTGAGTTAAGCAAATTGGGAAAGTTACAGTGAACAGCTGGGGAAATGTCAGAGGTTAATGGTATTCCAGGGCAATAAAATGAAAGAATTGTAGTGATTCTTCAGCTTCACATTTGTTTTTCATGTTTCCTTTGTTCGATTCCTAGAAGGCTTCCAAGCAGAGGTTGATTTGGACTGAAAAAATCACCCAGATTTCCCTGAGGATATAGTACAAAAATGTAAAGGATGTAATGCACTGTTTGGAAGTGGTTGGGAAGATTTCAACGCCATCAAGTCTAGCACGAGCAGTGACACGCTAATGTTCCGTCTGATCATCCAGGTGTTGTCCTGACAGACAGGTAAAGTTTCTGCTTCACTCATCTTGACTGTGGAAATATTTTTGATGTGCGTGTCACGGTCAGAACAACAGATTTGTTTGTTGTCATGCTTTACCCACAGGATAGAAGTGGGGCTGTCCCATGTGTAACCCCAGAGAACATCAATAACATGATTTGATTTTTTAAACCCTTTTCCCTTTTTTTTTGATCCTCCTTTTCACTGCTATTGTACCATCCTTTCTCCCCTCCACCTTCCTCCCAAATAACAACCCACTCTTAATTACTTCCTTCCCATTGATTCTGATTTTGCTACACCAAAATTTCATATTTCTGATACTTTTATCTTGAATCTAGGTAAATTATACTACCAATATGCATATTACATGGATACTGTCTGCCCACACTATGGTTTCGCTCCCCAAAACGTCTCTGATATTCCCCTTCTATGATATGCAAAGTCTGGCTATTTTCTTCAACTGATTTTACTTAGCAACCTGTGAAGTCCAGTCATCTTTCAGTGTTTTATCTAACTTTTGGTAGCTTTTTATACTGTTATCTGTCACATCCAACAGCTTCTAATATCATATGCAGTAGTCCTCCTTTTTTTGTTTGTTAAACTCAACAACTTGATCATTTACAAGCGTTCACAATTAATGTAAGATTTAAATAGTGTAAGACTCTGGTGAACAAATGACAAAGTTATTTTGTTGAAATTGTCAGGTAGAATGAAGAAATAGTTAATTGTTCATATGTTTATTAGCAGGGAAGAAAATAGGAAACCACTAGACTAGATATCAGCATGGAATGCTGCCTGCACTGCTCTTAATAAAGGACACAGGACAAGGGCCTGGTTTGGTGTGGTGTGTGTAGCAAACATTCGCAAACTGATTGAAAGGTGACTGACGGAAAACTTAGAGCATTTCTCAGTAGAGTTTTGAAAATCTGAGTGACTATTTTTTGTCTCATCAATGGAAGACAAGTGATTTTGGAATATTCTCTTTTGTGCATAAGGAGAATTGCAACTAGCCATTTGTGATGTCTCTGTTAACAACACATTTTAGAGGTGTTCATGGTTTGTTAGGGTAAAGGTGGATGGGGCTGGCCCACACTGAAGACTGCTGTGATACTTGAGAAGAAGATCCTAATGGTAACAAAATAAATAAATCATGAACCTGGACTTTGAGTAGTGCCAATATTGTATCAGTAGAAGGGCAGAAACCAGCTTCCAATCAGCAGTGCTGAGCACAAATAGCTTGTAATTAATTCTGTACCAGGGTACCCTCAGGGACTTGGAAGGACCATGGAAGAGGGCTCTGATCACCAGAAAGAGGTAAATGATGGACACAATTTCTTCCCTTTTGGGGAGTAGTCAGACAACTCATTGTCCTGGAAGCCACTGCAAAGTGGAATGGTTGTTTTCCTTTTGCCATTGTTTAATGTCAGTGTTACTGAAAAATAGTCAGTGTTGTGGAAATTTATCATTCTTTGAGGATCTGGATAGCTGCTTTGTAGAGCAGGGAATTTAGTTAGGAGATAGTTTTTGTGCAAGGTTGAAGGAAGGAAAGGTGAAGAAGAACAAGATGAAAGAAGGAAAGGAGAAGAAGAACACGGACTTGCAGCTGGGGCTGCAAACTATGGAAAAACACGACAGGTGAGGCCACATTGAACCATAATGCTTTCCATTTCTTTCCCTTCATGAAACACGGATCACAGTTGTCATGGTGAGTCTTTTACATCCTGTCATGTTGGTCAGGGTATTTAAGGAGAGAATTGGAGAGAATATGAAAGAAGCACTAATTTCAGTACAAAGGTACAAGTTTTATCAAGGACCGGAATCCTCCCTAAACCATTTTGCTGAATTTAAGGACCCTCCTTAAGATAGCTAAATACTTCTGAGAAGTTTTTTCACATTCCTTACAATGGTGGCAAGCAGATCTATCAGTGCTTCAAATTTAAAATCTGTAGGTGTCCTAGAGAAAACCCCACATAAAAAGTGTCACTGGGGAAGGTGGCTTCAGTCAATTTCTAGTTAAGCGGATGTAAACTTTCCCTGTGAGAACAGTGTGTTAAAAACCCAATGAACTACATCAGTACTAGATAAAATTGGGATGTTCTGCCAGCATTTGTACCCTTGGGATGCAGCAGTAAATGAACAGAATTTGCCCATGATTATGTTCTGCCTTCATATGAGATGGCAATAAACCTTGAGGCTCCAAGCACATGCTTACAACAGTAAATCAGTATTGTGGCTGCAACTAGGTTCAAGTTCCTGAGATGATATTTCCTTGATAAGGTCATATCACCAGTTGCTTAATATTTGCTTCAATGTTCGGGTAGTTTAACACTGTGCTAGAAGGGGCACCAAAGTAGAAAACTGGCTGAGCACAGATAATCAAAAGCATTGGTAATTTTCCTATATGCTAGCAGTCTGGGGAAAGTTAAGTATGACAAATTTATGACATCTGAGCATTACCTGGGAATCCAAGTGCATCACTCCAAGAGGATAAGAGAAGGCTTAATGCAGAAGGTGACTTATGATGGAAATCAACACCATGTTAAATCACCTACACTCTTACAAGACAAATTGCAGGCATGATGGAGAAAGGAATTGGATATTGTCTGTTCACTTAATTTTATACCAACAATTTTATAGTTTTCATTTGTGATCAGATTTTCTCTTTTGAAGGCAAACACAGTCAGAATCAAGAATTAGCTGGCCATGTCAAAAAGGGCAATAGGATTCTGTATCTATTTAGGAAAGAAGGAATTAAATAGCAACCAGCTGCTTCCTAATACAAATAACTTTATCAGGAATTTAGTTCTTCAAGTAGTTGTCTTCTTTGCTTTTTTACTCCTCTCTTGTAGCTCAGTGGGACTGGAAGTGTTTCTTTCTTACATGTCTTTTAATGCCAGTTGGCCTTTGGATATGATTATGCAATACAAATAAATACTTGGCAAGTTGGTCATATCTTTGGATGAAGACAAGGTAAAAAATTGTCATCATGAAAATTATTTGATACTGGGAAATATTAACCAGAGAAACTGTGGAATCTCCATCCTTGAAGATCTGCAAGCTCTATTTGAGGTCCTGAGCAAACAGATATAGCTTTGAATGCAGACATTCTTGGAAAAAGAGCTTGAACTAGAGATGTCCAGAGTTTCCTTCCAGAGTAAATCTTTCCATGGTTGTCTCATTCAAGTCATAAACTGGTAAGTGAAAGAGTAAGCTACCTTTAGCTGAGAAACAGCTTCTCTTAACATTGTCTCCTACTTTTGAAGTTATTGCAAATCCAGCCCAAATAATTGAGGCCCCCTATATGAAGGAGGTAAACCAGGCTTTGAGTCATAGAGAAAAAGGAGCACTACAGCCCCTGAAAAGCCTGACTTCTTTGTAACAAGTTGTTAGCAAAGTTTTCTAAAGTATCATTTCTAGTTCAAGACTGTAATTTCAGCATCTGAAATAGAAAAAAAAAAAAAAGCTTCATCAGATTTCAGAACAACCCAAAGTTTGCAATCCTTCTAAGCATACTAATATGTAGAGTTCCTCTGCTGACAATGTAATTGTCCTATAAGATCTGGTCAGACTTATTGCTGCTATGATGTTCTTGGTGCTAATGGAAAGGCAACACTGTGACAAAACAAATTACATCACTGCATACAGAAAAGACTGTAAAAATACTAAACTAAAAGAAATTTCCACTGTTAACACATTTGGTAAGTTAAAGTCTTTGCTCAGACACCTACCAAGCAGAAAAGAACAAGTACACTTTGTCAAGAGTTTGTTATGGATCCCTGAGCTCAGTGTAAATTCAACCAGCCTGTGGTGACTCTAATTGACTGGAGTGGGCAATTAAAAGTGATTTTTTAAAAAAGCAATTAAAAATATTTGCAAACAATTCATCACTTCTCCTCCCAAAACTGAAGCCCCAGAGGTTGGTGAGAATTATTAATTAATGATGCATTTTATTTTTTTTTCTGCATACACTACCCTGAAGAATTTGTCAGCAGAGAAAGCATATGCAGCATTCTCTTCTTTGAAGAGGCAGGGCAGATAAGTGGAACACAATTTTGACTCAGCCATTAAGCTGTAATTAGTAGAATCCTCTTTCCACTTTTCACATAATATAGTTGATAGCTGGGAAATAAAGTCTGAAAATAGAACTGATTGTCCTGGAAATAAAGTAATTATGAAATTAGATTAGAGCAAGGAATCCCTTTTGGTGTCAAGCTCACTCATTTTCACTGCCTGTATTTCCTAGTCAGAAAGTTATTCTCAAGAGGTCACTTCAAGAAGAAAATAACAACATTCAGAATGAGATTTCTACACCCTGAACAAATAAGAGACTAATATGAAATGCCTTTCCACTACACACAACCGGCAACTAATGAAAGAAGGGGAATTTTCAGACAAACTGGTGAGGAGTGTAACAAAAGCTAAATCCTGCCAGACTAACTTAATCATCCTCTACAAGAACAACAACAAAAAAATCTTCTATCAACAAAGGAAGAGCAGTGGATGTTGTTTACCTGCATTTGAGAAAAGATTTAATGATTGCTTCCCATAGCAGTCTCATGGACAAACTGGCAAGATGCAAATTTTTTGGGTGGCCTGTGAGATAGGCAGGAAATGGGACAACAGGTCATAGTCAGAGAGTGGTAATCGATGGATTTTACTCAGGCTGGCAGCCTGTCACAAGCGCAGCCCCACAGGGATCAATACTGGATCCCACACTGTGCCTTCTATCTCTGTGGCACCCACAAACCTCTGGCAGATAAACTAGCTTACAAATAACACCAAGCAGTATTGCTGTTACATTAGACTGAACAAAAAATATTTCACAAACAAATATCTAGTGGTTTTGAGAGTATTTGGATTTCAAGTACTCTTGTGAGGTAGGTAGGTAGGTATTTTTACAGGTTTCTTTATAAACACAGCCCTTGGTGTTCCTTCATTTCCCTATCAAAATATAGAGTTTTCCTAGCAGCAGTCTCTACATGTAAAAGGAAAATGAATTGCCTGTTATATTCTTTTTGAATATAGATTGAATGGCTTTACATGTTTGAATTTCTAGTTAGTATTTATGGAGCAATGTTTTATGCTATCAGAAATTAGGCTCTATAAATGGCACAATATACAGTGAAAAAGTGTTTTCAAATACTTTGTATAATATTTGATACTTCTGCTTTACTAGGGGAACTTCAGCATGTGATTGTTGT
>VZSR01001854.1:13174869-13241571 GCA_013398615.1 Brachypodius melanocephalos
CATTAAATTAAGCAGCATTCTCAACCAAAATGAAGAGACCCTAGGAGATGTGTTTCCCATGTAAATGAGTGGGGCAAAGATTCATAACAGGTAGGGTATAAGACATGATGCTGTTTAATATTAAAAGTAACTGATAAGAAACAAATGCTCATATGCAAAAATATAGGAACTCCTGTTGAGGGCAGAACATGGACTCAGCTGGTATTGTCCCTTGAGACAGAGGTTGAAGCTGATATTCTAAATGAAAGTGAACTCTTGGGTAATACAGAAGCCTATTGTGAGATGATAGACTGTAGTAAAGGGAACTTCTTTCCTGACTTCTACAGACAATTAGCTTCTTCCCTCCAGCATGAAGTTTAATAACCTGTGTCATTATACTTCCTTGCATAGCCAGAATGCTAATGCTATTAATATTAAATTCAATCAGAGTGTTAAGTTTAGTAACTGCTTTCCAGCATGTCAGGACCTGTTCAGCTCACTACAGACAGACAGAAATTATTCTGTCATATCCTGTTGACAGGCTGATGGATAACAACTTCTGTCAACACATGTTGGGAAAAATAATGTCAAAATAATTTAACAAGAAATTAAATGATCTGTATTAAATGATGTGATTATTAAAGATATAATAAGCTGAAATTAGTCTTTAATCAAAGAAATAGTTACCTTTATTACTGCCGAGAAATACAAAGACATTTCAGAAATGTTCTCACTAAAGTTATTTTAAAAATCAGGAAAATCATCTGTTTCTCTCCTGGTTCATTTCCTAGGAAGTGGGAATGCAATGTAATTCCTAATCTCAGTCTTCCCCTCTCTGACTGCAGAATGTGCTATTGCTCTAAAATTAATGCAGCTGTTCTGGATGTGTTTAAATACAGTGACAGATGCTTTGGTGGAATTGCGACACAGTAACCAGAAACTTTTGATAGTTAGAGCTGAAAACAGGCAGTTACTTTTTTCCAGGTTAAGACTCGAGATGGGTTTTCTGACACTTCCTTGTGAACTGAGGGCAAGATCTGGGCAACCTGGCCTGATCAGCATTTTGCTCCCCGCAACCAGCACAGGCTCGGAAGTGATCACTGAAACAGCCTTTCTAGTTTTGTGCTGTGATTCACGGCAGGCACAAACAGTCAAGATGTTTTCTCAGAATTGTTTTATTTTTACCCCTAAGAAATTATTTCATTTAACTTCTAATTTCTCCATCCTCAGCACATTGAAAAAAGAATCGACAGGAACATCTTTTTTTTTTGAAAATGCCCAACACAATACACTCCAGTCTTCTTTTTGTGTCTTCAGAGAAGTAGACTTTCCTTATTAATTCCTCCTTGCTTTCTGTAGTTTTTCTGCATTTTTCATGGCATTGCTTATCTGAAGCTTGGAATTCTTATAACCATGTAGCATGCAAAGGTGAATCTCAGTCACCAGTGAGGGAATATGCTTTACTAATTCTCTAAGCAGCTAATGTATGTTGTTCTTTCTTTCAGTAGAGACTTTTCCAGTTTTCTTTTCCATTTCTTATGAGTTTGTTTGTTTTTTTGCATTCAGTGATATGAGAGTACAGTAACACTCTGAGTCTCTCCAGCAAATGACAGAATCCTTCCTTGTGGTGTTTTTGATGGAATATGTTCCTATAAATATCCTAACACTTCATCTTTGCAGTCTTTATTTAAAACTGATGGAAAAAGAATGCTGTTCCTAGGTGTTTTATTATTGTTCTGAGTGCTGTGTCAGCCTGTCAAATATTGGCTGTAATTTCTTTAAGTCTTGCTGAACCCTTAAGTACTCCCAGGTTCACACAGATGATATAAGGCAGTGTTATGCATAGGCACCATTCCATGCTTCTTTGCTTTTCCATCAGCCAGATTTCCATAGAAGCTTAAACCAGCCTTACAAAATGTATCCCATTTTCCTGGTGAGATTTCTTTGATAGCAGACATTTGACACACGTCAAGGAAGCCGCATTTTGCTTTCACTACTGAGAGAGCTTCATCTGGTGACGAGGTCTCAGTAAATCTACCAAAGACACACAATGGCAACCAGTAGATCTCCTTGAGAAATACTTCCACCACATTTTCTTCTTATCTTCCCTTTGAAGCAGGTCTAAAACTCTGTTCAAAGTATATTAATTTGGGCCACCGGCAAACAAAAAATGAGATTTCGTCTTCAATGTCTCTGAAAAGAATTAATGAAGGTCACACTAGCAATAGAGTTATTATCTGGTAGTATTTTGTGTTGTCAAAGAAGAATAGCCAGAGAAGAAGAATAACCAGACTAGGTAAGAATGACTGGATATGAAGAAAAAAACATGGTTACAATAAAAAAAAATCTTACTGCAAGAAAAAGCAAAGTAAAGGTGAAATATGGCATAGATTGCCTAAAAATAGATACTTAAGGAACAACTGTAGAAATACTCCTGAGTTTTTCAATGCCATTTTTTAAAATTAAAAATAAATCCAGTAAGTGCTTTTTTTGTTAGTTAATGCCTTGCCTATCCTATGAAGCCTAATTTATGTAAAGGACTTAAAACAAATTAGCTGTAAATCTGGAAAACAAACCATATTGAAATATGCAAATATCATTGCATTTTATAACAAAGACAGATTTTAATTACTAATCACATACCTCTCCAATCTTGGCTTCTCAGAAAGAAATCAGTTTTTTTTTCCTAAAGAGTGTTCTACTGAGTTTTTTCTATATTTTTTAGAGTTTTTTAGGCAAACTAGCATAATTAATTATAGTTACGACAACATTAATGAAGCTTTGTACACTGTGAAAGTCTCTTGTAGTTGATCTCTCTGATGTCTGATATGACTGAGACAGGCTTTCATGGGATGAGAGTTTTCGCTTCAACTTTCCTCATCTGTAGGAAGACATCTGTTTTAATATCTTGAATCAGTTCAAAAGATACTGGGGCCAAGTGTGCACCTGCAGTTATAGACTGTAATTGCAAGGGAAGTTAAGCTAATATCAATAATTTAGGTGTCTGCCATGAAAACAATCTTTTGTATATTGCTTTTTTTGCTACCTTTTTTTTTTCTCCCTATCATCACTTCTTGCATACACTGGAATTTTCTTACATCATAATTAAAAGAAGCATTAAAAAATGCTAGAACAAAAAACCCTTATGTGACTATTGCAAACCTTTCTCTGACATTGTGGTGTTACAGAAAAGGAGATGGAATATGTGACCTTTATAGCGTCAGTCATTTTTTAAGTTAATTGGAAAAATCTCAGAATAGCTCCAGAGGAAAATTCTTTCAGAGCCCTTTATGACTAGGCTTTTAGTACTAAGTCTAGGAAATTGATGCATTTGAAGAAAGAGGTCACAAGTGAAGGAGAACTTGCAGATCTGCATGACTGTAAGCAGCAGAGATATTACTCAGTCACATTAATCTTTTCGAGGGACATGAAATTACATGAAATCAGGTTTGTAATCACAGTACATAGTTCAATGATCAGTAAATACTCTGGCAAATGTTCTTTGTAAAGCTGAAATGAAAATGCTCTTGAAAGAATTTAAAAACAACAGTAAAAGGCAACGCAAACAAACAGAGAAGAAGTCAGTGATGTACTAAAGATATATAACTGGATATGTAGGTATAGCCTTCGTTCTCAGTAAGGTAAATGGCAGAGTTCATGCTGGTTTTTTTGTTATCAGAGGACAAAATCTCTCCATTACAACACACAACCAGTTATTACCTCAGCCCAGGGCACCACAGTGCTGTCACTCAGAAGGAGACTAATATAAAATACAGTGAATGTTACTTGAAAGTCACACTAATCAGGTTTCTGCTATTATTAAATGAAGACAATTGAAATAAAGTGGTTGAATGCTTCATTTAACTGTCTAATAACTATAGGCTCTTCTTTCATAAATATATTTTTGAAGACATGTAATTTAATCCTTATTTGCAAAAAAATTACTTGCATCATTTAATATTCCCAATCCACCAAAGGTAAGAAAAACCTATATTCTCACTCCTAAAACAGCAGCAGCTTTACTAATTTTGCTGTCAGCAGCAGAACTGTTTTTAGGGCACAGACCAGATTCTCTGAAGTATGATGATTTGTCATAAGACTTGGAGAAGGAAAATTATTTCTTGATGCATAAAATCACAAAATCTGTAAAATCTGGTATTTGTACTTACTATGTTGGTAATTTAATAGGTAAAAAAGGGTAATAAACTGAGGGATAGGAAGTGTGTGCCATGTTTAGCACCCTGGCAGTCTTGCCTTGTTCTGTTCTGCACACTAATGCAAATTTGCAATGTGACCATGAGCAGATAGATCATTTAGGACCTGACTGTAGTGTGGGCACTGGGCTTTACAGAACATGACTGGCATTGCTTTGGGTACAGCTAAAAGACACTGACTAAGGCTTAATGAAGTAACCAGACCTCTCAAGATCTGGAAAATTTTTAAGTCCTAAGAGATTCCTTCCCTTCACTTACAGGGAGTCTAGCAAAGATTTTCCTCAGTGCACTGCCAACACTGGCTAGTTGTGGAACAACTACTGATCACTGTGAGAGAAGACACACTATCTCAGGCTTCTGCATAAGCTTCAGTGCAGAAAAGGAAGTAGAAAATTATTCATACTGTGTGTCATTACAGTGTGCTGTGCTCTGCAAGAATAAGGAAAACCCCTATTTTAGCACATGTATTTTTAATAGTACTGTTTACTGTGCTGAGTAATACTGGACTCTGCTTACGACCACACAGCAGAGATCCCTCCAAACTTCTGGGTTTGGGACATGTTTTACTGTAACCAAGAGGTCCTGCTGCTGCAAAAGCCTCAATCTCTTTTTCAGTCATATAAATAATCTATGTATAGGATAAGAGAACTTGCCTGTGCTAAATTAGAACTAAATAAATGAGTCAAGAACTAAGTAGAATGACTTACCTTAGTTTGAAAGATAAACAATTTGTGCAGTACAAACAGGAATCCACATCCTGTCTCCACACAGGGCAACCTGTAAGTCAAACCATCTATCTTAAAGCACTGTTTGAGTGCCTCTTGCATGCTGGAAGGCTTAGGGTTGTGATGTCTTCCCTGGTGAACTTGTTCCAGTGCCCAACCACCTTGCAAGCAAAGAATTTTGCCTAAAAGCTCATCTGAACTTCTTCTAATGCACCTTTAAGCCATTTCCTTGTGTGCTATCACTGGATAGCAGAGAGAAGAGTTCAGCACCTCCCTCTCTGCTCCCCTAGTGAGGAGACTCTGAACAGCAATGAGGGCATTGCACAGTCTGCTCTAGGCTGGACAAACCCAGTATCCTTAGTCATTCTTTGCAATTCATGCCCTCTATTCCTTTTGCCATCTTTTTTTGCCTTCCTTTGGACACATTCTGGTGAATTTCCTCTTCATATTGGGAAGCCCTAAACTGCATGCTTTAGTCAAGCTGAGGCAGCTCAAGTCCCCAGCACAGTGGGACAATGGCATCTCCTGAACAGTCAACTGTCCTGTGCCTGAAGCACTCCAGGATGTGGCTGGCCCTTTTGGCTGCCAGCACAAATTCTTGACTCATATTGAGATAAAAATCAATCCAAACCCCCAGATCCCTTTCTTCAGGGCTGCGCTCCAGTCCATACGGACATACAGGATTACACAGTTGCAGAAACGGAATCCAGCATTTGTCCTTGCTGAATTTCATACGGTTGGCGATTGCTCTACACTCTGTCAAGATCTCTCTGTACAGCTTCTCTATCCTTGAGGGAACCAATGACTCCTAAAGTAGTATTGTTGGAAAACAGTTTTAGTTTAGTGCCCACTCAACTCCTGTGTCCAGGTCACTGCTGAACTCCACTTTTACTTGGAATCAGCTGCTTAAAAAAATGCCCTCAGTCAGCTGAAAAACAAGCTGGAAGTTATATTAGCTTTATATTTGCAGCCATATCACTGTGTCTCATTATTATTACTAAGTCAGCAATGGATTAAGGCATAAATCTGCAGATACAGAAGAAGGATTCATTGCAATGTTTGCAGAAGCTGCAATGACATCCTAAGCACTACACTTTAGAGAGTTCATGTCCTTTGAGACCACAGCTTCAGGGAATACTGCTATTTTCCTTTGATGTTCAGTAAATATTCACATTAGACAGGACAAGAATCAGTAGAAAATACACCTTCTATTTACACTTGAAATAAAAGCTGTGAAGAGCAGCATCATTAAATGGAATTGTCAACAGTGTGCTAAAAGCTTCTCTACCTAAATAACATTACTTCCATCTGAATTTTCAGCAGGGAAATCAACAAGGTTGCACCAATAGAAAAAATAAATATTGAGCTGTATTACCTACTATCGAAAAGCTGAATAGTATTTCTCTTCATTTTTTATTTCCTTGTGCAACTTGTACCAGGTCAGAATACCCCTTTTAGTTCTGTTTCATTTGGATTCAACTGGATTCAATTCAGTGGATTTCTAATAATTTTCTTTCCAGTATTACTCATTGCTGTGTCACTCATAGCTGTGCCTAACCGACTGAATATACATGTTCTATACAGTACACTATGAATTCTGAGGGGATCAAAATGTGTAAAAGGGGATTTATCTGTGCACATAAGATAAGGAGAAGGACATTTCCTATTAAAACCTGGTATTTTTGTCTAAAATGTATAGGTAAAATAGAATGGTATCTATTCTTTTAATTCTTTAAGATGTTTTATTTCATAGCTATGAAAATAGCCTGTGGCTACTTACATTGAGTGTGTAAACTCTTTGTAGGAAGTAAACTGTGTCAGTAATAACACAGAATTATGTGTTTAGGCAAATTCACTGTTTTTATGAAGTGCTGGCAGCAAGTTCAATGTTAAACACACTCTCCAGCTGTGACATAGATAGCTAGTTTTTATATTTATATATTTTCTACAAAGTTGGAGCCTGATATTCAAGCCCTTCGCAGCTACCTGAACACCTTGCAAAGTATGTGTAATAAATTGTAACAAAAGCAAAAATCGGATCCTGTGCCATGTGTAGCACCTCCCCAGGCCTAAACAAGGAACAGGAGCATCATCACTGCTGACTTTCAGTGGGCAGAACATGAATAGTATGACAACAAACAGCAACACCACCAACCTCCTACACAAAGCTAGTTAGCTTGGGCTAAATCAGAATTGGGAATAGAACTAAAAAATTCTCTTAGCCTTGGATAATATCATACCCCTGAGTATCGATGTATTTCGATGTAAAGACAAGAAATAACAGAAAATTTTCTTGAAACAAGGTAGTCCTCATCTGTTCTATCTCTTCCCCTGTACTTGTTATGAATTCCTGGACTTTTTCTTCATCAGATCCAGGTTTCTTTGTGCCAGATTTACTTTCTACTACAGAAGTTAGCTGCACATCACCAGTTAACAGAGGCATAAATACTGTGTAGCCATTCAAGAAGGATGACTGAATCACTAAAAAGTAGGGATGTAACCTAAACATATCTTAATTAAACATTTCCATAGATGCTTGTGTAGAAATTGCATCTACTTTTGATACAGAGGTGTTAGAAGTGGAGACTCTCATTGACCTACCAGCTCTATTCACAGACATTTTATGAGTTTCTATCACATATTCACCTCACACCTGCAAGTTGAAAACTGCTGATGCATTTGAATAGGGCATTTTCTTCAGAAAGAGAAGAGATAAATATATGTCAAGATCAACAGTCTATAGTCCTAGAGAGGGTGCAGGACCTTTACAGGAAGGCAAATTAAGTTTTGTCTAAAGAATAATCATCTGACTGGAGGAGACCGACAGCTGCTGAGTCAGCAACCCTGGCTTGCTCATACATTAGGACTAAGCTAGTTCTGTGGAATCTGAGATCAAGATGCTAAAGTAAAGATGATATACAAATATCACAGAAGAGAAGAATGCTTTATGCTTGAGTTAGCTCTGTGTATCTCTGATGTGGGTTTGTACCCTTGTAGCCCCATCTTGCCTGTTGACTTCTTCAAGTCACATACCTAGTATTAGGCATATCCCAAAACATGACCTTAAATAAACGTTTATATGCAATAAGGTTTTAAAAAGTTTATCATTCAATGCAAAAATTCATACACAACAGAAATATTACATTATTGGTGTGTTCATTATTACATTACTGGTGTGCTCATGGTGCAAATGAGACTGCTGCCTCTTAAACAGAAAAATACACTGTCCACTGTTCTGTATAAACTCTCTTAACTATGAATAATTTCATTGTTTATTTGAGCAGCACCATCTACGTTATCACAATGAATATAATACAGGTATGTATATGCTGTTGCAGGTGGATTTGAAAATTATTTATAATGAATCTTTTAATTATGTAGTGTATGAAGTTGAGGTGAAGTAGTTGTACCATGCCAAAGACATTTCTTTTGGCATGGTACAACTATTGAAGCTTAAATGAAGTTAAATTAATCTATAAAATATAGATTTTTCTTAACTATAAGCACTTATCTTCATCATTTCTTCTTGAAGTTAAACTCCGGAAGGAAGAAAGATGATTAGGTAAAAAAAAAAAAAAAAAAAAAAAAAAAAAAAAAAAAAAAAAAAAAGAGAGAGAGACAAACCCCAGAGTACAGTATAAGTGATTTAGGTGATATTTTGGAGAAAACTGAGTCAAATATTCTGGGAATGTTTCAAAGTCTTTTGTGAGGGCACAGAAAGATTGTGTGATGAATTTTACCTGATTTCTACCCTAGTCCAAGTCCATCCTGCAACTTAAAAGGAATATTGTTTTATGAAGCTGAAGCTAAAGAGTAATTTATTTATTTCCCACAAAGGGCTGGAGGAGGAAACTAAACAAAAAGATGTAATTGCTTTGGATTCTGAGCCTTGTTTCATATGTGTTCCACACTGGTCACTGCTCGGGTCACAGGCTGGAAAACTAGTATGGACTGCTGTGACAATACAGTCTGATTTCAGGTCTAAGACAGGAGTATACTTGTATTTCTATCACAATTTAAACACTATAGAAAAAGGGATATAAGATCACTTTGCAAAAAAGTGGTTAGTTTAATGGTTAAATATCATACATGCTACAATAGAGCAGGTTTATCGTGATTTGCACTTTCCCACTGACAGTTTTTAGCCACAGGCTCTTGCAGTACTCTTGCTAATTAAAAGATTCTTCCTCATTGCATTTATGTAAGGACTGTGATTAAGAAGATTATTCTTTTTCCCATTATACAAAACTGGAAGCTATATTTCCCTGAATATTTCCCAGACATTTAATGATTCTGATTTCTTCAGTACTTATCCAGCTACCATGTATTAATGTTTACCTTTTGCTGTGAAATTTTGACTGTGCTCAGCATGAGCTGCAGTCCCAATTTGAGATGTAAGGGACTCCAGCTGCTGCCATTTGAGATTTACAGGTTTATAAATCAGAGTATTGCTTTATTCCTTTGGGATAATCATTGCACTTCAAGATGCTGTAGTACTTCTGATTAAATAAATTGGCCTAGAAGAATCACAGTATCAGTTTAACCCACTTATGTACAATATTAAATAGATACATAACATTTATATTAAGTGGTTAAGTAACATTTGGCATTTCAAATGCACAGAACTCAGTTTGCTTAGTTGCATAGCAACTGGTATTTTTTTCTTTTTCGAATACTCTTCAGTAAAGGGGCAGATAAATAAAACTTTACAATATCAAAATATGATATATTAAATAAGGATTTCTTTTTAAGACTTATTATTACTTTTCAAGGAAGCCAAGGATCTTGCAGCCTTTCTAATGATATTAGAGTAGTTATAATTAGCCTTCCTGAATAATGAGAAAGTCACTCAAAAATAAGCTGCATATTGTTTTCATGGTCATTGTAAAACTTTGATCTTGTTTTTTTACCATAAAATAAGTATGCACATAAGAACAGAAAGCCAGAAACACTAAATTAAATATATGAAGGGGCTCACCTGCAAATTCAGTTGTATACCTTCACCTTTTTATCTTCACCCACAACTTTAGTTCTGGAAACAAAGGTCTCCCAAATCCTGAGAGATTTATACAAAGGTGTTTTTCAAGACAGTCTCTTTTTCTGTATGCTTGCACAAAACAATAGTGTGAGGAATGAAGATTTTTCATAGTGGAGTGCAAAAAGTGTGAGACTAAGAAAAACATGAGAAATAAGGAGGGGAAGGACCTGTGGAGTACAGAGTGACAGCAAGAGCAAAGTCTCCCAAGTGTGTGAAGCAGGAAGAAGGCAATATAGTATTTACTAGTTTTCAGATTTTGTCTTTATTTCTCTCTCTGCCTGTGGTAGCCCAGAGTTCAGGTAGCTGGGTTGGCAACTGTGGAAGAGTTGACAGGTTTCTGTCGACAAAGTCAGTGTTGTCTGGAACTGACGTCAACCTGTGCTGTTTCCAGAAAACACAACCCCACAGTGAAGTCTCCCTTAAAAACCCAAATAATGTGATATGAGAAAATCTATCATGCAGACTTTTACTCATTTGACTGTTTTTAGTTTGTTTCTATTTCACTCTAGGATTTTACCATTGGGAATCTTGACAACTTGTAGGAATGTTAATTGGTAGGGCTCAGTCTAATTCAGTTAGTCTGTCTTTATCTTTCTATGTCTCAATGAACAGCTTTACACAACAATGTCATAGACTTTTTGTAGGTCATTATGAAGTTTATGAAAGTTTACATTTCTTAACAAGGCTTCATCACAGACAACATTTTCTGCCAGATATCCACAGCAAACCTTCTTTTAAAAAGTTTGACTTTATATTTGCCCGTATTGAAATGCAGGATGTTTTGTCTTGCTGGGTTTTTCTCTCCTTTATTTATCATTCCTTCAATTTTTGAGTAATCTGTAAAACTCTTTTTCTGATCATTGCTAAAATTGATATACAACTTTGTGATAAAAATAAGCTTCAATAATTCTGCTTTTTCCGTTCCTTATTTAAGTCTTCCTGTTAGAAGGGTCAGACGATTTAAAGAGAAAAAGCCATCCACTACCTTCTTCCACAAGAATCCACATGATTTGGACATACTCATCTTTAAGGATTGGACATTGCAATATGGAATGAACAGCTAAAACACACATGAGCTATCACAATGTATTCCATATATATTTTTTTTCCCCTAAGATGAATATTAAGCTGACAGAACTAAAAAATATTTCTCAGTTTCAGAAGTACAGAACTGTTGAGGTTTGCAGGGTTCTCTGGAGGTCATCTGATCCAACCTCTCTGCTCGAGTGGGGCCACTTAGATTGAGCTAATTTACCAGGACCAGTGTCCAGATGGCTTTGGAATATTTTTAAGGACAGGCATTCCACAACCTCTCTGGGCAACCTTTGCCAGAATTTGCTCACCCTCACACCAAAAATGTGTTTTCTAATCCTCAGGGGGAACCTCCCGTGTTTCAGTTTGTGTCTTTTTCTCTGGTCCTGCCACTGGGCACCATGGAAAACAGCCCGCCTACATCCTCTTCTACCCTCCCATGAGACATTTATACAAGACATTAAGAGCTCCTCTAAGCTGCCTCCTGTCCAGACTGAGCAGTCACAGATATCTCATTCTGTCCTCATTGTCACAGTCACTGGGGGTCCAGAACTTGACCAGTACATCAGACACAGCCTCACCAGTGCTTAATAAAGGGGGAGGATCATCTCCTTTTCACTGCTGGCAGTGCTTTGCTTAAGGAAGCCCAGAATATCATCAGGATTCTTTATGGCAAGGGCACATCACAGGCTCATGGGTTCGTTTATGTTGGAAAAGACCCTTAAGATCACTGAGTCCAACCATTAATCCAGCACAGCCCAGTCCACCACTAAACCATGTCCCTAAGTGCCACAACTACACATCTGAAATATATCCAGGGAGGAGGACTCAAAAAATTTGCTGGTCAGACATTTTCAACTAGGTGTCCACCACAAACCCCAGGTTCTTTTCTGCAAAGTTGCTTTCAAGGTGGATGGCCCCAGCCTACAGCAGTGCATCAGTTTAGTCCTCCCCATGTGTAAGATTTTGTACTTTCATTCCTTGTGCTGATTTATGTCCCCATCAGACCATTTCTCTTACCTGTCTCTCTCTTTCAAAATACAATCACAATATTTGTTTTATTTCAGTCTTTTAGGTCATTACCAGTGTTCCAGGTGCTACTGTAAATCAACATCAATACTGCAAAGAGATGCCTATCCAGTTTTTTCAAGCCCTATCATTAAATCCAAGTACATATGATTGAGGTAATTCTCTTGTACTTTTCACTCCAAGAATTAGAAATCTAGCTTAAATCTTCCTCATTTGGAGACTGATTTATTTTACCTCTGCTTTAAAAAGAATAGCCTTTGCCATTCTGTTCAAATCTTAGAGAGTGCAAATTGTCTGTGCAACCCTGTAAGGACCTACTGAGAGGGAGGCCTTAGTAGAAGAGAGGTTTTTCAGCCCTGTGTGCAAGAACAAGGCTCCTGAAGGGTTTTCTCAACAAACTATAGAACCAATGTCAGTGCAAGATCAACCCTGCCTGGAAAAAACCCACGTATTTTGTAGCAGTTACATTATGAATAGTCTCAATATGGTGTTCATGCATAGCAAGCATTTTTCTTTGTAAGGAAAAAATTACTAAAAAATATAAGCATTTATTTTTCCTTGATTCTGCAATAAATAAAGTCACAGTAATACAATGCTATCAACAAGAGTTGCATGGTCTAGCTGAAAAGGGTCATAGTAAAAGAATCTTCTGAAAGCAGCAATAAGAGCAGTTTCACCCCATTGCCCTTACTGTCACTGTTTCACTGAGCTCAGTGTATTAAAAATGGAAAATCATTCCCACATTCAGCTTATTCCCATAACTAATTAGATTAGAATTGGAATTTCTGTTTGGAGGAGTACTCCAAAGGTATTAAAATATCACTAAATACCACACCTGATTTTTCAGATGCTACTGCACTGCATCTTCTGTACAGAACAGATAAAATACACTAATTCAATAGAGGAGTTATTTAAGCTATTAAATAGCTCATACATCTTGTATAGGCAGACCATTTTCGATGATATTAAAGTAAATTGGCTTCATCTCTGCCTAGATACTGATTGATCAGTACTTCCAGTGGCACAGTGATACCCAGGCTTTGGATTTCATTATTAACTGTAGCACTTAAATGTGTTAATGATATCCAAGAAAATGGAAGAAAATCACTGATATGTCAGAAGAAAGTATTTCATATTACCTGTAAGATAGTGCTTGGAGGCTGAGTGCTGGTGCTTAGCTAAATGTTTTAGTACCATAAAATTTCATAACCTTTCTACAAAGTGCAGTCAATACAAATTAGATGTTAGCAACGGTAGATTCCTATTTAAGGTGTATCCTGCAGAATCAGAAATACTGCAAAAAATTGTCAGATAACAAGGCAAGTAAAGCAAAAATTCTTATGTGATATGTTGATAGACAATACATTGGAATTTTAAGAATTAAAATGAGCATAGAATCAACCAACTAATCACAAGAATAACACTCTGTAGAATACACAAAGGCTGCACTTCCGATGGACTTTTGCTAGTCTCAATGCTGAGTCTTCAGAGCACATACTTCACTTCCTTTCCTCTTTGGCTCACTGCTAGAGGAAATGGGGTGGTCAAAGTGTGACAAAAATAAGGAACTCAATAGGAAATTTGAGCATAGCTCTCAGATGAGGTCAGTGCATGGAGAACATTACCAGTCCTTTGAATAGTGCTTGACAGCAGTGATCCTTTTGATCCTACCTGCTTAATCATTAATCTTTGAAGTCGTGCTTACTGCTGTTCTCAATTCCTTTCTCTGGTCTAGTGCTTTTTGAATATTTTAACAAAAGCCATCAATTTGCGTGCTTTCACCCGTAATGGCCAACAGACTTTGAGGATATGCAGAGAGTGAATTTAAACTGTATCAGGTTGCAGGTAGAGCTGGATCTGCCTCCCATAACCTTGGCATGGGATTGGTCAGGATGTTCCTAGTGCAAATTACTGCATTAGGATGGATCACCTTTGCAACTTTAAATCTCAGTCAAGGCTGGACCTATATTATGTTTTGACTTATATTACGGATTTGTTTCTAAGAATCTTCTTTGCTTAGGTAATAGCAGCAGCTTAACTGCTATGAGACTTGTACTAATGACAATATTAAAATATTAAATTGTAAAACTTTCCGTCTTTACCATGTCACACCAGTCGTTTACTCACTATTGCTAGGAAACAAAGAATGTAGATTTAGAAGGGTTATGTTGCTGCAGTTTTCAGCAGTATCTCTGTGTGTTTAAAGAACAAAACAAACAATTCTTTTAAAAGTATGTGCTTCTTGACTTTAACGTCTTTTTATTGCGTTGGATGTCTAAGGAAAAAGTAATATCTTTGAAGTTTGTAGAATTTTAAATTTATGCTCTTACTTTTAAAAAAATATTCCTTGATTAAGGTTTGACTGCAGTTTGCTGCATGAATGTTGATAATCTGATATTAAAAATTAAAGATACTGCAATATGCTGTAGCTGATCTAATAAGAAATTTGAAGTTGTGTTTAATTTACAGTGGGAAGAAGTAAGCTATTAACTAGTCTTCCCACCGAAGCTTCCAGCAATTTTATTTCTGTGTCACTTTCTGCATGATTTAGCTGTGCCATCCTCAGTATTTTTTCCAGGGTTTATATAAAATCGTATCAGTTGGTTGCTCTTTAAAATCAAGTACCTACTAAACATAAACAAATAGATGTAATTGAAAATGAGTCTTTCTTTTTTTTTTTTTTTTTTTAAACTTGTAGATGTGGCTATACATAAAGATATATTTTTCCAATAAAGAATTGAAATAAACTTTAGGGCAACACCTACTCCTTCCAATGAATCATAAATACTGTGATCTCTGCCATATAAGTTTTGTTATTCTGTGGGTTGAAGCAGTGTCATGAGTTTCAAGTCAAATCACAAAATCAAACTACTGGCCCTACTCCCCTGCTCTTATTTAAGATGCAGCAGTCAGATACTCTGACACAGCAGGTCACACCCCTTTAAACAGCTGCTGGTTTTAAGTCCTATTAGCGTTCTCTGAGCTGTTTCTTTTGCCCTTCTGGCAGCTATCCTTCTAAAAACACACTTTGGCAATTACTGTAAATCTAGAAAGAAGCAATAATTAGCTTGGTCAAACATGAGCAATCACAAGAAGAAGATAATTGTGTCTATATTCAAATACTTTGATCTATTATATTTTTAGCTACTGGCATGGTAAATTATTCTGTAGAAAAGACCGTGACATGGTGAGCAATGTGTTGACCTTTCAGTTCTGAACTACAGAATGAGTGAAATACTAGGATAGAATGAATTAATCTTTTTATTATTGAGATTAAATTTAAAACTTTGCAGTTTGTATTTAACTTCCTCACTTCCTCAATTTTATTTCATAAGAAATCATTTCTTTTATGAGTACACGACTGCTTACCTCACACTTCTTTTAGCACACATCAAATTGTATTTGTTTATCAGACAGAGAGACATGCTAACAAGGTAATATTTCTCTTCCCTGTTACACAATTGAGAAACAGTAAATTTACAAAACAGAGAACCTCAGTAACACTGGGAATTTCAGAGAGAATTCTGTTTCTAAAAATCTGTCCTTTCTTGGTCATGAAAATACTAGAAATGAAAGCAAAATGCTTTAATCTTGCTATTCCTGCCAGTGCAAATATCAACATTTTCTCATGTGTACAGAGACATGGTTAATGGCCACAGTTTCTCTGAAATATGAATATCCAGTTAAGTTCTATTTGGCCTTTAGAAAAGCCAACCAACAGAAGAAAGTGATGAAACCTGTTTGATTGCTATAAGGCTGCTGATGGATGATCTTAATACCTTATGTTGCTAGGTAGGTTTCATGCACCACCGATAGAAAGATTGATATTTATATAAAGAAACCTTTGTATGGGCTGTGGATTTAATAACCAAACCAGAACTAGCTCATGAGAATGGGAAATCCATGCAATTTACAATCATTACAAGGCTTTGATATTTTTCTTCTGACTGAAAAGACTTCTAGCAAACTTGATGGACACCATCATCCATGTTTAAGTGATTGACATTCCGTGCCTCTTGTTTGGCTCTACATGTCTATGTTCATGCAATTTGTTTCCTCTCCTTTTTCTTAAGGCTGTCTGGATAAGCTGGTAAGTAATAATAATATATGCACTCTCCTTTTTCCTTGAAAAACTATAAATACTGCTTGTTTAAACTTGATTGTAAAAAAAAAAAAAAAAAAAAGTGGGCCACATTCACAGTTAAGGTAAATATTTGTAAATCCCTTTGAATTCTTAAAAATACTTTCATTTGCATTACTTTAGATTCTCTGACATTTTCCCTGTTTTTCATTGTATTTTTATTATCCATTTGAAACCCTTTAAAGATAGGACAAATGCACAACAATGAAGAAACAAAAAGACTAATCAAATCTTCCAAAACTTTAAAAGCACTCTTGTCTTACGTCATGTCTTGTTTTTGACAAGCCTCTTTAGTCCTCCCCATGATAAAATGAAGCATTGAGCTGAATTCAAATGCAAATAGCCCCTTAAGATGATTCAGTCTACTCTAGTAAATAATGTGCACATGATGCATAGTATGTGCAACAATTTATCAAGCTATTAATTCAGAATTTTCAGCCTCCTAAATAGGTGTGTTTCTTCTTTGTCAATTTTCCTCTTCTGCTACTTTTCTATCCAAGTAAGCCAAATACATTTTTAATGAAAAATGAGATTTTTCCTGAACTTGAAATGCAAAAGTGAAATAAAGTAATTTAAAGACAATCTTCGGGTAGCAAAAGATAGTCCAAAATTGTATCTATGTAAATTATTGAGGAACACAAAGACAGTCTAGAAGCACAAAAGGAGCTTACACTCCCTATCTAATGATCTTAGACCATCAACACAATAAATTAGTCTATTTTTTTTTTTTTGTGAAACTTCTGACTCACATAAAAGTAAATTATTTTGAAATTAAGGTAAGGCTTCTGGATTGATATTGAAAGTACTTCTGAAAAAGAGGCATTTAACAGTAGCTCACATGTTGAAACATCTGTCGACCAACAGCAGCAGAGAGAAAGCTGTTCCTTTGGGCCCCAGAATTTGGTCATATGGGTTTGTACATAATTATGAATAGAAAGGAGGACCCTGGGAACTACTGACCGGTTGGCCTTCTGTGCTGGGAATATCATGGAACTCCTAGAATGTAGACGGAAGTGTGTTGAGGTGATTTGAGACAACCAGCACAGCTTCACCAAGGGCAAGCTTGATGGCCTTCTGTGATGGAGTGGTTGCAGGAGCAGACAAGGGGAAGGTTATGGATACCATTTATCTGGACTTCTGTAGGGTCTTTGACACAGCCCCCTACAATATCCTATTCTCCATATTGGAGAGAGAAGGATTTGATGGATGAACTGTAAGATGGATAAGAAAGCAGTTGGGTGATCTTATCCAGAGGGTAGTGGTCATAGGGTCAGGATCCTGATGGACATCAGTGATAAGTGGTGTGATGACCCTCAAGGATCTGTGTGGAGACCGGTTGTGTTTATTATCTTTATTAATGACATAGAAAAATGGATTGACTGCATCCTCAGTGAATTTGCAGATGCCACTGAGCTGAGTGGTGCAGTTGCCACACCTGAAGGATAGGATGACATCCAGAGGAACTTGGACAGGCTTGAGAAATGGGTGCATGGGAATCTCATGAAGTTTAACCAGACCAAGTGCAAGGTGCTACTCCTGGGTCAGGACAGCCCCTGGTATCAGCACAGGCTGGGGGATGAACAGATCCAGAGCAGCCCTGCCCAGAAGGACTTGGGGGTGCTGGGGAATGAGAGGCTGGAGATGACCCAGCCATGGACACTCACAGCCCAGAAAGCCAAACATGTCCTGGGCTGCATCCAAAGCAGTGTGGGCAGCAGGTGATGGAGGGGATTCTGCTCCCCTACTCTCCTTTTATGAGATTTCAACTGGAATTCTGCATCCAGTGCTATAAAAACAAATCAACCATCTTGTATTGTTCAGTGGTGAAAGATAGATGTAAAATGCATTTTTTTGTAAACAGATATGTTACACCAGAGAAATGCACAGCCTGAATTTCTGTCTCCAAAAGCCCACTGTGACATCCTGGAAGACAATATACTTTGTAGTCCCACTAAAGTAAAAAAAAAGATTATCAAATATTTATTATATTTTAGTTATGTGGACACACTCAGGCGTTTTAGATATTTTGGGCTTAGTTCTCACTATGTACTGTACTTTCAAGTGTTTTTAGTTCTCCCATACTCTTCTAAGTTTTCATAATTTCCAATGTACAAATCTTCCCATCAAGACTGATATCATAAAAGTCATTCACAATGCTTGCTCTGAGTCTTCCCATTCCTGAGTTTGAATGACAATTTCTAACAGGAATAGTAGTTTTTACAAAATTCCTAGTCCTTTATAATTCCCAGCTTTCAGTACCTTTAATTAGAAGCTGAATAATCTTATCAGGTAGCAATTATGATTGCAGACAGATCATCTATTTTGTACAATTTTCTCTTTGCAAAAAACTCAGGTGTAAAATGATCACAGATTTCTGTTCCTTTTACATTTTAGACAAAAACATATGAAAAGCATCAGTAAATAATATGGGAGTGCATTTTCATACTAAATACTGAAGATTTATGGTAACATTGCAGTTTCATTTCAGTAAAGTTACAGTGCATAAATTTTTTAGCCATGCAGGTTTCACTGTCATTTTTGATGGCAAAATGTAAGAGCTATATTTACAGACTGTAGAAATAATTGTGCCAGATGAAACTGCTGAGTGTAAGAGAAGTTTATTACAGGTATAATGGGAATAGAATTCAATAACCTAATCATTTTAAAATTTGAAGAGTTGAAAATAATGTCATTTTAGCAAGACTGTTCAAGACTGAAGATGAGCAAATAATTTACTCAGTTCAATTAGCTTCTTCTGTTAACTGTATGTAAGGAGTATAATAATTTTTCTGTATTTATCCACCATTCATGTTCATGCCTGTAAGCTTTGTGTTGATTTTTTTAAACAGCTCTGTGAAATCTCTGCAAATATGCAGATCCAATTTTCAAGGAATATATGACAAGCATGTTCAAGTCACTGCCTGATAGTGACTCAGTCACATTTAATAAAAGGTTCTAGATCATTGGATCTAGACTACCTAGATACAGTAGTTATTGAAAAATTGCATTCTATTAATAACTAACTAGCAGGATATCATTAAAATGCATTTACTTATTTAGAACTGATCAGCAAACCCCTATCCTCAAATTAGAAAATTTTATTCAGTGTTCAATTTTCTTTTTTGTATATTTCGATTTGTGATTTTCATATTTTGTCTGTTTTCATATATTGTCTATTTTGTGAAATAATTTAGAATAATTATATATAGGAGACAAAAATTTTAATTGCTTATTCTAAAATATCCTGGATCTAGGCAATATTTTAAATATATCAGAGATATTATTTTCTTTTTCCTAGTGATTTTTTTCTGTTTCTTTTCTCATTGTACCATCACTGAGACAGTGACTGTCTCTTACAAAGCAGCTTAAGCTGACTTTACAATTGCTATGAGTGTGTTATCTAGATCTGTCCTATTAAACATGTTTTCATTTGTTCTTTCCAAATGAATGGTGTCTAGAGATAGGGAGGTCTTTAAATCAATAAATTAATTAAAATTGAAAGTATTGGAGATGTTTTTCATACGTTTATTTATATTCACTGAGAGAGTAACTGTATTCAACTACAGCAAAAATGCCCCATATGGAATGAAGAATATTTTTACTCTTTTCACCAGATTTTTGGTAAAATCTGCATAAAGGTACAATTGTCCATAAAGATACGTGTGAAATACCTGTAATTTAGGTCACTGATGATGGAGGATGCAATAGTTTTTCTGCTTCTCTGTGAAACGATGTTGTCTGTCTTGATGCAATGTAGCATCAATTAAAAACAATCAACTGGCTACATGCATGTGCAAACACTTCTTCCTAGTGAGTAGCTGTGGTGACAAGTGCTAGTTCCAAGGCTGTTGTTATGCATAAATCCTTTCCAGTTCCTGTGGCAAGTTAGCCTTGGATAACTGCAAAATCCCATCCAGCTGCTTGCTGGCTCCACCTCTCTCTGAGGCGCCCCATGCAGTTTCACACGGTGATTCACTAAAGACAGGACTTGGCACTGGAGCTACCTGTAACTCTGACATTTACTGAGTATCAGAAATTTAAATAACCTCTCTATGCTCCCATTCTTTGTGTAGTACTAAAGGAAAAAAAAAAAAAAAGTTCAATTAATTATGTGGAATAAAAAAGAATAGACAAATATACTGTACCTTTCTGGCAGACTGGGCTCTTACATAAAATTAGAAAAGGTCATTTCATCTGCCTAAATTTCCTGAAAGTAACTGATAGAACAGAGAAATTGATAGATATCTATAAGATGCAATAAACAGAATTAACAGTATATCCTCCTTAAGGTACCGAAGACGTTTCACATGGAGATGAATTCAACCTTGCAGTATTAACAATATTTCAATTGTATTTGGATTAAAGATGAAATAATATGATTTGTCACATAGTAAAACAATACCTTCATTCAGCTATATTAAAGAATAATTGTGTCAACATATGCTCAACAACTGAAAGGATTAAAATTTGTTCTCTCATGTTGCCAAAAGTTTTGAACGTATCTCTTGATATAATAACATACACAGTGATAATATACACTGCATGACTTCCTAATGCTTAAGATTTATCTAGAAAGAGAGATCACAGGGGAAAATAAACATTGACGGATGGATAGACAGCATGCCTTTCGTTCACAAATATCCATTGAGAAAAGCATATATCAACACGTTTTAAAGCAAGTCAAGTATGATAATGAAATAATGCCTGAAGAGCCTCTGTTATAAGAATAATTTACCTGAATCTGAAGGACTGGTTCATCCACTTCAGTCCAAGAGGTTGCAACTCTGAACCTACCTATCCTAAAAGTTCTTAGAATGGAATATGTGGCGTTGGGCTAAATGGTTGAAGGATTTGTAATTTTTCTGTGTCTTTTTCCCTACCACACTGTGAAGAGTGAATCATGTGTAAGTAAAGCAATAAACAGAGAGTAAACTGGTTTGCTATGCAAGTATTAAAAATTCCCAAACAAAACCCCACATTTAACATCAGTGAGAGGACTGACTGTCTAGTCTAATTTGGTCCACATAGGCTCTGGATACTGTCAAGACACAGAGATATTTTTCAGAATCAGTTAAAACAGTTAATCTTGGACAAGAGTCTGAAAAGAAAATGATCTAATTTAAATTGCATACCAGGGCACAGACACAACTCTGGAGTAAATAAACATACAATTGGAAACTGCCCAGTTCAAGTGGCAGTACTGGGAACAGGCATTTTGTGAAATACACATCTCTCAGTGCAAGACACCGCAGTGGCATCTGCAGTGAAGCACAGCATGCAACGCAACCACTAGAAGATATCGTAATAAAATCAAGAATGTGACTTCCTTTTTCTTTGAGGATATTGCTGTCTGTTTGCTGAAAATGAAAACCTGCAGCAATAAAATGTGGCCTGCTGACCCATGAGACCACAACAGTATTAGTTGTTGCTCGTTGTTTCTTGAATATATGAGTTCAGATGAAGTACAATGGCTTGAACATTTGCCCAAACTCAGGCTTTTGGCATATGTTTGACTAGGATTAGTGTAAAAGGAACAGGAGACATGACCTTCTACTTTTTGATGTCTTAAAAACATTGAGAAATTGCTTGACGTTTCCCCATTTAAAATCTGAAATCTGTCATTCCTCATTGCTTATTTTTAAGAATCTTTTGGTTGCTTTTCTCTCTGTCATTTGTGAACATCTTCTACTTAAGTTAATAAACTCAATTAATGTGTCATGTGTACTGTTCTAGAAAGAAATATTAGTTTTTCCTTTGATTATGTGTTTCATGTGGCTTGTTTAATAGTCAGGAAAGAGTGAGAAAACCAGAGCTGCTAAAAAGATAAGAGATTACCCTTGAATGTTGTGCATATCTAATTAACTATTAGTAACCCCAAAACCAGCAAAAAAGAACTTCTATATTTCTTTCCAAGTCTTAATATAAAAATATGTATATATTTTGAACTGGTTTTCAAGACAGTTTTGATTTAATAAAACATGTTCTTGAATATTGTATTGCCACCAACTTTCAAGTTTCAGATGCATAATAGCTGTTGCAACATTGTTGTAAATAATGCTAATGATTTCAAAACTGTCTAGAAATTTACAACTTTACTTATCTGGTTGTAACATCTGTATGGCTAGCCAGTGTTTTATATACCCAAGGATCATTGAAGAGCTCTTGTAGACATCACTTTGGGAATTGGCTGCTTATTAACATATTATGAAGCTGGAAGTTAATTATTAAGAATGGGAGACAGATATCAGACCAAGTGAGGTATAAAGGAGTGCATATACAATGTTAGTACTGCAAAATAAGAACAGATGGAGACCTCTGAAGCTGTAAATAATTCATTCCATAATTCCATCTTTTACCGCAGGGAACAGGGTAAAACTTAGTGGATTTTCCCAGGTGACTTTAAAGACTTGATTTGTTTCAAAGCCCTTGTGAATTGATACTTCATAGATCACTGAAGTTGTTTTACTTGAGTTATTCAAGCATATACAAGAAATTCCAGGCTTTCCCTCTTTGGCTTCATGTATTAACACATATGTCTTCCACAGAGTCACTCAACAACCCACACTGGCAAATGAAGGATTTCATTGATTGTACTGTAAGGTCATTGAGTTAGGCACTGCTTTGTTTTATGTGGCACAGGACACAGGTACTGTGCCACAATCTGTCTCTCTGTATTCCTACCCCAATATAAACACACACCAGAATAAATACAATGGTGACATTCAGGTCATATGTTAGTACAGAAAGGATATTTACATCCTTTCCAATAATTGATATTCTGCAAGTAGAGGTTTTGCAGGAGAAGATTTGGAGGCAATAACTAAAATGAAAAATGAAGTTGGGGGATTTTGAAGATTCGATTACATGGAAAGAAGCAAAACCAAGTTTTCATGAGGTATGTAAATTCCCTGAAGTCTGAAAGCTGCCAGAATGCCCAAATGTGGTAATCTGTCAATTCTGAACACCCTTTGCAGCCTCTTCTAGACTGAATCAAGAGTGAGTATGTGCCATGATATTTTCTGCAGCACTGACACATCGACCATCCCAAGAAAGGAACCACCTAGGGAACTGTAACACACCTTTCTTGTCACTCAGTCAGATCGCCTTTTCTCAAAAAAGCAAGGCAAAAAAGAGTGTGTTTGCAAGATGCTGCCCCTAACAGTGTTGGTGCAGAGTGAGGATTCATGTGCATGGCTCTGTGTTTGGATGCAGCTTATGGACACTGCCAGTCACAAGAGTGAGGGAGGCTTGCTCAGCCTTGTACAAAAGCAGAAAGTTGTGTAACCATATAACAATTATGCTTGTCAGCACCTTCTACTACAAGGATCCAGCTGGAGCTTTTGCAAGGTCCAGCATCCCTGTTGGTCTGTTGCTTTCATTGTGTGTTGAGGATGCCTCTGTGGGGTGATGTACTCACAGGATCTTTTTGCTCTCTATAACCACCTGAAAGGAGGTTGTTGTGAGGTGGGTGTGGGTCTTGTCTCCCAAGAAACAAGTGGTAATGGCATCAAGGTGTGCCAGGGAAGATTAGATTGGATATTGGGAAGAATTTCTTCACCAAAGCAGTTGTCAAGCATTGGAACAGGCTGTCCAAGAAAGTTGTGGAGTCACTGTGGAGATATTTGAAGAATGTGTAAATGTGGCACTGAGGGACATGATTTAGTGGTGGACTTGGCAGTGCTGGGTTAATGTCGGACTGGATGATTTTAGAGGTATTTTCCAACCTAAATGATTCTGTGATTCTATGATTTTCCACAAATCAGCTTCTACTATCAGTAGATTAAAAATGCTGAAACACATTTTACTACCTTTGATTCAAAGTTATTCTTTATTCCTTAAATGTTTGAAAGATTTTACCTTAACTGAATAATTCCAGCTGAGAGAGAAGTAAAATCTTCTTTTTATAATGAACATTTTTTTCTGCTAGTAAACTAAACGCCTCTATAATCTGTTAAAAAAAGAAAACTCTATAATGGAAAGGACAATTTGAGTTTAGAGTCACTGTCTTTTAATCACATTATTTTAACTGTACATTTCAATAACATTTAGTAAGTTAATAATGCATTTTATGTACAATAACCTTCAAAGAGAAATGCCCTAATGGCTTTCAGATAATTTACACTGTGGGAACTGCAACAAAATTTTTCATATACAGTATTGCTTTTTTGCTTTAATAGAAAGAGTGATTTTATATAGTACACATTTATTTTATACAGCCAGCCTTCCAAATTGAACAAATTATTTTACAGAAAACATTTTAAAGGTCCAGCTTGATATTGATATTGATATTGAGTGATAGGGTAACCCAACCAACTGTGTCTTATGTGTCTTTAAGCCATAGCCAGCTGAAAAGCAGCAAAGGGAGAAGTGACTGAGTATCAAAACTGGGTAATATCTCAAGAAACCAGAGAGACTGAAATGTACAGTTGAGAATTTTAATGCATTGCCATACATATACTGTCCTTTACTGGTGAAATTTAACATCAAGAATAGAGGAAAGTGTATTTTATTTCTACATCAGAAAATGGTGCAGCTTTTTTGCTTTGAAGACTGCTGTGAACTCCCTGCATTTTTCCCCATCCTTGAATTCAAGGTTTCATTTGTAAGTCATTCAGCTATCTAGACCCCATAAAAAGAGATGCACGAAAGCATCTCTTGATAGCAGTCAGTAGCTTTATGGGAACATCCAGTACAGGCACAACTGTAGCATTTGCAGCAAGGGTTGAAGTCATCACTGAGATAAGCAAAGCACTGTGAAGGGTTTGTCCCAGGCCAAGGGTGGGGTGCTTTCATTCTGGGAGAGTGCTTGTGACAAGATTGACTCATACAGGACACATCAGTCATGCCACACATGCTGAGTTCTGAGTCACCACCAGGTAGAAGGTAGCATAAGAGGCTCAAATATAATGAGATAATATGATGGCTTAAGCTTTGTTTCATAGTTCTAGCACCCATGCAAGTGCAAAATTTATCCTTCAAAATCCAGTACTTATTCCTAGTGAATTCCTATATGTGGATGCATTGTGTGAATAATAATTCATTTCTGTGAAAACACAGCTCCTCAAACTTAAAGAATTCTTGACTCTTTATCCAGAAAATGTTGAGAGCTCATATGAAAGGATTCGATTTTACCTTTGGCTGTTGTGTCCATGTCGTCCTCGTGTATGACAGAAGTTTTGCCTTTGAATGTTCTGTGGTGCAATTTTGCCACTTCTCCTGTTCCTAGGCTGGTATCTGAACAGTTCTCTCCTTGGATGTCCAAAATATGTTTCTTCTTGCACTGTCATAAGTGGAATCCATGGATAGAACAGTCTTCTCAAAACAAAAATTCTGTTTGTTTTTCTTATTTATACATACAAGTCCTTACAGAAATGTTTTTTAAAAAGTCTTCCACACCGGTCTATTATGAGAATGGAAATGTCAAACTTCTAGAGATATTTTTGAGAGGGCCCACACTTGAATCTTGTTCCTTCAAAGAATTGGTCCTATTTTATTGCCTAAAGTTTTCCTCATAAACTAACCCTTGGTTTTTGTTTGACAGTTCCCTTGATTTTTGTTATTCATTGTGAGCTTCTTCTGATCATGATTTAAATATTGTTTTAGGCTGGCAGGCATGGAGCAAAATATTCAATTTGAATATTCAAAAATATTCAAATATTCAATATTCAGTGTTGGTGACTAAACTGCTTTCAAGCAACTACTGAGGAGTGACATAGTTTGAGCTGCTCCTAACTTCCTGTTGCCTTGAATAAAACAAGTGAACTAGACTAATGAACTTCTCAACTAACCAAATCTAAATACAGAAAATATTATACAGTAGTACTATATTAATAATGGATGGAGCCACAAATTTTATCTCAGTGTACAAAATGCCAGAGAACAACAGGATTCACTGAATGTGACCTTTGAGTGGATGCATGTTTGCAGAATAATTAATTCTGGTTATTAGCTGACACTTTAATTGAATTTAAATAGACTATAAACCGAAAGTTTGTTACTAAACCTTTTGCATGATAAATATTAATGCTAATTTCAATGGTGTCAGGAAATGAGTCATCAGTCTCTGCCTGTTATGTGGGATAAAACTCTTAGAATTTGTTTCTTATCTCAGACGCATCTAGGGCAAAATAGAGCTGTTAAATATTTCATCCTACACTGAATTAATCTTTCAAAAATATATGAAATTGTTAATAGATCTTCACACAGCTGATTGAATCCTTCACTCTTCTAGGAGCCACTATCATCTGTTTCAATATGTGTGCGTGGAGGATTTCGTTCTAAAAGTAAAGGAACCATTTTCTAGACAGAATATAAAATAAGAACCTAATGACACAGCAATGTGGCAATATACCTTTGTCTCTACTTTGACATCTCTCACTCTTATGTCTGCTTCATTGTGGCCCTTTTAACTGTATCATCTTTTCATGGCAGAAAAATAGCAGAAATCTCAAAAAGTCCCTGCTTTTTTTCTCTAACTCATTCTTTCAAATTCAGTTAGTATTTACACACATGACTGATAATTGACTTGGACTTGAATTTTTTTAGTACTTTTCTAAAAGGATTCCGTTGTGGCAAATTTATTTGCAAAGATGAGTGTTATCCAAAAAAGGAAAATGCTCCTGTGTTAGAGTTAATACTAAGAATCTTATACTGCTGTATAAGCAAAACTGTACTTTATTATTGCACCCAAGATGTTTCTGCTCAGTAAATGCGATAATAAATTGAAGCTTCAGGATTTCAAATCATACTTCAAAGTGAAATACTTAGGAAGGGGAGTTGTTGACGTTACCTAATCTTATCAAATAATTCCATGGTAGCCTTTATTATGGGTCAGTTCCCTATCAGTGTAAAGGTTGGGAATGAAATTCTCTACAACGATGTTCTGCTTGAGGCTGAAGAGAATTGCTTTTATTCTGGAAACGAATCATGAAAGTAAGTTATGACAATAAGGTGATAAGAAACATGTGCTTTATTAACTATATTGATATTGGAACTAAATAATAGTTACTTTTTCCTTTGCTCGTGGATATACTTTTTGATGGCCTAGTGAAAAACTAACCAAAATTAATTTTGAAAATAACTTCAGTTCATGAACAGTCCATGGATATTACATAGAGTATAGAGGGGAAAAATTCTGCTCTTTTTCCAGGGAACGCGCTTTAATTCTTCACAGGTCTTTATTCTGACTAGGCAACTGCATGTCTTACACCTGTAAAGAGCAGAGTGTGGATGAACTGATCCATGAGGGTAAGGCCTGAGACTCTTTTCTCTATTTGTGCCAAAAATCTACCATCAACAGCATAAATAGATGTAATCATAAGGATTCTAGTGGTGATCAAGGTAAATGTCAGCGTGACTGAATCACTGTGTTTTGGTTGCTCTTTTAAGGATTTGTGATATCAGCACAAAATTGAATGAAAATAAAGTATTCAAAGCTGAGCATCAAAACCAGAAAGTCTCAACATATTAGTGCTCTGTGTGCACACGTGGTCCTTAACCCCCCTGCACGCTCTCATCTGCAGTGTGCATGCACACCTACTCTGCATGTTGGTCCATTTAAGTTCACATCTGAGCCTTGTTTGCTTCCCCCATCTATGCTGTGAGTGTACTTGTCTCCAGTCCCTGGAGTCCCTAGCCTTGATTCCTGATGAACCTCAAACAGGCTTTGTAAGAATCCTGTCTCCAATCCCATCTCACACATAGACCTTAGTCCTATGCCATAGCCTTGCTTTCACTCTTGTCTCCAAATTTGTCTCCTTCTGTCCGTGTGGTCATTCTTGTTTTCCAGCTCTGTCCCCCTCATGCAACAACCCTGTCTTTGATGTTCCTTGAAACAAAACAAAACCAGAGATTGCACATTACTTTTAGGGTATGATATCTTCACTAAGAATAATCATGCTCAGTTTTCATAGCAGTGTCACTTTATTTGAATGACCTCTTAGAACTGCTCTGAAGATTTATCCAAATCCAAGTATCTTTTATCATGTAGTCTATTTTCCCACTCTTTCCTTCTTTTTCCTCTTCTATTTTGCTGCTTTTCCAGCCAAATCTAGACTCAGTCTACTTCCAAACAGGACTCTCCCAAGACCCATATCCCAGTCTCTCAACATCACAGAATCACTGAGGCAGGAAAGAGACACTGAGTGTGTCTACTCTTGTCTTTGTTATTCTTTGGTCTTGCACAGCTGTGTTCTGATTATCTCCAGCCATGGAGACCCCAAAATCTCTGGGCAATTCCTAGGTCTAAATGGAATTTTTTTGCATTTTAAATTATCCATATTGTCTTTCATGTTTTATCTGGAATGACTGTCTGTCTCCATCATCTTTAGTCTCTTTCATCAAGCACTCATACACATTAGGAAGATTTGCCAAGCCTTTCTCTTTAAATCTTGGATTCTCCTGAAGTACGTGACATCATGACCTTTTAGATATAAAAATCATAGTTCTTCCTTCTATCCTGTTGTATACTAATTTTCTTTTATGGCAAAATTTCCAAGGAACAAGCTCCCTAAAAAGAATTTCTGGGTATTCTGTCATATCTCAAACAGTTGAAACTCAAAAAAGACCAGTGAACACACAGAGATAATAGGAACTAAGACTGACAGCTGGAAGTAAGACATATTTCTATTGCTTGAATACTGTCTCAAAGTATCACCTTGATATTAAATACAGAACATGAATACATAGAGAAAACTGTACCTCCTTTAGTAAAGAAAGATTTTCAATAAGGCAGTGTTTTCTTTCATTAGCTTTGCTGCATTTCCATTCACCTTCCCCGTTATCTTTCCATTTTATTTGATTTTCCCCCTTTTTTTGACTTGTTGTGTTTTTGAACATTTCTACTTTTTTTTCCCATTTCTCTCTTTATCTTGTTATTTTACCACAGTCTTTCCTCAGGTAATAATTCTTTTTCACTCCTGCTTTTTTTATTTTTTTTTCTTTTTGCACAAATAATAGGTTTAAGGTCAGCATCCGAGTGCTAAAAGGCAGGCATTTTGAAGCACCAATTTTAAACATGTCAGCTGAGGAGCTAGAAAATTTTGAATCACCTTTTGAAAGCGCAAAACATGTAATTTAGGATCTATTTCAATTTAGTGTCATTGGTGTTTGATTATATTTCTTTGACACTGCCTGATAAGATGTTGACCCTTTAAAAAAGCCTTCCAATATGACATAAATTCCATAGATGTGACAGATGCTTGCAGAAAAATGAGTAGCCCATTACTGAGTTCACTCAGAACTTTTCTATGAAAGACTAAAAGTGACAGCTGAGGCTAGGAGGCAATTAGGTTATGTATTCTGAAGGTCTGAGGTGAAGGAAACTACAATTCTGGGAGTCTCTTCAGGTCCTGAATTCTGCTTCAAGCTAGATTCCTTTGAGGGCTGGTTCAAGAGCCTGGAGAGTCAGTGTGGGATTATTTCACAGGATTAAAGAAATGGAGGGGTGGTCTGGAGGTCATCTTGTACAGCCTCCCATTCAGAATGGGCCTGCCATGTTCCCAGGTATCCTTTTGAGTCCATGGTACAATGCGAGGTCAAAAGACAGCAGTTCATGGTTCAGAGTTAATACAGAAGTATTTTCCTTTTTCTCAGGAAAGCTTTTGTCGTGGGCATGGCAACTCTTTAATGAAGCCACCTGGTAATGTCTTCTGCCACTGGTCACATCTTTAAGCTTGCCAGGGGGACATACAACAAGAAACAAGGCAAGTTTCTAATTAGCTTTTCAATTACTTTTATTAGTTGAAGACAAGCAGAGCTGTTTTCCCAAAAGAAGGGTAAAATGGAATAAAAGGTGGTGTGTTCAATGTATTGTAAAATTAAAGGATGTGTTCTCCAAAGTGTGTTTTTGCCAAACTGTAATGGACTTAGCATGAGGAGAGGCCTTTGCATTTTAGGTGAGAACAAACAGTTTAAAATGATGGTGTTCATTTCCACAAAATATAATATCTCTATAGGTAATGAGGGTTGAGCAAGACCTGTGGGAATCTGTCCTGCTTTGTGCTAGAGAGTTGTGACTTGCACAAGGAGACCCCAAACTTGTTCTGCTGTCTCATTGGCTTTTGTTTCTTTTGTGGTTTCAGCATTTCCAAAAGGAACAGAATAGGTACTGGTGTTCAGCTCTTCCACTGAACTATGAAAAGTACTCTGGCAAACACTGAAATACTACCTGCACATTCAGTAAGAGTGTCTGACAAAGTCCATTTCTGTACATCAAAACCCAGCAAAATGAAGCTGTGACTCCAGATTAATTTCACAGGAACTGATCTTAGTGCACAAGTTGTGCTTTTGACAGCATCTCTCATAATTACTTTATTTTAGAAGGCTTCTATAATATGGAATAGGTCAATGAAGTCATGTAGGGTTCTATCTCCATGCACACTTATATAACTGCAAGGAGAATCTTATAATTTCTCCATGATTCTCAGTGAGGACGGGGTGCTGACTCTCCAGATCACAGTCTTCACAGAGGTGCTTCTCAACTTCTAATAGGACTTAAAGGATTTGAAAAAGAGGAGGAAAAAGGGATCTTCTCTAACTGCAGAAGAAGGCAATACTCCAGTGACAAGACTGTGAACAGTAATCCACTGAAAAAATAAGAAAGTAAGAACATTTAAAAATGTACTCAAACACATATTCCTACTGCAGCAGTATTCTGCCTCAAAAAGTGGTAGTAGGAGACACAGTTTAAACATAAAATATTTTAAGCAATGAAGTTGCTTGATTTTTTCTGACAATTTTAGCTAAATCTTACTAAAGGAAGGCATGTTGTTATCCACTTTTGGCATATAGCTAGAAAAAATTTAAGCAAATCTGTAGGTGTGGGATTTGGTTCAGTAGCAACAGAAAATGATTGCTCGAAGGAACTGTGAATGAGATCATGACAAAGTGTAGGAAAAACTAAAATTCTTGATTTAAAAAAACCTATAACTCTTCAGAATAAATTATGCACCCACTGTTACCTCATAAGGTACAATCGTAAGGTGATATACGTATTTTTTTCCTAGATTTTTTTTATTACCTGAGATGTTTGTGTTCCTACTTCATATTTCCTACTTTCTACGTGTGGAGAATCAGCTATTTAGTACACCTGAAAAAAATTTAAAATGAAATAGCATAAAATAGTTGCATAGAGCATTTTATGTTTTTTTCACTGTATTCTTTTAACATTGCTTCAAGGGTTGTCTGGGGACATGTGTGGATATGTAATGTGTTGTTTTTCTATTACAAGGTGCAAAAAATATTCATGATTGTGTACTGACCTTTTCCCCCTGCTAGGTAGAAGAACACTGAGTTCTCATTCTCTACATCTGCTTGGTTTCTCCAGTGGGAGGAGGTGACAAGGTTATGGGTTATTCAATTACTTGGATTGCCTCTTTCTGTGGCAGTACAAAGTAATCAGAAATTTCTTTTAACAGCTATCTTTAAATTATCTATGTCTATATCTTATAAATATCCCTAGTTTTGTGTCTTCAATGAAGAGAAGGAATGAGAGGCAAGATTATAGTAAAGGATAATAGTAAGATCAGTTTCCTCATTTGTACAACCAGTGGATTATAGGTGAGTTCAGCAACTGCTCAGAAAGAATAAAAATTACTCTCAGAAATCAAGGATGGGGTGTTTCCCCCACTTCTTTTTTACTGCACCTCTGGAAAGGGCTGTTACAGACAAGTTCCTGATCATTGAAGAAATGGAGCTGCAGTGCCACAGTGCACTAAAGTACAGTTGTGAGCAGGTATTGGCTTATCCTTAAAATGCAGATTATTACCTGAGGCCACAAGGTGAAGAAAGAGTCAAGAGGAACTCTTGGGAACTTTTAGTTCAGAGGTTGCACCAGGAGGCAGTGCTGCCTTTTCCCCTCATATGTTTCACTTCCTCACAGAAGCGTTCAGAGCCGAAAATAGGCTTAAAATAAAGCCCAATGCCTCCAGGCTTCATAATGAGATGTTAGCCACTAGATGTTGCTCACATGTTACTCATTCTCCTGCTTTCCTCTTTTCTGCTTCATTTTGTTCAGGATGATGTTGACTTTGTACAGTTGTCTGTTTCACAAGACTTTGGATTCACAAATATAAAGAGATATCATTAAGAAAAGACACTTTGCATTAAAATGTTCGTTATAATAGAAATTACCTAGTTATTACCCCTTTGAAGATCCTGTGCACACAGGGAACACTTGACCCTAGTGACTGGATTTATTTTACACTTGGACTGTTATGCTTAATTTGTTGTTCTCATTAGCTAAAATGTTTTCAGTTCTCCTATATGTCAGTCTTTCATTAAAAAATGTATGTCAGATAGTGGAGAAACTAATTAGATGACTATTTTGACTTCTGAAAGTGGATAAATAGCAAAGAAGTTATATACAGGGTATTTAAAATAGTACCAGCACTTTCTTTATTATAATCTTTTTCCTATTTTTTTAAAAAAAATGTGGTGTTTTTTTTTTGTTCTAACTTTACATAACTTCCTTCTTTTATTTCTCTATCACAAGATATACCTAGCTTTATATACAACTGCTTTTCCCATGGAAATTCAACTATAAATATCTTTAAAATAAGAGTAGGAGTGCGCAGTGCTTTAGCACTTATTCATTCTCTTGCCATCTTTTGCTACATCTTCTCTCTAAAAATGCAGCATTTTAGTATTGAGGAAAATTCTAACTGCCAAATGAAGGCACTGTGCCTGTTGTCATTGTGCTTCCATTACAAACCATTTTTGTGGATTCTAATTCAGCAGTCAATGTGCAGGGAATATTACTGAGTCATAAACAACATGTTTTTTCTTCCAAATAATCCTGGTTTTTGAACTCATTGCGTTCAGTTTCTTTCCTCAGGATGCTTTACATTGATATAGATGAGACTCAGACTTTAGAAGCAAATGTTGTCTTGCCAAGCAGTGACAGAGTTTTAGTAAGTGTGGTTAGTTTCTACTCTTACATGAATATCTGTTGTTGTCAAACAGTTTGAAAGGTGGGCTACATAAATCAGTAGGGCAGAACACTACTAGAGCTTCAAATTATGTGAGTCTAATTATTTACTTAAAATATTCATACCCACCCCCACTCTCATATTTCTATACTTTTATATTTATAAAGTTTTAGTGCTCCATTGAATTAGAGATTTAGACAATTGTCTAGCACAAAATTGTTTAACTCTTCCCAGTAGTGTTAGTATTGATAGGAAAAAAAGCCCAGAGCCTACAGAAATACAATACAACCAACTGTAAATGTTTTCCTGGTTGCACAACAGAATGGGTAAGAAGAATTGTCTCAGTCTGAGCCTCTCAGAGCAGGCTACAGTTAAATTAATTGTGTGGAGGAAATAGAGTTCAGAAAGAATCACTATTGACTTAGTTAAAAATCCTTTTTCTTAGGTCTTTCAAGCTTGATTGCAAGGGCAAAGCTCCTTCACATGTACTAAAACACAGAGGAAGTAGGATAAAAGAGAAACTCAGACTGATCTAAGTAAATGGAGGGCAAATGGCAACAAGGGGATCAAACTTCTTGTGTTAACTTTAATTGCCATCTCACTGAGCAGACCTGTATTTGAGAGGGCCAACACTAACTGGCTCATGGCTTCCCACTAGGAAAGGGTGACTTTTAATGAAACTGACCTCAGAAAATAAGCTTTGACAAACGGTCCTTTTAGATGACATTTCATTAACTTTGCCTCTGTGTCTGTAGGTAACAGAACATGTGAATTTTATTCATTCATGCCTCAGAGAGAGAAACAGAAGCCAGATAAGTAAAGAGAATCATAGAATCATGGAATATGCTGAATTGGAAAGAGCCATCAGGATCACTGAGTCCAAATCCTGGCTCTATGCAGGACACCCCAAGAATGACAAGCTAAGCTATATGACTGATGAAAAATAAAGTGGTGTTAGAAATAAAATGGGATTGATTTTTATGGAGCAAGAGGTGCATATTACCAATCAAAATAGACAAGAGAAAGGCATGCAGAAGGAAAAAAACAAGCTCCATTTGTCTTACTGTAGAATACTTTGCAGATCACAGAGGTAATACAAGGTTCATTTTATGTACTGGTTAGTCTGTGTTGTAAAATAAAATTTGGACATGATTGACCATATGCATAAAATAAAGCCAAATTTAAAAAGTATATATATGTCTATGTAATTCCCACCAGAAAAGGAAGCACATAATATCATCTTGAAATATATATTTGCTTGATAAAAGGGGTAGATAACTCTAGAATTGCAAATACTCAGAAATACATTTTCAAAAGGGGATCACTGTGTAGGAGCATGCACTAAAAAGGAAATGAGATTTCAGCTGGAGAAGTCACTGATAAGAGGATACTCCCCAGTCTCCTCAGTGCAACACCTAAATGCAGACAGTGTTTTGGTAAACAGAGCCAGCAATATCATGTTAAAGCAATGCATATCAAAACAGCCTTGTAAAATTCTTCACATTCACTAAGAAAGAGGTCTGGAGGCTCTGAAGCAACTGATCACAAAAGTACGAGAAAATAGTTTAATATTTTTTGAAGATGTATATAGTACAGCAGAAATCAAATAAAAATGCTATGTATGGAAGAGCTAGACTTTTGAAAAGCAATATAATTTCCAAAGCTGACAAATGGGTTTGTTTGGAGAACTAACTATTATGCTATTTTGCTTTGCTTTTTTTCTTTCCTATTTTTTTAACAGTGAAAAAGCAAAGAGCAAAATTAGGATAAATTGGGAAGCTTCCCAGGGTAATGAAGAGTAGCACACCATCTGTTTGAACAGGAAAAATATTTGATCAGTGCATGTTCCTGATCCTGCTGTGCAATACAGAGGTAAAGGTTCTTCTAACAAAATGATGTAACCTGAGTAATGGCAACTGAACTGAACAGACAATAAGTGCAAACCATCACCAGTTCATCCACTTGGGACACCTAAAATGCAACTAAGGTATGGGCCACTCTGCCACATAACACTATGTGAAATGTGAAAATTATCTTTCTACCATGACCAGAAATTTTCTGAAGATAATAATCTGATTAAACTTTTCTCTCTTTTAAAGACATATCAGTGGTAATTTTTTGACTATGGGTCCGGTACAGGAGGGCCTGGGCAAAAGGTGATTTGGAAACCTCTGGTACACTTTGAAAGGAAAGCTGATATACAGAGGTGCTAAAATGGATACCTGGAAGGTTTTTATTCAATTGAGCATAATATAAATCCCAGGGGTTTGTTTGTTTGTTTGTTTGTTTTTCCTCCTGCCCATGTGCCCTTGTTCACACTTACTCCAAACAATGTAACAGTGATGAAAATATAATACTGCTTTTCATGTAGGTGTTTAACAGGTAAGTAAGTGGGTAAATGGTCTTTAAAGTACGTAAGGGCAGATGTTGCCACTCTTTTAAAGAACTCACATTGAAATCAACGCATGGATTGTTCTTGTGCACCAGTTTTCACTGTTCTCAGCAGAAGGTGGAGTGCATGCTTCAGCTCATGGCAAAAGTTGTGAGGTATTTGCAGTGGGTGAGGTTGAAGGCACCTGGTCATGTCAGATGTCGAAGCAGTATTGACAGAACAAAGGAAACCTCTGAATGAAGAGGAGAAACCTGTGCATAATGAAAGTGACAGTCTAACAAGGGATTTTTGTGCCTCTTACTGGAAGAAGGGTGCTCTTCTGCTGGGATGGGTAGTAGAAGTGACTCTGTAACTCAGTCCTCTCTGCTTATTTTCTAAATAACTTCAGACTCATTGCTGTCAGAACAAGAAAAAGCACAAACTTCCATCTTTTCAAGGCACATTTTAAGTATGTTCAGAGTGACACAAAAAATCTTGAGATTTTATGGGTAGTGCTCCCCTTTTCCTGTGCCTTCTCCTGCTTTTCAGAAACATGGAAAAGCAAAAACTGGCTAGGAAAATGAATTATACAAAAATTAGACAAGTAAGGGCAGCAGCAGATTTTTGTAGAGAGCTGAAGCATACCATAATGATAAAAAAGAATCAGCTTGTGTTGTTTCTGGTCACAGACATTCACTTGCTAAGTTGCATTGAAAAATCAGTCACCCCATCTCCCCCTCATATTCCGAATGGCACATGGCTCCTGCAGGACACATCTGCAGGTCTGGGCAGATCTGCTCATCAGCAAGGGCCTCTTTCAGCAGCATTTATCTATCACCAGCATATGTGTAAATATCAGTTCTGCCTCCCCTCAGATGCTCTCAGCAGAACTGTTCTGATCCCTCAGCTGAACAAGAGAGACCTCTGATCTTTCTCAGGATGCAGAGCTGTAATTATAAAACTGTAAACTAGATGTGAGGCTTAATTATAATGTCAAATAGATTGGATTTTAATCAGCTCTCTGGATATATAGTTAGGAAGGATTTATCAGGGCAATGACCTAATTTAAGAGTACGGATTTCAGCTGAATGTTCTGAACAGAATTTGGTTTCGTGCCCATAGAGGGGAGACAAAAATGCAGACCTCTGCTTCTTAATGAGTAATGTCTCAATCATGGCCCTGGCTTTAGGAAACAAATTAATCTTTGATGTAACAACAAAGAGAATTTCTGTGCCATGGGGATGATTCTGGTCACAGACACAGAAGAAATGACACAAAGAGAGTTGCCATAGAACACAAAAGGACATTGTAGCATGCAGAAATTCAATTTTGAGAAAAGTTAATGCAAGTGCTCAGTGTGAGAGGCAGAAGACTTATGGGAGCATAGTGCCAGCTTGGTAGCAGGTTTTTGTTAGGTTTGGTAAGAGACGGGAGCCAGAAGAAACTGCCTTGTTCCCACCACTAAGATACCACCATCCCTGCTAAGATAAGACTTTGTTCAGTGAGAGCTGTGAAATAAGACCCACCACACTGGTGAGACATTTCCAAACCGGTCTGCCAGAAGGCTGTCAGGAAAGGAGGCTGCTGGAAGCAGGTACTCGGGTGCTAGGTGGTATTTTTGCACTGCAGCAGAGGCTTCCCTCTATCCCAGAATGGCAGCAGAACCCCTGCTCTACAGCTGCATAATTTCTTGTGTGGTGCTCGGTACCCAGAGGAAGCAGCTATCTGGGATGTCTTGTCTGCTCAAAGCTGATCAACAATATCCCTTCTCATCCTTCTCAGCCTCCCAGCTCTTGGCAATTACCTGAAGTATTTTGAATGGACCTGGCAATCTCAAGAAAGTCTGTTTGGTTTTGCAGGATGTTTTAAAGCGGTGGTCTGGCTTACAGTATGCCACCACCATGCTTTTAGGAACCACCACAAATAAGTGACTAGGACAGATGACAAAAATCTGGCCCCACAAGTGTTTTCAAAGTACAGCAATGCAGTAAACCCACACCTCCAAACATCTGTGCAAAAGCACCGACTGATTTTTAACAATTCAAAAGGACACCAAATTAACACTGTGTTAAATGTAATTTGAAAAGATAACAAAGGCACTCCAGAGTAGTTTAATTACAAATTAATCCTGGTCACATGATCTGTGGATGCAAGGCTGCTTTCTTCTTTCTGGCAGAGTTTCATGGAGGGCATTATCCCTGAGGTTTTGCAGGCTTTCCCTCCCCACTCTGTGAAAGGTGTGCTCTCCTAGTTTCTGGGGGGCAGAGGGCATTGCACATCTGCATCAGCCCAAAGCTTCCCCAGAGTGGTGAATGCTGCTCCTTGGGTGATTCCTTTATGTGAACTGTGCAGTGCTCACTTATTGGGGATTGTTCCTTAAAATAGTGGAGTGTGTTACAGATGTGAGATGTCTAATGGGAAAAAAAATCTAAGGAAAAAAAAGGGAAGGGAAGGGAAGGGAAGGGAAGGGAAGGGAAGGGAAGGGAAGGGAAGGGAAGGGAAGGGAAGGGAAGGGAAGGGAAGGGAAGGGAAGGGAAGGGAAGGGAAGGGAAATCTAAAAGGCCCTAACTAATCATTTGAGATTTTTTTGTTGCTATGGTAAAGTAACTATGACAGATTGTGAGAGAAGAGGTATCGAGGAGAAATATTTGGAAAGTAGAAACTGTGGAGGCCAGGACACTTTTCAGGATGTTTAATTTGTACTTTAAAAGACTTTATGCTGAACAAATCAAGCTAAATGGGATATTTAAGTAACAACTCTTCTGCCAGTAAAACAAAAAATGTATGGTTTTATTTTTAAACATGAAAACTTGACTTAAAGCACACTTTTCTGATTAGTTCTCAAAGTGAAAATGCGTTATAGTCTCTTCTCTGAGATGCAGAAAAAATTATTTCTTATGTGTAACTTTTTGTGCTAAGACACATGCAAAGGATCTGAGCAATACTCCATATATTTTCAAACCTTCTATACATTAAATTTAAATCCTCATTCTTTGAATGCTTAATATGAAAAATTCAGAAAAACAATTTTAAAAATCAATTAAAAAGTGAGAACCATAAGGTGAACTACATTTGGTTTAAGATGGCTAGTAGTAAAGTATAATTCTTTGTGAATAAGTAACTAATATTTGTTATTTCAGATTTTCTCTAAGGTTATGGTGGATATCTATAGATATTTTCAGCATCTGGATTTGAGTAGACAGACTAAATTTATGTTCCAGATGAGATTATGAAATCATGACTGCATATGTCAAAATTAAACAAAATATCATTTTTTGTTGTGTAAAAAATAAGCTTAAAAAGTACTCTTACAAGTTATAGCCTCTGATATTTATTAAACCTCTTTATTAAGATCAGTCACACAAATGAAAACACAAAAATAATCTTATTCTATTACATATATAAAGCTCATCTAAATATATATCTAGTAAGTCAAAATAGGTATGAGGAACTTCTGCTTCAACAGAACAAAATATCATCTTTTCAACAAGCAGAGGAGTGTAATTTTAAAGTTTATAATGTAAAAAACCACTGTATCAATACACCTGCTGTATATAATATTTAGAAGAGGAGGTGACTATAAGCAAGATTGGTTGCAAATATCATACACAAAAGTTTAATAAGAACTTTGGTGCATCTACTTATTGCTGAAAACTTGGCATAACACATTAGGAAGCTAAACTAATATTTTATCTCTGTGTTGCAGCAGTGTAAGTTCTGGAAACCCTAAACATCCTAATGTCATATCAATGACAATTACATTAACTCACTTTACTAGCTCTGAGATACAAAAAATGTGTGGTTCCACTAAAATTCTTCTCTCACAATTGGATTCTACTCAAATTAGACTGAAGGTAGCCCTGTATTTTTAATTAAAAATCATTACTGCCTTATGCTGCTGTACTGATAGTCTGGTAGAAAATGAGTTGAGCTAAACTGTTTGGAAAAAGAGAAATGGGAAATATCTGCTAAAAATGGAATTGCCTAGCATGTAAAAAGGGTATCATCCAGCCTTTTGGAGCCAAGGTTGAACAGAATAATGTCCCAGCACAAAAGCTAAAGCAAGAGGCTGCAATCTTAAGCAGAACAGTCAGGAATCTCAATGTAAAACAGCAATGAATGGATTTTTAAAATTTTTAACCTCCAGGAAGAAAAAAAAGGAAAAAAGAGTGGTAGTTATTGGATAGGAAAATTCCTTTGGATTGGTGATTGGCCCCTTAAATTAGTAGTTGAAAATACATTATGTATTTCAATATGTATTTGTTAGGGAAAAATACTCAACAACTACACAAATTCCACATCTATGACTAAAATGCCAAAGAATTTTAAAATTGCTATCTGTGGGTTCTTGACCCAGGCTGTTGTTGGCAGGCGGGATCCACCCAAATGCTTGCTCACGTCCCCATCCCCACACAACCAGTGGGACAGGAGAGAGAAGGGGAGGTATAGGAGTGAGAAAATTCATGAGTCAAAACCAAGATAAGGAAAACACTCATCAGTTACTAGAAAAAGTGTTTTGACTTGGGGCTGCCACTGCATAATGCTCCCCTTTCCCCTGCTACCAACCTTCCCAGCTGCAAACTGCACCCTATAAACAATCAAATGCCTTTCCATTCCTAAATATGTTACATTGTGAATGGCTCTCTTAAGGTAAATGTCTGCAAAAGTTTGGAATTTTAAGCTGTAAAGTCGCTTTATTTGGATTGAAATAATGGTTTTCTATAGCTAGAGGAATTGATGCAAAACCTGGGTTTTCATTTTTTCTTAAATTTCGAAGTGCCAGTAGCTGGGCAATCCTAGACTGTATGCAAATGTATGCACAGATGCAATTGCTCTCTCACAGTGACCAAAAATTAAGACATTCTTTTATTCAAATGCACTTGGAAAACAAAGCCTTCTATATGTAGTTGTAGGAGATTTAATACTACCGTGGAAATAACATGGAAAATCTGACACTGCTCCTGAACCCTGTGACAGCTTTGCAACTCAAGCACTTCCAAGTGATCTGTTATAGAAACTTCTTAGTTATTAAATAACTTCTTAGTTATTAAATTGTGAACATTTACTTTCTCAGATCCTTTTTTGGTGCTAAGGACCTATTGTAGAAAGTTCAATTCCTGTTTTAAGATCAGATGTTCTGGCTGTAGTGTCAACATCTAAAATGAAACAAGATACAACCCTAAAGCACAGTGGACCCAGTCCTTGCCATGCAGCAGGTGAGCACCACAGTAACCACATAGCCCAAAAATCCCTGGACAGAGGTGAGTGCCCTGCAGATGGGTTGACAGGTTTCCTCAGGAGCTTGTGGCTGAAACTTTCTGCTCCAGCAGACAATAAAAAGGCTGACAGCTGCCCATCATTCCCATTTCACTGCCACATAACTAAGCTGATCATGATTCCAGAAGATGGGAAAGCTGGTTTCAACGTCACTATTGTAAATTGTGAGCTATTATCTCTTGTTTCCATAATGTTTCCACTGTAGCACAGAGCATGATGGATCAAACACAACAAAATTGTGAGGGCTGAAGCTCCACAAGTTCATAGTCAAGCTCTGGAATGCTCCAAAAGCAGCTCTTCAAGGGCAAACACGGTTTGGCCTAGTTAAATATGCTTTGGGGACTGCTGAACATATTATCACCCGGTGGAGAGGAGCTGGCTTTAGAGACTGAAGTGAGAAATGATCTGCAATGAAAATACATTTGGGGCTGTGCAAGCCAAATGTGAAAGCAGCTCTAACTTCTCCCGTGGCAATTCAGTGTGTTCCACTCTCTCTTGTTTTCTGTTCTGTGCTGTGAAGAAAATCAGCTGATGCCAGTTTTATTTATCCTTAGGGGCTGTGTTTCTTGTGTGAGCTGTAGTCCAGATAAGGATGCTATACACGCATCTCTTGCTCTTCTAAAAAGGCAGTGTGTTTAACATGGAAAAATATTTTAAAGGCCATTTGAGAGATCTAATTAGAATTCCGAGGCTCCATCATCTTCAGAAATATAAAGAATCCTGTTTTCAAGCAATCTTTCAGGAGTAAGCTGTATTCATTGGAACCTGCTACTTATGGCTTTGAATGATTTATTCAACCAAGACTCTTTGTTCTAACTAATATGTGTTCTGTAACTAGTCCTCATCAATCACCACGGTAATGCAATTCCACAGTATCACAGTTTACTTCTACCAAAGAAAAAAGTTGAAGGAGAATTCTTTTGGCTATGCGTTTATATTCAATCTTAGAGGTGTTGACTTCTTTTTTAATTGATGGAGACAATAATTTTCAGGGATAGGCCAATCACCAATATCTCATTTAAGCAAATTCTACCATCTCACAATTCTCTATGTTTTTGGAAAAAAATAAGTTCTTGGAGAAAAAGGTCTGCCTCCATTAAACTTGATGCACTAATGTAATTGCAATACTTCATTAATTTGTGGTTAATGCATCGCTGTGTTTTCAAAAATCCGAATGTCACGTTTGCATTTAACAGGCAAGATAAATGGTAAAAGTTTTTGGGCTTTTTTTTCAAGTTGTGCAAACCAGTCCTGAAATTCCTTCTTTTCATAAGTACATTTGCAGAAAAGAAAATTTAATTTCATCCCATGCTTGATTTAAAGCGGTTTGTTGTAATAGCATATCAGCCTATGAATTGATTAAAAGCAATGTTTCAGATCAAATAAGAGAGATTTTGAGACAAACACTGACTAAAACCCATAGAGGGTTTTATTCCAGAGTAAAATCACAGAGGGCAGGAAAAGAATTAGTACTTTTGTGATACAGATTACAGTTTATTACAAATTATTCACGTTATTGATTCTGCAGGAGAGACTACCTGGTCATCAAAGATGTTTTTTCAAATATTGAAGTGTTATCAAGCAGGGCATTAGAATTCCCAAACTGCTCAATAAACTGTTGAAAAGTCCAGTCAAACCTCATGGCTCTGGAAGATATATTCAAAGGTTTATAAATAACAATGACTTTCAGGAAGAAGTACATTCACATCTAATGATGTGCAGCATTGGACTGCTGAATGTAGGTGATTTTTAAAGCCCCATAAAGGTCATTTATTAATCAAAAATTGTATAGTAAATGTGTTAATGTCAGTGACACCTACACTATAGTGACTTCTGCATCATGATATTCCTAGGTTCAGAAACGTCTATTGACATGTGCAACATTATAGCAGGAATAAATTTCTCTATTGTATAGTAGAAAGTGGAGTACATCTGTCAAATTCTCCATCTCCTGTAGGGTTTTCTTCTGTATAGCTGACAGAGTTGTTGAGAACAGCATTATCCTCCCACAGCCCAGAGCTATGACAATATGACCCAAAAATTATTTAGCTCTTATTTCTCACTAATATTTAGCTAAGTTGAACAGTAAAACTTTTCCTCCCTCTTATCAGTGTTCAAACTATGGTATTCAGTGCAAACATCTAGTTCTTAAGCAAATATGTTACTCCAGCTCTTATTTTAGTATATTCAGCTTCTGATACCCTAGTAACTTCCCAGGCATCTCACAACCTACATGAGACCTAGTATAATAACTATAATCCTCCTATCTTCATATTTTTCAGAATTGCATGGAATTTTGGTGAGCACTTCAAACGTAATATTTTGGCTTCAGGCTTTTTATCTATAAAAAAAAGGCTTACTGCATTCCTACTTCTAATAAAAAGTTTCCTTGCTTTGGTGATTCATGCAAATATCAGTGAATTTAAATCGGAGTGAAATTCTTGACCACCAAGTATTTCAGATCAAGTTTTAGAAAAAGTTCAAGACTTAAGACTTTGGTTAAGTCACATAGTATATGTAATAGTCCTTCTAACAGAACTAAACTGAAGTAATGAATAGAAGTAATTTAACATTATTTGCAATGTACAACATTTCTCCTCACACAGTTCGTGTTGTGTGACCAATGCATGCGTACTCATCCTATTTGTGGCAACAAGAACACTCATTTTCTGCAGTATAAATACTCCAATCTTTTATGCTTTTAAAAACCTATTTTAAACATTTATATAAAGTCTAATACATGTTTCTAGACCCAGTTTTGCTGCGTAAGGAACAAGGTAATCAGAAACTAAATCTACGGTTCTGTTTTTGCAACTGGATTTGCGTCAACACGCTGACTCATTAAATAAGGATCTGATTGCATTTTAGAAATTGTGATAAAATAAATGACACTGAAGAAATAAAGTCAAATTATTTATACAACAGTTATAATCTGAACACAAGGAATTGAGAGGTGCTTTGTATAATATATATTATCCATGTATATAAATACTGTAGGTGGCTATCTTGTGATGTCTTAGGTTTAAAATGCACTGGTCCATTGCTGAATGGAAAAACAGGAACATTAGACTGCACTCTAATAATCCTTACTTGAATTTCCAATTACTGCGCCAAAAGATCAGAATTTGGTATCCCACCTTTATCTTCAGATTAAGTTTAATCAAAGCAGCCTTCAGGGAACTCTGAGAAAGAATTATTGTGAAAATATAATAAAATTGTTGGAATTAAATTAATTGTCTGAAAGATTTCAAAGTGGACATAGTGACTTAGTAGATTTTGATTAAATGAATGTAAAGTCTTGAATAACAACAGAACGAATGGAAATAGACTTTATTACACTAAATCAAATAACTATTTGGCCAATGACACAAATATTAACTGGCTGCATTAGAAAAAAACCCATAGAAACCTAGTTTGGGTTTGAAAGAGTATCACATGACAAAACCTTGGGGTGAAGAAATAAAAACCAGAAAAAAAAATACAGTTTCCTGCTTTTGAAATTGCATGGAGCCTCCGGCAACCATGAAATAATCTGGTAGTGCTGAGAGGCTGGGAGGGAGAGAAAAGGAAAAGGACAGACTGAGCAGAAAAATCTGCATTTTTTTTCCTTTTCAATTTAAACAGGAGCAGAAAGGAGAATCTCTTACACCACTCCACACTCAGCTACTCAGGATTATTCCAGTAGGAGCTAAAAATGACTTGTATATTTCTTCACTTGACAGCGGGGGAGTGTTCGAGGTAGGACTTCCTACATAAACCCCTTGAGCACGAGGGCTGTGGTAATTATGTATGTAAATCAATATTTTGGCATAGAACTTGCAAAAAACAACAAAAAAAGACACACTAAAGTTTTATTCAGCAGCTCCACCATCTAAGCAAGGAACACACACACACACACACACACACAAAAAAAAGTTTTGCATTTATGAGAATGCCACATCTTCAGAATCATAAATCTCATTTCTTACAAAATAGCAAAAATCTTCTTGACTTTGGAAAAAACCAAACTAGACATTTAATATGTAGATTATAGCTTGAAATTGGTTTAATTAATGCTAGATACCTAAAGGAAAGAATTCATGCTTGAGTACAACATAATGTTACACTCCAGGTATGAAATTCTGTCATAAAATATTACTATCTTATTAGATTCTTACAAGGTTATTAGAAAAAGCTTGAGAATATTTACAGATTATATTCAGCTAGTATTTTATATTTAATATACTTTAATACACAGAGAGATCAAATAAAAAAATCATTATATTAAAACCCTTTACTTCTTACTTCATTTTTTGCATTTGTAATATTTATTAATATTGTGCAACAGCTAATCATACCAACAAATAGTGCAGCCAATGTCAAAGAGTATTATACATTTAATTTCTCTTCAAGAAAATGAGACTTTTTTTCCTATTGTAGCACTCATTGCCTCCTTCTAGAAAAAGAATGTAACTGGTTTTGCATCCCGATATTTCACTTGAAGTAACAAAGATAATGTTTCCAGGGATGATGAATACCAAAGGTTGTTACAGCAAAGTGATATAGATTTGTTGTTCTCTAAAATGGATGATAATATTTGAAATTCCATCTTAGATTCACCCAGAGATGATGATGTTACATAGCATAACAAAAAGTATTGTCTCATTTCATTGTATGAAGGGAGCTACTTGCCTCTCCTGCATATTCAGGTTTGCATGTCTATAGAATCTCATCTTTTGACTTTTTAAAAATATTTTAAAATACTTTTTGTATTGTGTTTTTAGATAGTTACAACAGTGTAGTTCAAATGCTAGAAACTTAACAATTGTGTTGATATGTAATGTCTCAGATTGGGAGGTTGACTTTTGATGAGATAAGAAGTCTTTGACATGTAAAAGAATGGTTGTGTATTCAATTATTCTTGCTTTTCCTAATTGTTGTCTCTTCCAGAGAAATGACCATAATGGCCAGGTTACAGCACTCTACAAGACATACTGCCTGAACAGCAAAAGATTACAGAGCTTCCATGTACAGGACACAGCCTGACTTTTAGTCAACACTGTAATACAAACATACTGGCACAAGAAGACAAAACCCCTCACACTTGAACACAATGCACTGTTTATCCTTTACTACACTGTTGTTCAAGCATATTTGCATGTACATATATTACTGAAATCAGTGTTTAATCTGTCTGCAGAATTAGGTTACACACTCATAACTTCTTCAACTGATTTTTCATACTAGCACCTGATTTTTCAAGCCAGCACCCTTTTTCAGACTGTCATACTTTTTCAGTGTTGCAGAAGGGAATTTCAATAATTCACAACAATCCTTTATATTGTTCATCTGTAAGCATTCAACTCAGACCCTCCAGCAATGCTGTATGTCATATAGAACAGTATAATTACTATTGTTGGTAGTGGTTTTTCTTTTGAGAACTGGTTAAAAAATTATGCACTTTGCATATTTGAATAATTTATCATCTATTAAAACTATGTTCATCAGAGCAATCTGCACAAATGTCTTGATCAAAAAAGTGAAAGCAAAATGATATGTCATATTAACACATTTAGGGTTTGAAGTGCATAAGCCAGTCTGGAATTTGTTTAATTTAGTATATGAGAGTTTATTCTAAAGGGTATAATTTTGTTCTTTCTGCTTATATGGCCACTATAATGTGACGTGTTACTTGCCATCAGCAGAGCAGGGTAGTTATTTTTAGCTGTCTCTGACAGAAAGACAAATTTCTTTTTATTGTTTTCTTCTCTGATACAGATGAATATACACGTACTTTTCTGCCCTCTATTCTGCTTCCATTAGCTTATAAGCAAGAAATGCAGTATTTTGCTTCCCTAGTTTTCCCACTCTAGCAAATCGGTGCTTGAGAATTGCTCCACTGTTTGAAAGAGCTTATACATGAAAAGGCATCATCGGGAAAAAAAAAAAAAAAAAAAAAAGTGATTTCTTCCTAAACGTTGTGGTGGGAGCAGTGTGGGTGTGTGGTACCAGCTACACTCATGAGCTGAGCAAACCACACAGGGAAAATGTTGAGGGGACAGGGGCAGGGCAGGGCTCATCATGTGCTGCAGTGGGACCCATGAGGCAGAGGCTTCACTCACAGCCAGCGTGTGCCTGTGCTTCCTTTCTGTTTGCTGTGTAGCTGGGTCTTAGCAAGTGTGGTGGCCCAGAGGGGCAAGGCAGGGCTCAGGTGTCTCTCAAACTGGCAAGAGGCATGAAGAGTAACAAGGATTTTACAGGTGTGTTGGTAACAAGCAGAAGTCCAGGTTGATTTCTGCTGCTCAAGAGAGTCCTTGCAAACCTTGAGATGGTCTTATGAAGCCCACCAAAATGAGCACAGTCTTGGAGACCATGACAATTAGAGAAACTTTAGCCTAGGAAAAAAAAAGGAGGCCATGACAATTAGAGAAACCATGACAAAAAAAAAAAAAAAAGACCATGACAATTAGAGAAACTTTAGCCTAGGAGAAGAAAGGAGACTCAGAGGATCTGGTTGTCCCAAGGTAGTTGTAGAGAAGGTATAGATGCTCTCTTCACAAGGATCCACAGTGATTAACAGGAAATGAGCACAAGTTGCTTCAAGGGAAATTTCACCTAAGACATTCCACTAAGAAAAAGCTCATTCACCATGAGAAAAATTGTATGTTGGAATAGTTTGCCCAGAAAAGTTATGGAATATCCCTTGCTGGAAATATACAGGATTGTGCTTTACAGAGCCCTGGGTGATTTAATCTAAAGTTCAGTCAGATGATCTCCAGAGATCCCTTCCACTGTAGACTTTTCTATTATTCCACATTTCAGTGATTCTATAGTTTTGCTCCTTGGACTTATACCACCTGATAATATGATAGAGTGAGACATAAACCACAGAAATGAAGGCACAAAGCTGTTGCCAGTGGCAAGCTGAATAATGCATGAAAATATATAAAATACTATGCATAAATTCTATTAATTATGTTTTCTCAGGTGTTTCTGATGGTTGATTATTTGGCTCAGTTTTCACTTGGAAGATCAGGTTATTTACCTGGAAGCTAGAACAAGTTAAATATGAGGATAAGATTTGTTCTTGAAATGTAAAAGATCCTACAGAAATTTACATCTCTAAGCAAACAAAGTTCAAAACAGTTCAAAAACTGTTCCAATTACAAAGCAACCTTCAGAACTGTACATCATCTGGAGCCCCCGGGGAATTTACCCCTGATTGGTATTCAAGAGGAACTCCAGTACTTTTATTTTTTAGGATGATATGCTGCATAGACCCAGTATTAATGGAATGACATTCAGCTGAGATATAATAACCACCCTCTTCATCAATGCTTTCAGATGTTTCTAATCTTTCCATCAAAGAGTCATCTGTGTTTTAGACAAATGATATGCTAGGAATGATAGATGCTTAAAGTGGAAGTGGCCTCCTTCGTATTGGATATTTCCTTGTTTCATACTCTGAGGTTCCTGTTCCTTGTCCTGTATTACCACTTGCATTAAGATCTGTGCATGTGATTGTGTTTTGTATTGTTAGTCAGTCTGTTTATAACTAAGAAGGGATTCTTAAAACAAAAGTTTTTCCAGTTCTAAGCCAGTGTTACCTATTGCCCTAGGTATTCTGAAATTCATATAAATAAATCATTTCACCTATATTACTTATGGTATTTCTACATTCCAAGTCTTAAACATGATGCAGACTTTCACTTTTTTCCAGATGTTTCCATTTTTGATCTATTTCTAATTGCTGACAGCTGTATTCTCCTCATCTATTTATTGAAAAAGGAGACCAAAAAAAGTATATCACCTTACAACTACACCTTTCAATTGGACAGGCTTCCAAGACTTTTGATGAAGGACAGCAGTCTGTGTTTCATCCTCGTCATACTCTTATTTCAAAACACAGAAAATGGCCTGAGGAAATGACGAGCTTACTGCTTTCTTATATTCCTAGTGTGCATGCTGGAATTACAAGGTTCTGGACTATTCCTGTATGAACAATGTGTCTGGTAGCACAACATGGAAAGATTTAATATTCATAACATTATAAGGTTGAGCTACACTATGAGCAAAATCAGACAAAAAGCCCTCAGAGCTAGTTAAGGGGAAAATTGATGAAATACTGTGTCATAGAGAAAAAATTGTCAGTTTATTTAGTTTAAACTGAATCAGGACAAAAACAAGTTATAAATTTATAAATGAATAAACAAAACTTGCAATTATTGTCAGGGTCAATATCAGTAGTAAAACATAAATCACACTATAAGACACTTTCAAAATCTATCAAACACCTAAAACTGTCTAAACATTTTTAATAAGTAGTCTCCTAAATTTATAATCATGAACACACACTGAGACAGATGTTCACAGACCTACCATCACACCCATGGCATCCTCAAAGGATGTCTGGTTTACAAGCACTATTGCTCCTTAAAATGCACCAGTTACCCTGCTTGCATTTTGTCCTGTAAGACATAAATGCTACAGCCTTATAGGTGCCTGTGTTGCTCTTTACCACACATTAATTCACAAGCTGCTGAGAAAGCACCTCATGAGTTCTTGTGCACAGACAAACCCAAGGCGTGTGTCCCTGTTTCTCGTCAACTGAGCTGCTGCCCCATCAGCTGCAGAGCAGGCAGCTCGTGGTGTCTCACAGGTGATGCCTAAAGAGGCTACCTGGAACAGCTGCTAGACAGTGTTCAAGGAATAAAGTAGGTATTTATTAAAAGGCCTTCACAGGGCAGTAGAAGAGCCCAGCTGTGGTTCTACCCTAGATGGATCCAAGATGGATCCAAGATGGACACCTGGTCACGAGTCTTCACACTTCTATAAGTTTTGATCCATTTTCATTTTGGGGTTAATTGTCCAATTACAGCTGCAGGTTATGAAGTCTCACCCTCCCAGTTTGCTCTCCTCAATTCACCTTTGTTTATACTTTTTTGGGCCTGAAGCTGCAACAGTGTCCTTGGTTCTCAAGTTGGAGAAGATTGTTTTGTCTAACTACCCTCTGAAGAGAACTTGCTAACACTTTATGTGAAGTTTGGAATAACACACTAAGGCAGTACAGGATCTGAAAAATATGAAAGATAAAACTTAAGCCATCACGGGGGGTTTGCTCTTGCTGGCCAAAGCAAACATGATGTTGTTGGGGCAAATTTTGGCAGTGTTGAACCAAGTTTTGATGGCTGCTGTTTCCACTCCAAGGTCGCTAATTCCTGCTACGATTTTTCATGATTCTTTTATACTGCTTTCAAGATGAATTTATTCTTTATTTTCAAAGTTCCTCCATTACTGTGTAATCCTGCTGATGGCAGTCTTTCTATTACACATGACCAGGTTTTGGCAAACATACCTTTTTTTTTGTGTGTTTGACACACACACACACTGATTTCTCATTCTTACTAACAAAGTGTGTTAGTATTTTAAGATTATAAATCTTAACAGAAAAGATTTGGCAAGGACAGACAGAGTGAACATTGTCACAATGGAATACAAAATACTCCTGCTAGAAATAGGTAGAAAGGCTTCTACTCAAAAAGACCTTTGTCTGGAATTGAGCATGTGCATAAAAATAAATAAGCGTGGCACTATTATTAGTACTTTAAAATCCCTTCACTTGACTATGGCCTAAATGTAAGAGAAGTGTCTGTGTTGTGATTGCAAATACAACATCTGAAACATGAAAACAAACTCAGAAGGGATATGGTGTGTCAATGCATGTTTGTGACCAAAAACCACAAACCGGTGGCTTAAATGTAGTTACACTACAGATGACACTGCAAATATAGCTTAATTTCTTAGCTGCATTGCTTCTCTTTGTCTGCCTGCTTGGATATCCCTTTTTGCTTATTATCCAGCCAAATGTAGACTTTATGAAAGGAAATATATCTTTATTTTGTTTGTTCTCAAGAATAAGCCCTTTCCTTGATATGACAGAAGTTGTATCAGGAAAGAAGGAAAGAAAGAATGTTGTGATTTTGTTAAAAAACCTTTCTCAGTTTGATTCAGCATAATGCACTAACCTGTGCTGTCAAAGGCTTCTCTGATTGTAAGAATCCATTGGGAAGGCAGATTTTTAATCACATTGTGTAAGCAATCCATATTACAAACTTGTATTTCGTATGACTGATGGGTCTTCATGGACATCACATGTGTTCAGCACTAATAATCTAATTATGTAAAGTGAGTTACTTACACAGTTTGTGTTGAAATCACCTGCATCACGAATTATGCTAGTAAGAAGAATTTGACTCTCTACTTTCCTATAAACCAATTTGGAAGAATTGAACACCAGCACACTTTAGCATACATGCTAAAAATTTTTAGTTACATACAGGAACCAGAACTTTTTTCATCACTGAATGCTTTTACCTTCATCTTCCAGTGGTTGGATCAAGTCATAGCCCTGACTGTTATATTATTTTCTATTATAAAATCAGCATATCCTGTTAGGATTTTTATAGCTCTTGATGAAATAACTCATTTTAACTTCTCTAAGAGAAGTTATTGTGTGTTTGCACCTCTCTCACTGAGGTGATTAAATGGCAACACATTAGCTAATTTAGGTCTTTGGGGTAAAGAAAGAAAGCAAGTTATTAAAAGGAATTGATGCTGGTATCAATGAGTTTCACAGACTGACTGCCTACCCAGCTCAGCAGTGAACTCTGTTATCCTCACCTTTTTTAGCAGTCTTCACTGATATATCGATGTCAAACACAAAGTGATTTTCATGAGCATTTCAAGGAAATGAGACATTTCTGATTTAAAGGCCATCTTCCAGTGCCTGAATTATGGATACCATAGCTGGAAATCTATCCAAATCAGAAAAGAGCCAAATGACAAACAATCCTGTTTACTTTGAAGGATTATCCTTCTCTATGTATAGACAAGTGTGTGTTAGCTTATCATTTTCTGGCCAGAGAGCTGCATGGGACACTGAGATTTTGATTAGCAACCAGAATTCACGCTTTTCAAACTCCATTAGGTCCAAAATGGGGTTCCCTCTACAGTAAACATGTAAGACCTACACTGCTTCTCTAGGACTTTATATCAGATCTTATGGCATGAGTTTGATTTCACACACTTAGAGATCTACTCCCTTCTCATGGGAAGAAAGCCAAAATACCTAATAATGTTTAATCAAATATGAATTATATTAATCATGGAGAAGGACTAAAATGGGAATACCTCCAAGACATAATTACTTTAGGACATTCTATCTTAAAAGGGATCCTAAAACAATTTCCACAGACTCTTACAAGAAAGTTGAGTTAATAAATTTCCTTAAATTAAATTCAGATAAAAGAAATCTAAACTCAGTTATTAAATGTATAAAGCTATCGGATATCTTTTGAAAATGAGAATGGAAGATTTTCTGAGGCCTGAATAAAAACAAAATTTCTTATTCTGGAGGTGTTTGGAATGGCAATACTTTTTTTCTTCAGGATTTGTACGTTGGTATCAATATTAAGGTAAAGATGGTGATCAAAATAAAGGTGTATTTTCACATATGAGCACACTGTGGTCCTAAGGTTCACATGGTGGATTCTGGAAGCAGCAACTAGCCATTCACAGATCATTGTGAAAACACAAAATTGTCAAAGATGTCACTTTTTTGCATACTCAAAAAATGGATGACTATACACCCCATGGGGTACAAACATCCAAAGAATTCAAATTTACTTCAGTTGCTGCTGAAACAAAACCAGACTGAAGATGTAGATGCTAAGGCCCTCTGGCCCTGTGGGCTTTTTTTCATTTTCAAAAAAATCACTGAGCAAGTAAGAATGTTTACTCATTACCTACAAATATGCTCTCCATGATCCAAAAAGTAAACAAAACCCTAAATCTAAATAGAAGTAATTTATATTCTTTCTGGTTAAATTTCATGATAATATGGAATTGATCATTAAATACTTTCATGCAGTTTGTTACGCCAGCTGGAAGATTTTTGTCCGTTTTCTTTCTTTTGCCAAGCATTTCTTCCTTGAAAATATACAAATTCTTTTTGACCCCAAAAAAATAAATTTAACATTCAAAAATTAATTTCATTTTTGTATTTGAAATAAAAAAGATGAGATGAAGAGGAGTCTTAAGTAACAGCAGATATCTGTATTCTGCTGTGAGTCCTGCTGTCACAGGAGTTCATCAAAGTTTTTCTCTGTCCTTGCAGGAAACAGTTTGATTTTTTTACAGTGTATGTACAAAAAAAAAAAAAAAAAAAAAAAAGGAAAATGCACAAAAACCCAAATGCACATATTAAATAGGTTTCCTAGAAGTTGCTACTAATTTAGGGTGTACAGTTCTGAAGATCTACAGGGGAGTTTGGCAAGAAACAAACTAGACTTTGGGAAAAGCATAGCTGCATTGGCCTTATTAGAGAGGTCCATAAGAGGCAGAGTTCCAAGAGCAGGGGTGTTTTAGAGAAAAGTATTTTGTGCTTTTAGATTTTATCCATGTAGAAGAAAGTGCCATGATTTGAACAGAAAAGTTGTGAATTACAAAGGAACATTATTATTTTTTAATACTGAGCATTATTTATTAGTACAGAGGTATTTAAAAAGCAATCTGCAATCATAATCCTTTGAAGAAAATTTATTTAGCCGCCAAAAACTAATGCTTATTGAACCCCAGAAAAAAAACTAATTACTGAGACTGGTTACCCTCTTCCCATACAATTATTTTTCAGTGAAATTCTTGCCTGTCAGAAGTGCTTGCCAATTTGAGCCCTCAGCATGTTACCAGGTCAGCTCTGATTCTTTCCCTCTATTCTTAATGAGAAATGTCTTCTAAAAAAGTATTCTCCAAGTTCTGTGCTTCCAGTTCATAAGCCTAAGTTTTGTTCCCAGTATTGGTGGTATCTGTCCCCATTCTCTGGCTGAATGTCTACTTCTCATGAGGTAAAGAGAGACCACCAAATTGAGGCTTGTTTTCTTTTCATTTAAGTTCAAAGAGCTTAGTAAGGCTGCCAAGCTGACATCCAATTGATGTTATATCATGAAATTAGTCTTTCTAGTCACTGAAGTATAATGCAAACTCATTCTCAGAGCGAAATACTGGGAAAAAAATTTCCATGCAGCTGAAGAAACTCATGGAAGAGAGGAACTTTTGCTTGACAAGGCAATCAAAAGAAACCAGAATAGTGGTGGCTAAATTTCAACTAGACTTTCATTGTCAATGAAAGAAGGAAAATATTCCTGTTTTCACTGGCAAGGCACGTATACACTCATAGGTGGAAAACACATGTGGAAAAGACACCCTAAAAAGCCCCTAACAGGAGCAATTACCTCTTCTTTTTGGAATCCTTGCAGAATCAGAATCACCCTGAAAACTCCTCCAAATCACCCGAACTAATAATCTTATTCTTTATTGAAATAAAGTTTCTCATGACAGGAGAAGTAGATGTCAAATATGTCTGCATGGGACATCAGTACTTCTGAAAGTGAGTGTAGAATGAAAATGCCAGTGAAAGGGCAGGGATGGGCTGGCCTGGAGGTTTGCCAGCAGAAGATGAGCATTTCAGTTGCTGTGAGGAAGGTTACCAGGATATTGTGTTAATTGCAAAAATCACCTATTAAGTATTTCAGTCATGAGTGCATTTGTTCATTTAAGGGCAAATTTAAGTCCGTATAGTTCAAAACCTAACTAGTGGTGTTTCATTTGGCAGGAAAAATGCTGGATAGGATCCAAATATGAAGCCTTTATGCGTGTTAGTCTTCCCTAGGCCTAGGGAAATGGATGTTATTTTAAAGCATACGAGTTCATGCATTTTTATTAGCATGTGCTTAGAATACTATTTCACAGTTAGCAGCTACCAGAGACACATTAAACTTGCTTTAGAAATATGATGTCTAGTCATGATCAATGCTAAGGATGATGCCTGTGCTGTTTGCAGCTTGACACTTGCAAATAAGCTATTAATTCTGATGTGCTTGCTAGCTTGTTGTGCAATGTCTGAGTTCATCCAGGCGATACAACTGAAATTGATTTCTCTGTGGAAAAGAACCGAATTAAACAGATTCATCACACGAGTAGGTATCACACAAGATGGTGTTGACATAGCCTGACCACCATGGCAGTGGTGCTTCCAAAGTTAACTGGGGCTTCTTTTAATTCCTCATTCATACATCTGTATGGACCTCTGTACGGTCCTCTGCATGGACCACTGACAGGAAAAAAGAATCATCTGCCTATTACCCATATTCTGTACTGAATAGGACACCTCCAACAGGACACCTCAGATTACATATCTTTCAGATGTGGATCTCACTCTTTCTCAGACTTTCACATTTTCCACTAACTTTTGCATACATAGGGCAGTAAAAAGGATAATGCTAAAAATACATTGAAATAAATTATGCTATTCCCTTAGTCAGTAAACAATCTGTTCTCTATGAATGACAGCAGGAAAAAAATCAATAAAAAAGATGTTATTCTTAACTTGTGCTGAAATAATTGATTGCCATACCAGTGATGGGGCGATGTTTGTTCTTTACTACTGTGGATGTGGATGTCTGACCTATCTGACTGTAATACGATGAAAAGAACATTTGGTAAAGAAGAAAATGAAAATTTTAAAACACTTGTTGCTTCTATATACCTGCAATTGTATGTCTTCCTTAGACATAGCATGGCAAATCTCCTTTTCTCTCCATTTTAGATTACAGTTGCAGCCTTAGAAATGTGCTTTTTGTACATGTCATAACTGGCAGCAAAAGCTGCTCTTTGAAGTCATCTGTTTGGGTCTTCTGACCCTGAAACTTGCTGCAATACTAGTCTAATGTCCTCTCACCATTTCACAAGGAGTGTGACACAACTCTGGAACTGGTGATGGTTCAGAAAAGGAGCTCATCTCTGTCTTTGGAGGTTTGTAAGACATCCAGATACAGCCACAACAAGCATGATTGAGTTGATGATTGTCTGCCTTGCAGTGGGATATTGGACTGCATGACCCCAGGGGAAGAAATAAATTACCTCCTTTTTACATCTATTTTTGTATTTAAGCTTGGAATTGAAATCTGCCCATAGGGCACAGTCAGAAAGAGATTAACATTGTGAAATGAAGATGCATTCTTAAATGAAGATCAAAAAGGAATAATGAATACTTTCAAAACACAAACAGTGCCTGATACTTTGTATTTTTCAATCTGTGTCTCTGAGTAGTGCCCAGGAAGGATGCTGAGCTAGGAAATGCTGGACTCTGTACTGAATGTAATCTGATGTTTAGGCAGCAAAATGATGCCAAAATGTTTCTCTGGAGCTGCTGATTATCTATGATTAAGAATTGAAGTGGCATGAATACAACAACTTTAAAACTTTTCTTCTGGAACTTCACAGTCTGAAGCCACAGTTTATTCGTGAGTCTGCAAGCTTGACAACCTGAAAATTTGAGTTATAATGGCAAAGACACTAAAATGAATCATGGGCTGGTGTTCACTATGCTGAAGATATGGCTTTGCTTGTAGAAGGAAAATGAGAACAGAGATGCAGGGGACAACGTTTGTACCGAATTTCTAGACAAGCTAGAACTTTCTAGGACTGTTTCAAGACTGACTTCTGAGACAAGTTCTGCAATAGATTTTTACTCTCTTAGGAGCTATCTTTCACTGCAGGAGCCATAAGCCACCACACATTCAATGATATTTTAAATGGACGCTTATTTTTCTAAGAAGTCACAGTCAAGGAGAGGAAAAGAGAGAAAGTTTTCACTCTGAATTTATCATGAAAGCTTTCACACTGCACTAACTGGACTAAACTGACAATATTGCCACACTAGAAAAAAGGGGTTTACTTCCAGCAGCAAGTGGAAATAATGACTCTAGTGAGGGTTTATTATCTCTCCAAGGTCTCAGTATCTTTGTTGGACGATGACGAATCAAGAAAATTTCAGTTCAATTTGAAAAGTTATCTTCTTACTGGAATTCAAAAGAACTATTAGTAGTTTAGCTTAGTGTATAGGAGAAGTATTATTATGTCAACATAACATTAAACATGCTGAAGTTCTTACTGCATAAATCCTTACTCCAAGTGTGGCATTAACATAGACTTTCACATTTAGATAGGGAGTGGAAATATCATTTCATAAAAGCATCAAACTCAACTCTGCTGTAAAATTTCATTACCTGCTTTAGAAAGCAAAAATTAGAAAACAGCAGAAAGTGCCTGTATGCTGAAAATCTAATTAATTTCTATTTTTTTCACTTTTCTTCCACACAATTACATATTTATTACTATGACTGTAGAAAACTGGGTGAAATATTCAAAGCTACTAGAGTGATCATCACAATGTTTTTTTTTTACTGTGCTATTAGCAGAACTATCTTTTTTCCACTTGTAAGCATTTTCTATAGAGTATAATTTTCTTTGACATGAAGAAAATCGGTTCTAATTTAATACCTATACCAATGGATTTTGAATGGATTTTTACATTAATTTTCATGGTAAGTTACTTATGTTTTTTCATGCTTATCTGAACAAACATTTGAGCAGTTATTGTAATTCACTTCTTATTATTTGAACTGATATTTTTATTGTCGAGACAATTAGCAATTAATGAAGTGGGAATTGAATCCACTAAAGATCAGAGCTGATTTTTCTTTGAACTAATTTATGAGGCTTTAGTTATTTAGCTCAATAGCCTTTTTTATTGATAAAACTTCTTGCTGTTTCCTAATAACACTGAACAAATGACAAATCACAAATTGCTCATTGCTAAATGCACCTATGCACTTCAACTGATAAAGTACTGAAATGTGCCAATGCTGACATAAATAATCCTTTTAGTTGCAAATAATAACAATTATAATCATCATCATCGTCATCATCATCATCATCCTCATCATCGTCAGTTCTGAAAGGTAGATTTGGAAAGGGAGAAATGGCAGAAGCATTGTTATTCTGCAGAGTGGCTTGTATTTATATATAAATATCTCAGGTATATTGATCTATGTTGTTCTAGGTAGTGTAGAAATTGTAATACAAGAAAAAAAATCCTATAGAAAACAACCTATTATAGTAAAAAGCAGTTCTAGCTGATGAATGAAAAAACAAGTCAAGATGGGTGAAGAGAAGCAGGAGGTATCATCTGGAAACAAATAAGAATGATTAGATATTAATTTTTCCAGGTAGCTGAAGTGATGGTGCTATATTTCTGCTTTTGGTTTCTAAGCAGAAAAGTGTTTCATTGCTCCTGAAGATGGTGGGTAATAGCATGTTTTCGATCCATGTGTGCTGTGCATGTCCTTTGCAATCAATCTATTCAATGCTGTCAATGCAATGTATCCATAGCACTACAGAGCTGGAAAATAAATACCCATCATAGTAGCTTGTCTGGTGTATCCTGGACTCTGGATTTTGTGTGTCAGTGCTGTGGCGTTCATTTTCACATGTGCAGGAACTGTGAATTCCAGACAGAATGAAATTTTGTTCAAATGACTACTACACAAGACCCTCTTTGAAATAAAACATAGAGCTGGATATGAGTGTGCACATGAAAATTTGGGTAAAAAATTTCTCTGAAAATGAAGGACAGAACCTGATTTCTCTCCTCACATTTTCAGTTTGTTGTCTATTGCAGTGCTACCTGAGGTCTTTAAATTATTTGTGTTCCCATTCTCCTCTGTGTAAATACAAGCAGATCACTCTTTCAGTAAGGGTAACATTTTTATATCATATTTTTTAGTTTAATTTTATTTGTTGTCATGACCTTTCATAGCAAGATTTTATATTTAAGATAAATTTCAGTGGCATTTTCCCCCACACAAGACCCAAACCTGGGACAGGTCAGACCTGGTTGTGTCTATAGACATGAACAAGAGGCTGAGAAAGGGACAACTGCTGTGGAAAGGGACCTGGGGGTCCTGGTCAACAGAAAGTTGAATCTCAGTGAGTGGTGCCCTGGCAGCCAGGAGGGACAACCCTGTCCTGGGGGACATCAGGCACAGCACCACAGCCAGGCAAGGGAGGGGATTGTCCTGCTCTGCTCTGAGCTGGGGCAGCCTCACCTCCAGTGCTGGGGGCAGGTTTGGGTGCCACAATGTCTAAAAAAACACATTTAACTACTAAAGAGTGTCCAAAGGAGGGCTGCAAGTGAAAGGACTTTTGGGGAAATGGTACAAGGAGCAGCTGAGGTCACTTGGTCTGTTCAGCCTGGAGGAGACTGAGGGGACCCTCACTGCAGACATAATTCCCTCATGAGCGGAAGAGGAGGAGCAGGCACCCATCTCTGCTCTGTGGTGACCAGTGAGAGGATCCAAGGGAAGGGCCTGAAGCTGTGTCAGGGGAGCTTTAGGCTGGATATCGGGAAAAAGTTTTTCACTCAGAGGCTGAACAGTGGAACAGGCTCCCCAGGGAGGTGGTCACAGCACCAAGACTGATAGAGTTGAAGAAGCTTTTGGACAACACTCTCAGGGACACGGTATGACACACGAAGTGTCCTGCACAGGGCCAGGATTTGGACTCAATTGGACAAGTCTCTTCCAACTCAGCAACTTCTATGACTGCATGAGTCTGTGAAGAATTTTATGTAACCAGTAGAAAATATTTTTCTCAAGGATTCTTGGAATTCAAATTTGCTTGAGGATGGCAGGGAAAAGAACTTGCAACACACAGCTAGATTATTTTTTTTTGTACTGATAGACATTTATAGCTGTTTGTAAGAGAAGAAGCACTACTTATGTAAAAGCAATCAATTACTCTCAGCAGTAGAAATGAGCATCGTTCAGCAGAGAGACAGTAAAGACACTGCTCTGTTTGCTTAGACAATATGAGACAGTAAAAGAGAAATCCTGCCTTTTAATACTCTCGATCTCACTCCAGCCTTTCCTCAGGAGGCAGAATGCTGCCATAAGGGTGCTCTTGTGGGAATTCTAGCACTGGCAGTCCAGGAGATGACTGTGCAAGACTGTGCTTTATCAAGAAGTTAGGACAGAGCAAGGCCTTCTCATCTCAGAGTGGACAGGGCAACAAAGTAAAGATTTTGGGCAGAGACTTTCCTGGAAATTGTACCTCCTAGAGCCAGGATTGTAAATTCAAAAAAGTAGAATAAAGCTATGGGTTTTTTACATTTTCTTACATATTTTGCATGGAATTTTATTTTTCACAGCTTCTGTGTAAAATGTTAATGTTTTAGTGTATTTTTAATTTGTTTCATCTCTACCTTAGAGAAATAGCCAATATGTTTTGCCTCTGTGTTTTTCTAAGAGATTTTTAAGTAACTTTCTATTTTGTTTCTCTGAATGTTTGTTTTACAAATCAATGGAGGGCATATTTCCTGTGTTTGATGATGGCTTCGGATGAGCAAAACCAAGAGCATTTTGGGGATCAGGTGAAGGATTCCTCTTCCAAACAAATATTTTGAACAGGCATGACATCAAACACAAAAAACCACCAAATTTAGCACAACTTGCATATGTATTCTGGCTTGAATTAACAGGTTTGTCACTCCAAATTCACCATTTTCGCAGCCATGGGTGTTATCAACCATTACTTTCATCTTAAACAGCTGTTGAGAGTAGACTTTATTTTTCTGTATCCAGAAAAGAAGGGATAAGAAGGCATTTTCTGGCTTTTATGCAGTGACAGTAAAGAAGCAGAGAAGACTAACCAGTGGGTACACGAGTCGTTAACCATGTCAATGATCAGAAAAAGAAACTTGCTATTGGGAGGAAAGGCTTAAAACCAGAAGATTTGGCAAGGACAAGTGATCAGCTTCAAAGTGACCTTTTATCTGGGAATACTAAAAAAGTCAGTGTGGGAAAACGCCATTTCTTATGCCAAATGTTGTGCATCCTCTGCCTGTTTTGGGAAGAAGAATTCCTGTGGAGAGATAAAAGACTCTCAGACATGCCTGAAGCCTTTTGTTCAGTGGGGCAGGCAACAACCCTCCCGTGGGATGAACTAGACCCAACAGACTCCTGTGTCCCTGTATGTCCCTGTTTGCTGGGATGAACTAAGCCAAACAGAGCCTATGTCCCTGTTTTATTAGCAAGATGAGGAAATGAATATACTCTTTGCATTTTGGCTGTGGTTTGATGGTTGCCCTGGTAACCTGTATGCATCCATTCACACACCTGCAAATGGTTGTATCACCAAGTGAAGATCATGAAATCTTGTGCCTCCTTCACCTACAGTCGCACACTTTAATTCAATGTCAGACAAAGTCTGCTGTACTACTCAGCCATTATACTACTCTTCACACACAATTGCATTATTCTCCACATAAAAAAATAAAACACTTGTTCCTCCGAAATCGACTACGCTTTTTAACGCATGGACCATAAATTTACTGTGTAACATAAACTATCTCATAGTATTATTTATAAAAGGAACCAAAAATATTCAAAATCTAATGCGTTTGTTTATATTGGTACCAATTTTAATATAAGTGCATCTCAATTTCATCAGCTACTACTTGCTTCTTGTTACCATGACAATTCAGTATCTTAATATCCCTAACAAAATCTACTACAGAAAATAAATCTATTCCATGGGCTAGTTAAAAAAACTGACAACCCACCATCCTACGTATAGAATGAGAAAAGCACAGTTTAAGATCAAAAGGAGCTCATGAATCAACAAAATATCAAGGTATATTAACATCTCAGGCATATTTGAATTGTCAAAGAGCAGCTCTTCATGTAAGTTCAATGTTTAGATAGTTGACTTCAGATGCGAAAATTGACATGATTTGTTTGTTTGTTTGTTTTCAGTTGCAGGTCATCCACAAATTCCTCTAATTGTCTGATAATAATTTTTTCTGCATTATTTTACGTAGCTATAATTTTCCACCATTTAAAGCAAATCAAAAATTCAGATAAATTATTTCAGAAGGGCATTCTGCAGGAAAGCTTTTGTATCAGGAGACAGTAAATGATAATTTTCCAAACTAGATAAAATAAAATGGGCAAACTGCCTTTGGAAATTCACTTATGTCATGGTTTAACTCCAGCGAGCAACTAACTACCACACAGGTGCTCACTTCTGGCAATCGAAAAAACCAACTTGTAAGTTGAAAAAAACAAGGGATGCACAATACAATTGCTAACCATCCTCTCAGTGATGCCAAAATCCCATCCCTGAACTGTGATCAACGCTCTCTTCCAGCTAACTCACACAGTTTGTATTCTGGGCACGACATTCTCTTTCATGGAATATCCATTTTGCCAGTTTGGATCAGCTGTGTTCATTATGCTCCATCTTAGTTTCTTGTGCACCTCCTCATTGGCAGAGGGTGGGAAACTGAAAAGTTCTTGATTTAGGGTAAGCACTGCTCAGCAACAACTGAAACATCAATGTGCTACTCAGAATCTCATACTGCATCCAAAATTCAGCACTGCACCAGCTACAGAGAAAATATTAACTCTATTCCTGTGAAAACCAGGACAACAGAGTCCAGCCATTGTGGTGGAGATGAAGCATAAAGAGATTTTGGGGGGATTTTGCCAGCCCATTACCAGATTTTATTTCTCCATTGCTTTCTGATTTTCATTATGACTCTCCATTGCTTACTGCCTAGTGGCAGTATGAAAGAAGTGGCAAACCATAAAAAAGGGGTTACTTAAACTTGTGTTAGGTTATTCTCAAGGCACTACCAACCAAACCTGCCAAACAGCACTCATAGTTTTAACATCTTTACACCATGCTGTCTTAAGTCCTACCTTACTCTAAAACAATTAGCTGCAGTTGGTGTTAGCAGAGTATAGGGTTTGGAATAGCTTAGCTCAATTTAAAGTCTGTTCCACCTTTTTGTGAATGTGCTTTCGGATAAAAGTGAACCTCCAGCCCTTCTGGAATAACATTAGCACTATGATTTCACAGTCTAGGACACGACTATTAAACTGTTCCAGCACAATCTAGATTACAAAAATCTTCAAAATAAGAAATAGATGATATTTAGATTACAGTCTTGGACTGAAAGCAATAATTGAGGTTTCTTTTATAAAATTCATATTTATAAGACAGACATTGCTAACAGAATTTCTAGAGCCACAGATTTGTTTCAAGAAGTGTTGGAAGAAATTTTGCTGTGTGTCATAGGATAAAGTTAAATATGCATACCACGGTACTTCTCACACAGGGAATTGCATAGGCTGAAGAGTCCAAAAGCATATGGAAAAAATCCTAATTAATTCCAAACTTTTTCAGCAAAAATAAGAAATAGAAAACACAAAATATGTCTATGCAGTTTGCAAGTCATTCAGTTTCCCTGCAGTTACCATTTAATTACAAATGCAATACAGATACCCATGCTAAAATTTTGGATTCTGAAAATTCTCCTGTCTGTAACAAACCTAGTAGGTGGCTTGTATTTAGAGGTATCCAACTAGATGTCCATTTGGAAATACCAGAAAATGTCAATTGAAGTTTGAATGAGTGTCTGCAAGATAAGTGAAGCCCTTAAGCTGATAAAAATTAAGGTTAAGTTGAACATGGCTTTGAGCAACCTGGTCTAATGGCAAATGTCCCTGCCTATGGCAGGGGTTTGGAACTAAATGATGTAATTTATGGTCTCTACCAACACAAATCAATCTGTGATTCTCTGATTAACTACCAGTCAGAAGGGAGGAATCTGTGAGTTAGAATAATATGTCCAGAGAAAGATATGAAGAGATATGCCCTGTTCAGTATGCTTGATGCAAAGGCCAAGTATGGGTTGAAGACTAGAAGACATGACTGGATATGGGCCTCTTTTTCATAGCACTTTTTATTTATAAAAATTACCCCTATTTTAATTTACAAACCAGGCTAGAAAAGGCAATGTACAAGCTTGGAGATTTGCAAGATTGGATTTGCAAATCCTCTGGAAACAGGTGGTGGTGGTGGTGCTGCTGCTGCTGCTGCAGGGTGATACAAGATTTTATTCTAGAGGCAGGTGAGTAGAACTTCTGAGCAATGATTCTCCATCAGATGCATAGAATTTGTTTTTCTCCTGGCCCTGCTACCTGTGAGAAGGGTATCACACCTTTGGGACAGAGGAGGTGAGATATTTCCTACGTGACAGCAGGAATAAAACAATAAACTTTGCTAAATCAGTGCACTGATAACAAACCTGACTGCAGAAGGAGCTTTAAGGAAAATCTCTTCAGGATTGACCACAAGCCCCCACAGTACATTTGAGCAGTATGATTTGATGCCAGCGGTGAAGCTATCTTAACTGTAAGGCTGACAGTGATAGAATGAATATAACCCAATATCCCCTAAGAGAGTCTCTACTAAGAGAGAATGGAATTGGGATTCATACTTATTTAATACCCATTTTTCCATCCCGCTTATTCTGTTGCTCAAAAATATTGTCTTATTCTTTACTCTGTCATGCCTCTGTCTGAACAACTAAATTGTTTTTCTTTCCAAGAATGTAAATGATCTGGGGAACACAGTGAGTGCAACACACTGTAATAGTTTCTTTCCAATCCTGTGACATTTCATAAAGGCTGAAGTCCTTGGAAGATACATAGATCTGCGTACCAGAAATCGCTCTCTCTTCCAGAATTTGAACTCCACCTGTCCACTCTCAATGGAAAACACGATTGTCATTCGGTCTTTTTCTTTTCCAGTGACAGAGTTTCCATTTCAAACTATAGCTTTCTGTTGGTCACCTCTCAATCAGCTTGGCCAAGTTTATTGTGGTCTTGCCAGTTGACATCAGAGCCGTGATCTTTGTTCAGTTTAATTGTATGCCTGTAAATAACATCTGCCATAGATTCAGCTGATGTATTTTAAAGATGTGAATTCTAGCTCTGCAAATGCTGTTAGAAGAATATATGAGTTGAAAATGTGCTTTTGATTACCTGTGAACTTCCAGCCCTTCTGAAACAACCATTAGCACTGTCTCTTCACAGTCTAGGACATGAGTATCTGACCATTAAGCTGTTCCAGCACAATTCAGATTACATAAATCTTCGGAATAAGAAATAGATGAGATTTAAATCACAATTTTAGACAGAAAGGAGTAGCTAATATTTCTTTTAAAAGATTCATATTGCCAAGTAAATTAGGTGTTATTTAAGGAATTTCTAGAACTCCAATTTTATTTCCAAAAGTGTTGGAAGAAACCTAGTTGTGCCCTGGGATGGAGGGCACATCCATTTTATGATATCAAAAATCCCAATTTGACATTTGCATACAAATATCAAGGTGCTGCTCACACAGGGAATTGAATACGTTGAAGATCATGAAAACATATGGAAAAAGCCATAATGCATTCCAAAAGTGGTCAATAAGAACAAGAGATAGAAAATGCAAAAAATGCCCATGCGGTTTACGGCTCATTAAGTTACCCTACAGCCATAATTTTATTCCAAATGCAATACAGACAACTATGCTAAAATTGTACATACAGCTGATGTTTTTAAAGATTTTAGTACTAATTTAAAAGAAAAAAAAATCATCAGGCCTGGGGTTTAAAGTCTGATTATGACTTTTATATAGATTCTAGTGGAGCTTTTGGTTTTCTCTATGTAGAGTGTGTATATACTCTTTTCTGAATTTCAGACATTCTAGGAGTGCATTGAGGAACATGACTAGTAATTAAAATCCATTTGTTTTTCGAAGTTTGTCACTGAGACTGATCAGCAAGAGCAATTATTCATCAGTTCCCTATTTCTTCAGCCAGCAGATGAAAAAAAAAGTTATTGCCTCGGGGCTGTGAATTTGCTGGACCCCATGAATCTTCCTAGTATAATCTGGTTCATAAGTCTTTCTGGTGAGTCTGGAGATTTCTTATCATTATAGCAAAAAGGACTCACCCAACAGATAATCTTTCTGTCAGCTATGCTCCGAGTCATCCTCTGAAATGTAAATGTTATGGGAGACTGTGCTGAATAGAGCTGAGCTGACCTCCATGGGAATACTGATTCGGCGACCAAAGGAAGAAATTTGCACTCAACCACATGGATTTTCTTGATGTACCCAGTCACTTAATGGCAAATTTTGACATGACAAAGACAAAGAAAAAAAAAAAAAAAGCCAGATCCTCTAACACTTAAATCCAGAATAAACACTGAAACACAATAATCCAAATTTATTTTCCCTTGAGATGTGAGCTGTATGTCATGCTCTAGGACATGCAGTGCTAGGACATGACCTTTCCAGTTTCTCATCATGAAATGCATCAGGGTGTGTTACAGTGTGATGGAGATGGCTTTATTGACACTTTCACTTTGGACATATTTGATACAATCAAATCTCAGTTTTAATTTAGGAAGCATGGAGAAGCAAAATACACAGTATATGGTGTAAACAGTAGTTTGGGTATTAAAGGGAATTAGAAATTACATATTTCTATTTTACAGTCTAGTACTAGGTAGCAGGACCCTGCAGCTCCTCTTGTTTCCTGCATGATAACAGGAGTGAAGAACAGTGGCAGAAACGTAGGTTCTGAATCCACTTCTCCATCCAGCACACCAAACCTGAAATGAGGGTGATGTTCCTTTACAGTCTGCCTAGAATAGCACTCTACAGTTTCTATAATGAAGATCTGGACAAGGATGAAATGGAGAACTACCATCATGCTTTGCTTGAATTATTGGTGCTTAAGTCAAATTTAGAACAAAAGAGCTAAGCAAAGAAAATGTCTGGAAAAAGAAAAAGCTTACCATAAAACTTGTCAAGATAAAAAGACAGTAGAATTCACTTTCATTATGTCAGTACACCTTGATTAGTTGTATCCTTACGAGCTTTTTTCAAACCAGACAAAAAAAAAAAAAAAAAAAAAAAAAAAAAAAAAAAAAAAAAAAAAAAAAAAAAAAAAAAAAAAAAAGTGGATTTAGCTAATCTTCTTAGTGGATAATGGACTTCCACTGGAAAAAGAGAAGTTAGAGAGACAGCTCAACTGGAAGCAAGATCATGAAAACATGAAAACATATTTGATGCTCAGAATGTCTTGATTAAACTAGCAAGTTATGTAAATTAGTTTATTAAGTAGATATTACAACTTGGAGTATCTCAGCATGTTTTATATAATGATACTCAATTCCTGCAGAGTAACTC
>VZSR01001854.1:13241671-13295988 GCA_013398615.1 Brachypodius melanocephalos
TGGTTGTCTCCATCTAAACTGTGTCAGATTTTGTTAGAAGATGTAATAGAAATACTTACTATGTCAGATATTTTAAAAATGGCAATCTAATAAAAAAATATAACCTTGTACTATGTTTATCTGCAATGATTGTTACTGCCATTATTTTAAAGTAAATGCTACCTTGACCTAAGATATTTTTAAATTTCCAAATTACTCATGGGAATTAATATTCAAATTAGTAAAATCAGAGATGAGCAACACTCTTGCATTCATCTTTCTTCTAGTTCCCAATTCCAAAAATAAAAAAAAAATGTCATGACAGTTAGAGCTCTCATGTATTGTCCAGCACTCAGCCGAATAACCATGCTACACAATGGGTGAGCAGCTGGCCCATGGGTTGGGCACAAAGGGTTACAGTGAATGGGGTGACATCAGATTGGTGACCTGTCACTAGTGAGGTTCTGCAGGGCCCCATCCTTTGCCCTGTGCTCTTCAACATCTGCTTTAATGATCTGGATACAGGACTCGAACAAATACAAAATAAATTTTCCAGGGACACTAAATTGAAGGAGCTGTTGACTCCCTTGAGGGCAGAGAGGCCCTGAAGAGAGACCTTGACAAATCAGAGAGATGGGCAATCACCGAACATATGAAGCTCAGCAAGGAAATGCGTTGGGTTCTGTGCCTGGGGTCAGGCAACCTGGAATGTACAGACAGACTGGGAATGAGATGTTGGAAAGCAGTGCAATGGGAAACAACCTGGCCATCTTGGTGGATGGCAAGCTGACCATGAGTCAGCAGTGCCCTGGCAGCCAGGAGAGCCAACCCTGGAGTGCATCAGGCACAGCATCACCAAAGAAGGGGTTTGTCCTGCTCTGCTCTGCACTGGGGCAGCCTCACCTTGAGTACTGTGTGCAGTGTTGGTGACGCAATGTACCCACTAAACTACTAGAGAATGTCCAAAGGAGGGCAATGAGGATGGTGAAAGACCTTACGGTGAAGCCATATGGGTGGCTGAGGTCACTTGGTCTGTTCAGCCTGGAGAAGGGGAGACTGAGAGGAGACCTCATCATAGTCTACAGCTTCCTTGTGAGGGGAAGAGGAGGCGCAGGCACTGATCTCTTCACTCTTGTCTCCAGTGACAGGACTTGAAAAAAACAGCATGAAGTTGTGTCCTGGGAGGTTTAGGTTGGAAATTAAAAAAAGGTTCTTCACACAGAGGGTGGTTGGGCTCTGGAACAGGCTCCCCCAGGAAATGTTCACAGTACCAAGCTTGACAGACATCAAGAAGTGTTTTGAAAATGTTCTCAGGCACATCATGTGATACTTGGGTGTCCTGTGTAGGGTCAGAAATTGGACTCAGTGATTCCCATGGATCCCTTCCAACTCATCATATTCTGTGTTTCTATAGCTTTAATCCCCATAAATAAAACTTTTGAAGCCCTGAGGGGCCTGTATTTCACAATAAAACTGTTTTGAAATACCCAGTCATTTACACCACAGAGCAGTTGCTATTGAAACCACAGAAATTCCCTCTCTGTGCACTTCAAGCAACTGTGAGAAGACTAGTCATCACTTGCTAAATCCCCTTGAACTGCAGACCTGAAAATGATGGCTCGTATGGCAGACAAAATATCCTCCAGGGCTGACTTTACCGCCTCTCCTAGAATTGTGGCATGACCCCTGTCCAGCAATAACTTCCAAGCACCACAGTGTATCCAAGTGATGAGGAACATGACCAGGTCTCAGATACACTAGGTGACTCAGGCCTGCCTTTTTCAGCTCAAGGGGAAACCTCTGTCCTTTCCTTAAGGTTAACAGCTCACCATGTACAACATTCTGCTTTAACCTTCAGGTGCGTGCACCAAGGGGACGAATGCTGAAACAAAATAGTTGTTCAGTTGTGTGCACTCATTGTGTCATGTCAGCACCCTGGTGAAGATAAACTGGCTGAAAGAGCTGAGAACTGGGAGGCTGGAGCACCTGGCTTTGCTGTTGATCTTGTGATGAGAGGTTCTGTCCCAGAGACAAGACTTACATGACCTTTGCCATTGTTTCTGCCATCCTAATTCTGTATTTGAAGAAAACAGGCCAGTTGGCAACTGACTCATCAAGAGACATGGCTGCTCCACAGCCAACCCTGTGGATCCTGGGAGACAGAGAATGCATTCTTGTCACATGGTTGGATCTCAGTGTTCAGAGGAAACTATGGAAAAATCCCACCATTCCACTGGTATGTTAAGACAAGAAGAAAAGGACATCTTTCCTGACACTTACAGAATTTAAATACCGCAGTCTTTGAATAAGGAATTAAGAAATTCCTTAATGTTTACATATGAATATAAGGACTGAATTGTGATAGCAAAGAAGGAATTTTGTTGTTTTTGTTTTTTTTTTAATGAATAGCAGCAGCCCATGTAGAAAAAGAAGGGAAGGTATAAGCTAGAAAACAAATATTTTCTCTTTCCTCAGCCTGAACAACCCTCTACTCTGTAACCTGTACTTACATTCCCATGGCATGTATTGTCTTGCAGAGATTACTCAACCTGTGTAGAATTGAAAAACTTTAAAATAAGTGATGGAATCTCTGTGTTTTCATAGCTCAGCTATCTATGTCTGTACTTTGCTTCAGGGTACTCCTATCCCTTCATCAAAGTGAGGCCAATGTTTTCCACTGGACAAAGATCCACTGATCTTTGGCTGGTATTTGCTGATATTCAGCTGTTCCTACTTCAGTTTGGTCATAGCTACAAGGCAGCCCTGAGTCCTCCTTGCCATCTGTCTCTTATTGTCTTAAAAATGTTTCAATTCCACAGCTGTTGAAAATCACCAGCTAGAAATTGGCCAGATTCAAAATCCATTTATTTCAGAAAGCCTAAATTTGAAGCAGAATCATTAATTGAATTTCAAAGCAGCTGCAGCTTCCTACCTACACAGTCATAAATCAAAACAACAACATGATCCAGGCACATTTGAACTTCAGAGATTTTGAAACTTAAAGGAAGATTAGCTAGATTTTGAGATTCCCCTTTCCTCCTCCTACAATTGTAGGCATGTGCAGACATATAACATGGAGAAATTTCAGAAGTAGAGGATCAACAGCCACCTTGTCTTTCTAAATATATTGAAGATATTCAATTTGATTTATAGCTTGCCTTGTAAACTGATAGCAAAGTGGAAAAAACACTGTTAACTCTCTCTCTTCTATCACCATTTTGACATGAACAGCTTGAAATGAATCCTCATTATGCCCTCTGGAGAGGTGCAGCCATCAGGATTATGACATTACATTCCTGACTCCACTCTTTCCAGGTAGCTACTGATCAATGAAACTGGTTTGCCTCTGGTAACCTCACAATTAAAGCTCCTTGCTGCTCTTATTTGCAGATGTCTGATGGTCATGATCAGAACTATTCAGTCTTTCTCATTTCTTCTCTTGTTTTGAAGTGACTTTGATACTTTTCCTAAAGTGAGGAGCTGCAGTTTTCTTGCTTTCATCCTCCAAGCCACAATGTCTGATAATATATCAGATTCACTGTTGATTTGGAAACCAGAAGAGAAATATGCTAAAGGTGGTGTATCTTTAAAGCAATCTTTCCCTCACACGTTTTGGAAATTTTTTTTTGATTGATATGTTTCCTTCCTCCACTTTCACTGTTTACAGAACAAACAAACAAACAAAGAATTGGTATTTTAACTCTGTTAAGCAATGGCTTGTTGATCAGTAGATGTTAAACTACGCTTTTGCAACAGGTTTCAAAGATGAAAGCATTGCATCCCTGCTGGCAAACTGCATTCCTTTGCTCTTGTGAGACTACTCTATTAAAAACAAAACAAAACAAAACAAAATAAATCAAAACAAACTTCTGACAAGACACCCCCCCCCCAAAAAAAAAAAAAAAAAAACTGAAAAAAAAAACTTTGGTAAAGAGGAAGCTTCCAAATTTTACTAACTCTTTGTAAATGGCATCAAAATGTTGGTAGTTAATTTTTCAACTGTTGCTGAAGTACAGAGGTGGAATTCCATGTTTCAGTGTGGCTTATCTCTTGACTGTTCAGAACTGTGCAGGCTCTTACATAGCATTTCTATGTCAACAAATGTACAACCCAGAATTAGAACAAGGTGAAGAAATAGCCTAACTCTTAAAAAACAGAGGCAGAATATGTCATGATAATATGTCACGATAATATGTCGCCTTCAACATACAGAAAAACTTAAAGCACAAGCCAAAATATTACATAGATAACAGAAGTTATTTTTCTGGAGGAATGGTATCAGCATTTCTGGTACCAATTCCCAAATGTTTTAACTGCTGAAGAATGTGCCTAGCCAAATGGAAGCTCTTTCCAGCTGATGTGTTCTACATTATGACTAACCATGGTAAATTACAGCAGAGTTCCTCATCTACATGGCAGAACATGCACACCAGATGACACATAGAGATCAAGGCTAACACCTAATGAGAAGCATCAGTGTAAAACAAGAAAAGAGAAAAAGGAAACAAACATCTATTTGATTGGAAGCAGAACAGAAACAAGTAATATTTTGCCTCATAATCTTTGACAGTGTCTTTATACATTAGGCTGAAGATAACTGCTGAACAAATAATTAATTAAATGTCCCAGATGCCTTTTGCTATTCCCACTGACTCTACTTTTTAGGTAGAGTACTAATTTTTAATCTCTGCATATTCTAACTCAACTAGCTGGATTTTCCAGCCATAATAAGAAGGAAAATAGATATTTGACAACAATTTTTCTGTATATTTTGATAATATTTTTTCTTATTCACTCTTTCTCTCAGAACAAAAATGGTTGCCCTCTTATCACACTGGTATGTAAACCACAAACTGTTGGAAAATGATTTTTCAATTTTTGTCAGAATTGTTTGTGTCTGCAGGTTTGTTGTTGTGGTTGTTGTTGTTTTCTTTTTTTTTTTTTTCAGATTTATTTATATTTTAAAAGATTTTGTAAACTACTCTTTAATTTAGAAGGAGGGAAATCTAATACATAATTTCTTTTTTACCTGATGTATTTGATTAAATACAGACCCTAAAATAGAGTGATCCAAGAAAAGATCTAACGCTTTCTTTCTTACACTCTTAAACCAAATTTCTCTTCCTGACTTCTCCACCAGTAGGTACCAAATTATTTCATAGTTTTTAGGTAATTATATCCTGATCTGAAAATATTCAACACTTCAGTCTAAATTGTCAAACTTAAGGCTTCTTTCTGATGTGCTATTCTCAGGCACAGGCACACAGAAGAGCAGATCTGTGGAAAAAGGAAACTCTTATTCAAAGAGTTTACTACCTCATCTATTTATCAAGCCTGATATAACAAAATGGAAAACATTTTTGTACTGTTGAATACAAATGCCTAGTAAAGAATACGGGAACTAATTTTAAGGATATTTCTTGCAATATTGTTTTATAGAATATACCTTTTTCTTTTAATAGGGTCTTTGGGAACAAAATGTCTTTATTCTAGATTTAATAATCATCAGTATTCATATCAGATTGTTTCTTTTTTAAAACAGCCTTTTTACATGGTACCTTTTAGAGGGAGAAATTTGAATTAATAGCATTATGCATTTTCTGGAATAAAACAAAAGTCATTAAAGGAAAATATTTGAAATTCAGTGATAAAATGTCTGGCTTGGAGCACAAACATTCAACTATCACCATATCATTACATTTTTGGATAAGACTTATTAGGTTCAAAGTATTTGTTTCATTATACCAAACAAGTTACACATTTGGGAAAGAAAATCTTTTAGCTCAAAAGTGTTTGCAGAAAGTGAGAGGTTTTAAACTATTGAGAAGAATGTTTCCCAGATTGACTACTTGGTCTTTGAAAACTCAATCCTCTTTACATTCATTACATTAATCGCAATAACTAATTGCATTAATTTTTATCACAGTGATTCAAGTCACACACATATGCCAATGCAAAATTTGCAGCCTGTTAGAAGGCTGTGAAAATGCAGGGAATGCTCATTGCTCAGTGTGACAATGTACTTCTCAGTGATTCATGAACCAGCCAGCTCCTAGGGATAAATGAATTCCAGATTGAAATCCAGGATTATAGCAGGTTACCAGGTGAGTTAGATGAATATCTGTTAAATTCATCTGGTATGCAGAAGTGATTATCAATTCGAAAAAATTATCACCATTCCCTCAATCACAACAGCTGAGGGTATGGAGGCTCCTTCCAGGTTGACTGGACATTCGAAAACAGATCTGGTACTGATGGAAACTCTTGTTGGATCTGACCCACTGTTTGTGTTTACCAAAAATGGCACACTGAGATCTATTTCTTGCCTTCAACGACTGCCACAAGACATTGCTAAGGAACAGGGAAACTATATATGATGTATTTAGTCCTAATATCTTCCTAAGGGATTTCCAGTGCCAAGAGAAATTTTTTTCTGTTTAACACCATCAGACAGATTTCTCTCCTATGGACTTGTCAAACTTGTCTACGAATCCAAGGAAAACTATAGCATCTACAACATCCTGTGACAAGAACTTCCGCAGATCTATCTTCACTTGTGGGAAGAACTTTCTCTTCAGGCTTGTTTTGAAAGTTGCTCATACTGTTTTCGTTTTATGCATCCCAGTTCTTGAATTGGAACCCAACTGGTGTGTGACAATGCTGGTTTTGTCGACATGCATCATATTTGTCTTCAGTTACGTCCTTTCCAGATTGATCAGTTGTACTTTGCTGACCTGCCCTTCATTCTGCATCTATGTAATTTATTGTCTTTCTCTGAACTTTGGTAATATCCTTACTGAGATGAAAGAATCAGAATGTCACATTTTTCAAGCTGTTGGTGAACTATGTCACCTGTAGGCACCATTCAAAAATATGTGGGAAGCAATACAGAGAAGACCATAGTGTTATTGAATAAACATTTTAATTGTAAAATTCTTGTTGTCCTGACTGATAACAGGAATTCAAAGCTTATCATAATTTTATATATCAGATTACACTATTTTCTGTGTATCATTACAAGCTTATCTACAGTGAAATTCAAATACAAATTATTATCATGTCATTTATTCTCTGAAGTCCTCTTTAAAATTTGCTCTCCTTTTTGCTGCTCCAAATAATTTAGTATCAATAATGTATTTAGCTGTGTCTTGTATTCTTTATTCAGGTTGTTTATAAATACAAGGAAGACAACAGATGTAAAGTTTTCATTCCTTCCTTCCTTGTAAGAATGGGCTGGTCCCTTTACATTGTGTATTTCCTGACTTGTGTACAATTAAGGGCCTTAGCTCCTGGTTTACACAGCATTGAACTGCTTAGTTTACTTTAAAGCAACTGGACTTTATCCATTTGCTTTTAATCCCTTCAGAGAACTCTGATGGGTTTAAGAACTTTGCTTTACAGATTTACTGTTGACTCTTCCATTGGGAGCAGATCATATCCATCCATGTGCCTATTATGTTAATTCTTCTCTTTGTTAACCTGTACTTTTGTTCTCACCAGAAACTTCTTTGTTTCAAAAGCCAACAATATTTTTTTCAGGGCTCCAATCCCTGTGATTCTTATGGGGAGGTTTGTGGAGGAAGGAAGTCACTTGGAAGCAGGAGGAAAGAAAAGAAAATAATCTGTTCAGCTGATGATTTAAACTGATGATTTAAACTGATGATTTAAACCTATTTGGGAAAACTTATTAAACATGTAGCATTTGAAGGTCAATCTAGTAATTAAGATGGCTATATAGGATGAAAGTTCTTTTTGAGAGACGCTGCATTTTTTTCACAATACTTGTTAGGGTCATTACAATCAACAACAATTCTGGTACCACCAAATGATGAAAAATATGATTGAAAATGAAAACAAGATCAGAAAGTTTCAATTCTTTCTGCACTGAAAATTTATCAGATGTTATTGTGTTTATTTATCTGTCAATCTGACAATTGCAGAATGGCCTCCTAGCCTGAATAAACAATTAATGAGCCAAGCCTTATGATCTAAAATTCTTTGTGAGCGCTTTCATGTTTTGATACAGGTTTGTAGTGGACTCTACATTTTGATGTGCTATGACAGTTTATGTTTTCTTGCTGCATGGATTCAGTCCTTCCAAAATATACAGGACACTAGTCATTTACTGGAACTAAATGGAAGACAGAAAAGATGCTCCTAGAAGAATGAAGGTTGGGATAAAATGACCAGAATATCATTTACATGTGTGGTTAGGTGTAGTGCAAATAAATAAAGCCTCTGTACAGAAGAGCAAGAGGAGAAAAACAGCCAAACAAACAACAACACTTTGCTGAGACTTTTTACTTCTCTCTCCAAGATAAGAAAGAGTTTTTATTACTTTGTCACAGTGATTTATTTTGCAAGAATAAGCTAAAAATTGCAGAATGTTTGAATGCTGTTTTTAAGTTCATTGCCCCAAGGAGCATGCTGGAGAAGAACTCTTAACCTGACAAGTGTAACCAATATTAGATTCATTAAATATTAGACTCTGATCTGTTGATTTGTGTCCATACAATGATAACGTTGGTAGATGTGTAGTGAGTGACTCACTATAGTAGTCTCAACTGTGCTTTTTCTGTAAATCTACAGGGCCTGTTACTGATGGCGGTGCTGCAGCAAGAGTTCATGGGCTGTGTCTGGGAGGACATCCATCAGAAACATCTATTAGAAATCTAATGCACAAAAAGAGCTGGGGTAGCCTGGAAGTCCTATTGCAGTGCTGAAGCAGTCTCACAACAAGACACTTGAGAATCCAAGTATTGTGCACCAAATCTGGAGCACCCCAACCCCGTCAGAGAGCCAGACCTGCAGACCTTCAACAAAGCATTAATAGTGGAGTGTCCTAGAAGATACAGTACAAGGTGGGAAACGTGGATGCTCAGACTAGTTTTATGCTCTGTGACAGCAGCAAGCATTTCCTGAGCCTCTGGGGGAAGCCTGACAGACTCACTGACAGGGAACACGAGAGTGTTTATACATTAATGTTGGTCACACAACAAGTGCTGCATCTGTGCCTGCTGATTTCAGTGGGGATATTTCTTCTGTCTCAAGCAATTCATCTCAGCCTGTATGTTTATTTAGTGGGCATGCAGACTGGCACTCCAACACTTAATAAGTGCTTGAATGTGACATAATCTACAATTCAAAGAGAGGAAGGAGTTCATTGTGTGACTGCCTAGATTTGTTTGCTCTGTAAATTCACATTGCCTCTTCCTCATAAATAATGCCTCAGTTCCATAATCTTGCAAAATGGATATTTTTACATTCCTTCTTTACAGCACCATTGCAACGACAAGCCTGATTTTTATCAGTAATAAAATGCACAGCTATTGATATCTTTTAATTACTTCCAAGATACTTTGGTAACATTTTTCTTTCACACATTAGTATTTGATGAAGGAAAAAAAAACAATTAATAAAAAGTGATTTAACAGCTTAATTGAGATAATAACCTTCTGTTCAGTGGAATTTTATGTACCTAGAGAGGTGATTTGTTCCCAATACATGTTGTCTGCTTGCTTGTTTGTTTAATCACCTTGCTGATCACTTTATTTTTTTTTGTCTTTGAGATATCTAAGACTGAGGAATTGTGAAAGCGTCTAGAAACATCCTAGAAATAACTGTGACTGATGTATCTCTACTATTTTAACAGAGAATTTAGAAACTAAACAAGCAACAATTTCCAAGAGAAACTTAAAACCAGTTTTCCCTTTTTTCCTCTCTCCAAATTCCTCAAAAAACACTGAGGTAGCACATGGGCTGCAGAATCTATGTTAGCGGTAAAATTGCATCTGTGCATCTTAGCAGCTTACTAATGACACTACAAGAATGTATGAAAATTTACCATTGCTTGTAGAAAAAAAATTTATTCAATACTTTTTGATAAACTGAGGGATCTGTCTGCAAGATGATATTTTCACTTAATAATCTAATGCTACCACTTGGTAATCATGTTTCTTTATCATTCAGGGTGTTTAAAGTTCACAGAAAATTTAGGCTACAAGATAAGTTTCCTGATTAAATTGCCTAATTTTTTTCCAAGTGATAAAGGAGCTTCTGAAATTCTACTTGATGTTCACATTCTTATTTGTCAATTAGGTTTGCTAATTGAAATAGCCACGTAAGAAATATTTGAGGACGACTATAGGAAAAACAAGGAGAATTTTAAAGTCCTAAATAAAAATTTCCATCCTGAACTTTGTTAGGAAACTTAGCAAAAGAAAATGTCATCTAGTTTCTGAGTATAATTTAATAATGGCCATTTATCTACTTGTTTGGTTCCAGTATTGTCACTTGATTTAATTTTTTTTTTTTTTTACTCTGTAAATCAGTTATAGTAAGATAAGAAGCTGTTAGGTTATGTGGTATATTACAGCTTTGGCAAAAAGTTAATTTCCATTTTTGCTTTACTTTCATGGCTTCACTTATTTTTCCTTCAAAATCTGGGTTTCATTCCTGTTGGAAATATACTAATGATTCTGTAGTTAATAATTTTTTCTGGTCTTATACATAAATGCTGCATTTTGGCTGTGCTGTGGTATATGGTAGCAACCCCAATTTTGTTAGAAATCTTCATTGTATGACCACGACACAGTGTTAATCAGAGAACTCTGGAATGATGGCAACCAGCTTCTCACAAATATTGTTTCCTTCTATGCCGATTGTGTCATAGCCAATAGAAAGGCAAACATGTCTGTGGTCATTGCATCCACTGTCTATCTGTTAGAGCTGTGAGATATTGTAAATCAGCTGAACAGCTGTATCTTGTTTTTGTGGCAAGTTGGGACTTATCTCAGGATCCTCTCCATTTAACCCTGCTTATATTTCTGTATTTTAGACAGATTTTGATTGGCCTAGCAGTACTGAGATCACAGGTCCATATCCAGACTTGCATTCAGATGCCTATGGTGACATTCTAATGACAATTTAAATACTCAGTCTTTAGAGCTTTTTGTAGCCAGACCCATCTAACTCTGGAGGCACCAGAGCTAAATTTCTTGAGCATCTCAGCTTTTGGCATCAACATTCATGTTTCTCTTCTGAGAAAATGAGCTCTGAAAATTATCAGCTGTGCTCAGAGTTGGCACCATAGCAACGATGTGTCCCAATGTGTTCACAATTCTTACCATGGGGGTGGGATCCTCAGGTAAATTATGTTCTAGTTCAATCATTGGTTTGCTGACCTTTGTGCTGCCTTTCTCTCCTAAAATCTGTATTGACTTACCTCAACCAAACAGAAATAAATTCTATCCTAGCTTTGTTCATACCTTTGGGTTTCAGATTTGTCCCCAACAGAGTCTGCGATTCAACCTTAGATCACTGCCCAGCAAAAAAAGATAAAAAGTACTTTACCGTCTTCTGCTCCACTGGATGACTGCATAAAAGGGCAGTTCCCCCTGACATGCCTTGCATTTTATAGATGAGAAAGGGAGACTTCCTCCTAAGAGTGGAAGAGACCAAAAACCCTGCCTTTACCAATGTCCAGTGACTAATCTAGCCTTTTATCTGAGCACACTGTGGTTGTGTTGGTGCACTCACACAGATGCAAACACAAAAATATGAAACCTAAATTTTACCCAGCTCACAATGCCCATGACCTTCTGAAGTTCTTTTCTTTTCTTGCAGTTTTTTTTGATATATTTTTGACAGGGACTTGGGTTGTTTTTTCATTGCTTTTTTCTCCCCTGAGAAGCTCAGCCACTTGCAGATTAGAAACACAAAGAAAAAATCCAAATTCTTCCAGAAAACTTTCTCCCATTCATGGGAGCTACACATAGAAAATTGGACCAGATAATTAAAAAAGATCAATAGGCAGCATGATGATATTTGCACAAAATGACTGTTTAAATCTGCTTGCTAGTATTGTCTTTCTTGAATGGTGCACATTTTAAAGCATTGTGAGGGGATGTTTAAAGTCACAATGACCAAAGAAGGGCATTTAAATATTGGTTAAATTTGGTTGGTCTGTCTTATGGAAACTTGTTACTTAAATCATTATTTTTCTTGAGAATCTGTTTTACCTTCAGGCAGTTGTATTAAGCTGCTGCAGGATTCTAAAGGAGCAAGGTTGTAATGTCTGTAACACACACCCATCATACATCACCCATTTGACTCTACAGTAGCACACTATTACAAATAATTGCAGCTTCTATCAGCCCTGGAGTTAGTCCATCCTATATTGATTGTTCTGTTGGGCGCAAGTTTCTAAGACTCCAAGGGGCCTTCCCAAGGAATGTTTAGCCAAACCCTGAATCCCAAATATCAAAATTCTTCTCTGGGCATGCCACCCTTTTTTAGGCCCAGCCAAGACCTGGATCCTGGCAGATCCTTCTAACTTGACAGAAATGTCTACTATATACTTTCCAATCACTCTTCTAAAAGACTTTCTTTTCATTCCATTATCCATATTTTGATTATTTTGACAGGAAACAAAGAATTTTGTGGGAAGGAAAGCTAAGTGATTATCACAGAGACTTTGAACATGCTAAGAATGAATGGCAAAACATGCTTTCTCTCAAGATTTGTTTCATATCTTTGTCTCTTCAACTCCTCATGTGTTTGAAATTATTTTTTTGAACAGCAGAATGTCTTGTAGCTTATAAGGAATTTAAAAAACATTTTAAGCATAAATTGTGGTTTCTACACACTAAAATCTCCTATTAAACATATTCTATTCCATAAGTTTTTATATAATATCCATCTCATTAAAGCACTTCCTAAATAAAGTCTGAAGGAATGTACTTAACATGCACCATATATTTGTTTTTTCAGTATCTCTCCCATAGGGAAGAATGAGTACAGTGGAATATTTTTCTTCTCATGTTATTTAATCAGACACATAGAAACTATTCTGAACTTCTGCAGCAGAAAGAACAAATTAAAAAATTACTTTTTTCCCTGATATAGGTTTGTAAAATCTGTAAAAGTCTGGTTTACATTATTGACTGCTCGGTCTGTCCCTGTGTGAAGTGTGTTTCCTGCATGAGTGAGATGTGTTGTTCTTGTCAGTGACAAAGCTGGTGACCACGGCTCACTTCAGAATTATGGATACAGTTTTTCTGTTTATACCATTTTGATATATAGATAGATAGATAACTATTTGTATTTCTTTACAATAGATTAAATCAACAGCAAAGTTCCACATGTTGTGTCTTTCACAACAGAACCTCCATGAACTGCAAGAATTTGAACTATTTCTGCAGCATTCAGTCTACACTTAAATCCTCAAAAAAGGTACAGCATAATCCTTAGTTCTTTTAAGAGCCAAGTGTTACACTGTTCAGAAAAAGATTGCCAAATTCAAAAAGAAAGTTTAAACAAGCTGGCATGTGGTGCTTTGGTTACTTGATTCTCTTTAGAAGAAGATGAATATTGAATTTTTTGTAATAAAATCTTTGAGTTTTTGCAGCTATTTTATTCAACCAGTTGGACAAACACACCTTTATGTTCATATAACATTAAAGTGAATACGAGAGCTGAAACGTATTACACTCTAAATGCAACAATACAAGGGAGAAATTCAAACAAGAAGTTGTTTAGAGACTATTACAGTGGTATTAACAAGGGTTAGTTAAAGTCAATCATTTCTTTCCCCAAGTAACCCAACACTAGATACCTAAGTTCAATTTTATTAGGTGGAAAATATCACCCATCCAAGTAACATTTTCTCAGTGGTTTTATATTAACACTCTGTTTCTTCTTCACCAATTTCAGGGGCTGATCCTCAAACTAAATACTAAAAGGAAAACCTTGAGTATTTTATGAAAGGTTGTGACACAGGAAGTTTAAAGAAGGAGATACAGAAAGTTTGATAATCCACCAGCTAGAAAGTTCAATGCCAAAAAAAATTTTCTTCAGTAGCTACTCCAAATCCTTTGCTTCTGTATTTTTTCATGGATTCTTACTGGAAAACCCTTTTATTTACCATCTAAAATGATTATTGTTAAAAGAGGTTATTTTCTTTGCTGTCTGCTTTATAGGAAAATAGGAGGAGTGATACAGTGAGTTTTGTCTGACATCAACGGTGATTATACATTATAAATGTATATAAATACATGCATATAAACACATGAAGGAAGGGTGATAAGAAGAAGCAGCAACCAGGCTCTTTTCAGTGGTGCCCAGTGACAGGACCAGAAGAAATGGAGCACAGAGTACATCCCTCTTTGGAGATACTCAAAAGCCATGGGGTTCAACATGGTCTTGGGCAACCAGCTCTGGGTAGTCCTGCTTGAACAGGGGGTCGGACCAGCTGACCTCCAGAAGCCCCTTCCAACATCAATGCTTTTGTGACTATGTGATCAACAAACATTTATTAATTTTCTAGACCCCCTCAAAAACAGGACTGTCATGAACAAATTTTCTCCCTTCCCTAAAACTTTTAATTCTTCCCCATGAAAAATAATGCTCTCTAATCACATCTCATTTACAATATATTTTTCATCTTTTGTTTAATTTTCTGTCTGACTAATTTGAAATACTTCAGAAATATTCATCATCTGAAAATATTGGTTTTCTCCTTTTTTTTTATAGAATAAAACTCAGGCAGCTGGAAGTCAGGCGGAACACAGTGAATATGACAAGAGCTATCCCCCTTTTTATGCACAGTCAGTATTTCAGATATCAAATTATGTGTCCTTTCTACTTAATTCTCTTTCCCCTTTGGCCCATTGGACTTGGTTGCTTGAAGGTCTGTGCTTTAAATGCCTCCTTTCCTGACAATGATATAATACAGATTGCATTGGGTATTATAAAATGTGATACCTGGCAAATTGCATTTTAATAGTTTGAAAGAAAGTAATGTAATTTCTCAGCGTTCCTAAGCTGTCAAGACAAAAGCGGGAATGAGAAGAATTTAACTACATCAATGGTTGGGTTAGAAAGCTACCTTTGATTTAAATGTGCTTTGAGAAGTTTTCCTTTTTGATGCCAAACTCCATAGTGCATATAGAATATAAATGAGACCAGGAATGGGCTTTTTTGTGTCTGATGGACAAGAATAGTCTTGAGAAATTCCAAAGAAGAGTCTTATAGAAAGTGGTGATAGTCAATTTGTTCATAGGTAATAATACTGTATTATGTTTGACACTTTATGATTTGGCTTAGTCAGTAGTTAGTTATTAATGGGAGGAAACCTAAGTCAAAAATTTCTGTTAATACAGTAACAAAGAGAGGTACTATTGGCAAAACCTGACAAAACAGGACAAAATTACTAATTGCCAGAGAACTCTAATTTAAAGTGGAGGAAACAATGATTTTTCATTGTATTAATGTCTAATCCCAGCATTAAAACAGTGATTTTCTGCTCATTGTTTTTGCTTGCACACAGTGTGCTCCAAAACAGCACTGAAATATATGACAAAATTAAATTATGAAAGCATATCAATGTTTCTTCGTAGTCTTAATATTTACCATTTGAAGTTGCTCTCTCTCAGATTAGATATAAATATGCAAACTCTAGTTTCTTCCTGTGACTAATTTCAAATGTTTTCTTTAATTGATGAAATAAAATGCCATAAAATAAAATTTTGTGATGTATGGTAATGACAAAATATGCCATTAGTCATTTAATACAACTGTCATATTTTCATTCAAACTTAGAAAAAATAATGCCAGGCACCACATGAGCAATACTTTATCACCAAGAGTTAAAATGTTGATAGTATTTTAAGTAATGAAGAGGCTCTCTGACCTAGAAAGGGGCAGATAATCTTTGCTGCAGGTGTTATGGGAAGCTATAACAAAGCTTTCTGTATTGCACACTTGCAGAATATTAGAATGAATTCAACTGTTGGCCAGCTTTCTGCATACTAACTCACTTCTAGCAGGGTTATTTTGAAGACTTAAAATCTCTGAGCAGCTTACAAAAGGCTTTTTATTTTATATTAGTCTTTGCTGTCATTCTTCTTCTCCTATCTGACTCCATCAATAAAAAAATGGCCTGATGGTAAAGCACAGAAGTGTTCAATCTTCAGCTACTGACATCCTCGGTGTTTGCAAATCCAGTCTGCTTAGAAATGGGTGATTTTCAACAAATGAAGAGTGACACTTTCTTTTCATTTGCTCTTTTCTATAGCATGAAGCACTTGTTTTCGTTCCCAGCTTTATCCTTTAGCCATCAAACTTGTCAGTTCAACATTATCAGTTAATGGAAAAACAATTTTCTGCAATTTATCTCTGAGTGGTTGTTTCTTGTTCATCTAAAGATTGTACAGACAACGTTTGGGCACAAAGATAGCCTGCAAGTATAACAGTTTTGGGTAAATAAGTGAAAACCTTTCTTGAAAATTTGTGCTATGAAAATCTTTCTTTCAGGAAATGACTGGGTACAAAAGTATCTAGAGATTTTACTATGGGTTCTTCTCAAAATAAATTACCTGAAGGTCTTCTTGGAATCTCTCTCAAAACACCTCTGAAAATTACCAGCTCCCTTATTTGATGTTACTATGACTTCTACTCAAATGAGTATGGTCTTAATCTGTGCCTTTCCCCCATTCTTTCCTTCACTAAACCTCCCTTTCCCCCTTTTAGTCAGAAACAATAACCTTTATGGCCTATGAAATGCCCCTCAAAAAACCTGCATATATTGCCAAGAATTCTTTCAAACAACTGTACAATGGAAAAAATAGCACTGCCTGTCCAAAAAGACAAGAAAAGATGAATGCCTCATTTTGGACAATATTTGGAGAATGACTCCTGCATCAACACCAGTATTCAAAGACAAATAGACAGAATCGTAATATTCAGTCTCTCTTTTGACAGATACACTTTTCATGGCTTAGCTGCACATTTAGGTGTGCGTTTAAATGATTGACATCAGCTTTTTGCAGAAGCAGAAAGAAAAATAATGAATAATTCCAGAATGAGCCTTGTAAAGGCCAAGCTCCATCTGATCTTAAAGCTCTTAAACATGTGCCAAGACCTGGCTTACCTAGCTCTCCTTGACTTTCATGCCAAGTCTCTTTTCAAAAGGTCTGTGAAGATGCCTTCTTTTGCCAGTGTGAAGCAGGAACCTTTGAAAATATAAAACAGGTGAAAGATGCAGATGTCACAACACACACAAGACTTCAAATATACTGGAATGCTTTTAGGCCAAACTTCCTATGAGCAAAAAGGCACTGTTCACAAAATCAGATCTTTCAGCAAGAGTCACCAGTTTCTGTCCAAGTGAAGTATTTTTAAGGCAATTTCTGCTGGTAGTGAAGATTCCAGATCAGAATAGGCATTTATGCAGCTCATGAATGTGTACCTTATGGTTATGACAGACTAGAAGCTTCTTTAAAAATGAAGAAACATAATTTTTAGGGTGTTCTACCTGCTTACTGGGTTGCAGAGCACAGACACACTGTGGGTTTGAGGGCAAAGAGAAGGAGCAACTGTAGAATCAAATCCATTACTAATAGTGTGAAATTAAAGTTTAAAAAATATACTATTAAGGAAGAAGTATATGCAAGCTTCCTCTTGCTTTTAATACGCTATTTCTTGGTATGAACTGCAAGCACCTGTGGCGTGCTCTGATTCTGCTGCCTCCATCAGTAGGTCTCCTTCTCCAAGAATTTTTCCCTAACAATTTCATTTCCTCTTTATGCTAGACAGGTTGACCCAACATAGTCTGTATCTTCTTAATGGGGCACAATATTGCTGCTAGCCAAAAGAAAAAAAAAAAAAAAGGAAAAAAAAAAGACTGAAGAGTGCAGTCTCAAATTCTAATATGAACAGATTTTACTAACAACCTTAGCCAAAAGATCATCTATATCTGCTGATGGAAGAATCTTTTCTATGGACATGAAGAGTAACTTTGCCTTCCTTTGGATGGCTGTACACTGAAGCACTGCATTCCTGCTGGGAAGCAAAACCTTCAAAACAATCAATGAAAACTAACTGAGTGAGAGAATGCCTGCAGTCCTGCATACTGAAGTCACCAGAAATTTGTAAATCATAGGCAGAAACAAAACTTTGCTTTTAACATAATTTGTTTTGCAGAGGGCAGATGAGAAAAATCTAAGAGATGTGTGAGGTTAAAAGACATGCAACAAAGAATGTGGAATGTATCTTCTGAGACACTGTTATGTGATCACTAAAAATCTCTCTGAAAACTATGGAAGGAGGGAGAGGCAAAAAATTAACAACTAATTTTTGGTATTCAATGCCATAAACAGTTTATCATGTGGTTTGGCTACAGATTATACAACATTTAAAATTGTCTTTTAAATGTCATTGTTTTCTGTGGAGATTAATTTTGATAAAGATTATATGACATACCAAAGTGGGGAAAGGCCAAGAAAGGAAAAGTGGAAAAGAAATAATTTTTGAGATGGAATACAGATCTGTCCAAACCAGGAAAAGAACTTAATGAAAAGCAGAGATAATGAAATACTGAGGGCATTGCAGTGACTGAGAACTCTGAGAATATCTAGTTGATGTTAGAAAGTTTGTAGTATGATATTGTTTGTGTCTGTAAGGAGGCAGAATACAGGACTGTGGTGAAGAAACCTTTTATATTTGCTCAAAATACTCTTTTTTTAGGTGGTGTTTTGCTGGTTTTCTGTTCAGGAATCAAACCTGGGTTGTGGCAGTAAGAGCACCAAATCTTAACTACTAGACCACTAGGGGAAGACTATTTTGAGAAAGGATAGTTGTTTGCCAAGATTGTTTTGGGAAGAAGCTTTCTTGCCAACTCTTCCCTTGGGAAAAAAGCTGCTGCTAGCAGGCTAAAATCTCTCAGACCCAGAAATATCAGGCCCACAGTATTCCATTGTAATTGCTAAATTAACAAACTCAAAATGGACAGGTCTCTGTGGTTCTGCAGAAGCTGCAACTCTACGCCCTTGAAAACACTCAACCTGAAGGAGTATTTCTGAGTGGTGCAGAAACAGAAACTGAAAAAAGAAGCTAGAGCTGGAGGCTCTAGTTTAAAATTTCCTCCTTTCTGTTTTTATCTTTAAATACAGTTGTTCACAAGAATTCTGCAAAACCTAGCTTTCTGAATTTCCTGTTCTCCATCTGACATTTAATCCAGAGGTATGCCATGTTCAGGAGGACATGGAATGGTTCTGAGAAACAAGTTTATTTTGGCATTTATAGTTTTTTCTTTTTAAATTTTTTTGTTGATTGCATTTGGTATAAAATAAGATAGGAAATAGAAGCACTTTAAAAAAGTATAGGAAATGCTTTCCTACCTTCCAGTGGTATGTCTATGACAAATCAATTGATATTAAAGCTGAGATCCAGGCAAATTTATGTCAAGTCCAGCACAATATTCCAAGGGTGTAAAATGAACTGAGCAGAAAAGAATCTCTCTCAGCTATGAGCACGAACCCTTAATTTATGGAAGATGGTCAGTGAGAAATTTTTTGAAGGTGTTCAGCACGTAAGAGGTTCTTCAGCTTTTCCCTTCACATTCAACATTTTTACAGAAAACATATTGCTGATTTCTAGCAGGGAAAAAAAAAAAAAAGAAAAAACCCAACCCCACTTTTACTTATTTTCTTTCTGCACCAAGAACAAGCAGAGTTAACTGCAAGTATAAAAAAGGATAAATCTTTTTTTTTAATTTTTGTATGAGACAGCAAGACAGAAAATGACTCCCATTTGCTGCAAAAATGACAGCACAGTGGGCCAAATGGACTCCAACACAATATTGATTAGGACTATTATAGCCCATCAAGGAATAAATGGGACAGCAATTTCAAAAATGCTCATGTAGTTTATGTGATAGAAAAAGAAAGACAAATTATTTGACACAGAAACAGCCAAAGCAATCGGCATTGCAGATGAAAATTATGGATATTTACATGGACATAATATAGCCAAGGAAACTATGAAAAAGATATTTGCAAATAATTTCACTTAGTTAATTGATTCTTTTATACATATTTTTGTGAGAATTAATTAATACATTCAAAACCAGTGCTAAAGAAATTTGAATATTTGGAACCAAATGTGTTTAGAGATTCTGTCTGAACAGCTGGAATATTCCCACATCCTCCAGAGCTGTGTGAACACTAAGGTTTTCTCTTTTCATGAGCTCTCCATCCTACAGAGATTGTAAAAATCACCAGAAATATTACAATGCTTCCTGAATTGCCTCAGCTTCTCACCTTCTGAAAAATGTTGTGCAGAGAGCTGGGGCTTGCATGGTGCTGCTCCTCTGATCCATCCTCAGGAGTGTTCTTCCCAGGATGGTTGGGCCACCCAGCCTTGGCTCCAGCCTGGGCTAACGGGACTGCTGGACTCAGACATGAGGTAGGGTGGAAGCACCCAACGCTTTGTGTCGGAGCCCAGAGCTGTAGGGGGTCAGTTGTACAATCACTGGCTGAGGTCTTATTCCAGCAGCAAGGTGAACTTTCAGCTCAGAAGGTGATGCTATCTATGAGATGGTTCAAGTTAAATCCAGTAGCAGAAAGCAGCCTTGCTTACAATGTGAGGGAGGATATTTCTTGCAAAGCAGGCACCAATAATGTGGTCTAGATTGTTTCTTACTGTTTCTTTGAACTCTTGCCTTATTTGCATCATCAGTTTGAAAACTGTTTTCTGTTGCAGACTTTTTCATTTCTACATAGTACATCTGTAGTCAGAGGTTGTAAATTACTTTTCTGTACTTTCTGGTGGTTCTGTACCACTCTGCTTTGGATATCAATGCAAACTACAGCTGCATTACTCAGTTCACACTTTTTCTGCAGAATTCCCTACAAGAAGGTAGCACTGCCACTATGAAGTACTTTACATCATCTGAGATCAGCAGCTTATACATTTTTGCTCAGGTGTGATAAGGCTTGAGCAAAGTGCATAAATAGTTATTCCACAGTCTCAGCATTGTTTATTTCTCTATAATTATTATTTCATCAATTTCCAGCACACTACTAATTCTCTGAAGTTATTATGGAAGTTTACATGTAACAAAATACTGTATTTATTAAGAGCAATAGTAGGCTTTGTCCATTAAGAGTGTACTCTCTCTGTGTAACCATCAGCACACATCCTGTTCCATAAGTGTAAATTATTGGAGATGATTGGAGCATGAACTATTGTTATTCATCATCTCACAAAACACAGTTTGGCTATGTTTTCACCAAGACTGTTGTGGAAAATGAATAAATAAATAATCTTTCAGACCACAGATTTTCTTTCCATGAAAGAGAATAGATTTTTAAGATGTGTACTACTCTTGATCTAAAAACAAGTGATGCTGTTAGCTTCTTTTCCTTCAAATCAATACAAACCACACAACATAACCAGCTAAGAGCTGAAGATACAATCTGGGAGGTATTGGGCTTTGTACCCCCTTAGATATCAGATAAAAATAAATACTATTTGAAATTAAAAACACAAGCAGTACTTAGAAAAGGACAGCCAGTGAACAAACCTGTCTTACAGTTAAAGCAAAGTTTTGCTGGATCTCCTTGGATTAGCTGAGACAACACTGCTGGTAAGCTCCTGTTTTATGAATGTCCAGTGAGAGCAGACAGCTTGTTTGGAATGCAGCATACAGAAATATATGCACACAGATAATCACTTTGATCTTTCAAAGACAACAACCTTCTTGCACTGTTGCTTGAAAATTATAAAGGAAGCTCAATTTTGGCCCAGTAATTTCAAGTGAGAGGAGTAATTTCAATTAATAAGGAGGTAGAAGCCATTCAAATGACACAGGAAATAAACATTACACAAGGATTTTAGAGCCATGCAATTAGATATATCTAAAGAGAGCTAACTATTGGCAATATGGCTGAGACACAAAATCTACTCCATGGATAGGCACAGATCAAGGACGTAGCCAAAGCTCTTTGCCTAAAGTAAATCTTTGATAAATGCCATAAAAGAAGCTACTTCTAGAATAAAGACTGGCCACCCCACTGCAGAAAGGCATGTCAGCATCCCTGGGGGTCAAACACATGGAGTGCTGTGAGCTTGGCAATGGCCTCTCCCTGCATGGTCAGGAGCATGCTGAAGGGTGACAGCAACTGGGCTACAGGAGGTGACAAGTGGTTCAGCTCATATAGGTTTGGCACTAATACACAGATTTTTAGAGGAGAGGCTGGGGATATGCAGTTCCCAGTCCCCCTTAGGTTACACAGTATTGTTATGTGTCATCCACCAGGATGGACACAATTCCTGCTTAAATCCAGCGTGTTTGTGAATTACCCCAAGCAGACACAATAACCTCTTGAGGTTATTTCAGCAACAGATTTGTGCCTTGGTGATCTTCCATGTTTTTGGTGTATCTGAAGGACAGAGTTAGAAGTAACACTTAAGAGACTTTAAATCTGTATTAACACTTCTTCAGGATATTAATGATAGGTGTTGTGGTTTTTGGAATGAATAAACCAGAGTTGGAATCAGCTTTACAGCCAAGGTTCCAAGCAACCTTAATCTGGATTTAAATTTGGACTAACCTTCAAAGCTAGTCCTTCTTTGAGTGTAGTTTTGGATCAGATGGCCTCTAGAGGACCCTTCCAAAGTAAATTATTAATTATTTTAAATGCAATTTCTGGGTGGTAAAAGGATTATACTATTTTACTATATACTTTATATATCTTTAGTGTCAACTTTAGTAATTCCTGGCTCAGTTAGAAGAGTTTCTGTGGTTAACTAAGAACTGGCTGGGGAGCTATCTCTGGCTTTTCATAAACACAGCAGGCAGTTTGAGCCTCTAACAGACACTAGTTTTTTCCTTGCAGCTGCTATTCCAGGTATTTAGATTTAATTGTAACTCATAAAAGTGTTAAAAAAATGGAAAACAAAGTTTTAAATAGTGTTATTTTTTCTAGTCCCTAGTATATTAAAAACTAGGTGGTAGTTTAATAATTGTTTCTCCCTCAAGGAAACACCTGCATTTCATCTCATGTCATAAATTTACTCGTTTTCCAGTTACTCATGATGAATTCAGAGGGAATAGGAGGGGGAAAAATAAGAATATTCTGAAGAATATCTTTATAGCATGCAAAAAATAATTTTTATAATTTCATCATATTAAAAAGTACATAAACTTTCCATTTTTTCTTTTTTTTTTTGTATATGATTGTCTTCAAGAAGCAATTCATTTACCAATTCTCCCCTTCAGCCTCAGCATAGAGATGTCTTTCCTCTAAGTCTGAACTTTTTTTAAGAAGTATGGACTTTGCTCTTTATCTCAAAGGTAGACCTTTTGGTTTTGTGAATTTAATCAAATACCTACTTTGACCCACTGAATTTCTTCCTGCTCTTGTTGTTTCTCTACTAAATTGAATGGCTTTGTCTGGGTGTGAGCCTTATCTGCCCCTTTCCTTTCTCACGCCTAATCAATCACTGCCTGGGTGTAAATGTTGAGAGTGGCACGTGTATCCATCATTCTGCTGGGGCTTAACTACGTGGGCTCTCAACTGCTGGAGGAAGAAAACAAGTGGTATCCAAGTAATAAATATTTTATAGCCTTTGCCTTTGACAAATATTAATTACCTATACAACAGCTTGCTCTCTAGTTTATGGTATCTCCAACCTGGGGTCAGATCTTTTTTTAGATTGAGGTAGAGTGAAAATCCACTCAACTTTTGAGAAGATTTAATTAAATGGATGCTTGGAGGACAGGTGGGATGCAAGACATGATTGTGAAATACAATATTTTACTGATCAAATTAAAATCATAAGCATTTTTTTTTCCATTTTGCATGATTCTGCTCTTTGCAAAAGAGAAAAATAAAATGACAAACCATGAAGAAATCCTATCATATATGCTTCCTCATCCTGCCACATTCTATTCACTAGAATGCAGGTATGTTGGATTTTACAAGAAGTTTTCCTGCCTGTTGTAAGTTTAATTCCTTTTCTATCACCTGGTAATAAAAAGAATATTTATAATCTGGACTGCAGAGTTAGTTCTTTCACAAAACTAATTTGCATGATTAAATTAGTGTGTGAATTTTGCCTGGAATAAGATTACAAGTACTAGGTCATCATATGTTATACATTTGCAATCACATCTTCTTACTCAAAGAAATTGTTATGCTTGTAAGCAATTCTAGCCAGTGGTGCAAGAGGAAGTATCTGACTGATGAAATAATTTCATTTGTAATTGCCATATATCCTGTTTGGAGAAACAATATTTATTTTTGTTGAATATCATCCTAATTATTTGATTTATTTCTATCTTTCCAAGCATTAGTAATCTTTTCAACTTTGGAAAGTCTCCTCATAATTATCCCCTGAGGTAAGTGTAGATTGTAATATGGAAAACTCTGAATAGTTCTGGACCTAGAATGGCCTTTAAGGAACCTCCTGAAATATGACTTTTGGTCTTTGGGCCTTTAAGATTTTTTTTTTTCAAACAATTTATATTCTTCTGACCTGTAAACCTTCAATTTTCATATGTTTTACTCTGTAGCACGGAAAAAACATCTTGCTTACATTGATAATCTAGAGTTGTGTTATTGTATAAATTAAAATTATGACATTTTATGTCATTCTTCATTTTTATAGCTCACTAAGTATATTATATTTTTTTGATCAAAGAAAGTATTTGGGTGTCCTTGTAAGTGTTTAAACATGAAGACCAGAAATTTACTTGAGCAATCAATTATTCTGTTGAAGACCATCTCCATTCATGGAATGTCCTCACACACTATAAATTGCCCACTCTAAGGAGTTAATTTAGACTGAATGAATCTTTTATGGTTTTTTTTCAAAGACTGACTATAAAATTTAGTTGTTTCTTGGATGTGATTTGTGAAATATATCGGGTGATTTCATTAGAGCTGCCTCACTGGACAAGCCTCCAGGTTTTTCTGGCATGCATACCTGACAAAACATTTGTTTTCTCAGTGACCATAATGCAAAGCTCCTTTCCCTCCTATAGTCACATATTCACCTTTTCTTTTTCCTCACTGTACCCATTCAGAAAGCAAACACTCTTTCTCCATGCGTGTTATGCTATGGTTGAAGTTTTCCCATCAGCCTTCCCAACAGATGGTTGTTCCTCTGCAGCATTTCCTTGTGATTTCTCTGGACACCAAGGTTTGCTAAATCTCTTGGTAACCTCCCTTTGACTGCACTGTTAGTGCAGCAAATATTAGTGGTGGTCATATTCCTTTCTCCTTCCTTCTCCCATCACAATGTTTTTAAATCAAAACCGTATCTGGTCTGAATCTTGTAACTGCAGACGGAAAATGTGCTGTCTAGCAGAACTGGAAGAAATGCTAGCCTTCTCTCATAAACAAATAGTAGCTTTTTCAGTTTTGATCAGTACTGGAATAAAATCAACAAAAAGAATATTCCCATAAAAATGTAGTAAAGCTTTTGTGTTTTTACTCCCCTAGAGCCTCTCTCTATTCTATCTATTTGTTCCCTCAACATGATGTTTTCTTCTTCACGTATTTCTTTTCTCATGTCCTTTCTTTTATCTTTGCCAACACAAAACTCTTATTAGTTTGACTAAAAATAACAAATGCAAGCTTTTAGCTCAGCATGAAATGTTTTCCTCTCCCCTGAGAAAGAGCACAGCTCTCTCCGTCTTTTCCCACAAAATGAATCCCCTTCTGGGACTCCATTCTGGCCAGTGATGTGCAGATTTACAATGTATCCTATATGAAGCTATCATCAGCCTGTATTTGGAAGAAAAGAGGTTATCTTTGGAAGAAGGAAGCTTGGTCCTGCTTGTGGTCCAGTGATGCTGGGAGAGGCAGGGTCACGGCAACTCTCAAGGGCTGTGCCTGTGATGCAGATTGCAGACTCCCAGGACATCCTCCCCAACACCAGGATGAAGACAAATGCCCTCTTACAGCTCTCCCTCATTTCCTGGTGATTGTACATACAGTGGCACTGAAGTGTGGAAATGAGATGGAAAGCAGAAAGTCTGTAAGCCCGACTTACAGAAAACCTCCATGTTATGAAACGTGTGAGGCTCAAAGATTAAATTTAGTTTGTTATGTACCACTTAGTATGAAGTGAAAGAAGTGAATTGAGCAGAAATGATTGCTCCTCTGACACTTTTGTGAGGGCTAAGTCCTTGGAAAGCACATCAAGTGTTGCTGTTTGGTAGTGTTGCACTTTCGCCACTTCGCAAATGAGGACCCAGGGTCCTTTCAGCCTGTGTTATTCTGAAAGATTCTTCCTGGGGAAATGACAGCAAGGGAGGGGAAGCAAGGATGAAAAAAGTACACACCTAAATGTCACCCTAACACTGAATAAGAATGCAGGTACATGGGACAAAAGGATATGGGAGCTGGGAGGTCTGCATTTCCTCTAGTTTAAGTATAGCCTGTGAGTAAAACCTACAGCTTCAAAGCACCTCTGTCTTACTCGTCTCTGGAGGTCCTTCACAACCCCAATAATCCTGTAATTCTGTGAAGGTGTATAGAACAGCCAGCTGGAAAGTATACAGAAAAATTGAGGCTTTCATTTCAACTCTCTTGCCTGCCAAGTGGCTTAGAGAGTCAGCTTCTTGATTTCTTTCTTCATTCTTAGACATAATTAATATTTTCAAAATTCAGAGAAAAAAAATGAACAAGCAGAACAGCTCCAAAAATGGACTGTGAGTAACACACTGCAAGACATTCAAGAGCCTGGTGTTCATCTCTCAGTTTACGGGAGATATAGGTCAACTTTTTTTCTTTTAATAAGGCACAGTGGTGATCTAAGCCCAGAATGATACTCTAAACATTGTTTTATTACATTTTAAAAAAACCCACATAGCCATCCCGGAAAGTTTTGTTCTGCAGCTGCTCCTTTGCATAAGTGACGCATCCTTTCAACATGCCAATCACCACTTGAGAATATCACCTATGCACAGGAAAAAGGTACCAGCGCTTAAAACTCTGCAAGGATTTTTATGAACGTTTGTGATGCCTCATGGTTGTATTTTGACATTAGTTTCAAGTTGGGTCTGGATGCTGTATGTAAACTCCTGCAAAGTGTCTGCAACACAGTAAGGAACATGACCCAGATGTGTCAGATCCTAAGTGGACCCCCTTCCTTCTGAGTCACCTTTCCCACTTGGAAAGAGGAGACTTTGTCCTGCACAAACATTGAAAAGGAAAGAAGGACAAAATGTACCATTCACGAGTAACTACATCAGATTTCTTAGTTTTCCTTTGAAACATTTAACTCTGAACAAAGTAATATTGTTCTGAGAAGAAATGGCTTATATTAAAAGAGCATTTTCCTCCACAGTTTGCAACCATGCCTTTTTTCCCACTGTGACTAGAAACCAAATTTGCATGCTTGTCTCATGAGGTCTTTGGATGATACAGACTGCTTTGCAAACAGCTGTTCCAGTGCCCGGTGAATTGAGAGAATTTGGAGATACTTCAGTGGCAATATCTGCATTCAGAATAAGAAAATTGCATCCCTATTCTTCAGGGCAAAACTGAGAATGAAAAAGAAGTTCAGCTCAGAGAATGGAAGTAAATTATTTTCTGTGGTAGCCACATTACAACTGTTGCAGATGGAGCACAGTTAAAATCTGAATTAGAATTTTCCATACTTACACTTTGTTTTCATTAGGTTTTATGTGTTCTCTGCTGAGTTTGAGTAGATTCACACGTATGGAATGAAAATATTTTGTTCAGCTGGTTTTCCTAGCATGTTTATCTAGTCTGCTGAAGGTTCTCCAGCAGCCTTTCTGAAGTTAAAAGGAGGAAAGTAATCATTAACAAAGGCCTTTTTTTGCAATTTTTCTTTGTTTTTCTGAAACAACTTGAATAATTATCATCTACTTTACCTTGTCACCTACTACATTTTTTTCTTTCCCTGATGGTTTGTATATTTTGAGCCTCTGGCCACTTGTGAGTAGTAGCAGCAGCCTAATTTTGCTTACACAATGTTCTAGCTAGACACCTTTGAAGAACAAAGCAGAAACTCTTTCTCAGTTCCTCACACTGCTATTGCTTCATTATCTACAGAGTTTGGGGTAAACAAGAGCTCTGCATCACTTGCAACATGGGAAACTTCCATTTCTTCACGCTCCCTTACTGAGTATACCTACATCTGCAGCTGCATTCCCCTGAAGAGAACCGGAAATAGCATCTAAAATGAAGAAAACAGACTTGTTTCTTGTTTCCATTCCCACAGCATATGCTTCATGCTACACACAGGATGGAAATAGAAGATCAGGCAGCAAAAGACCTAATTCCTAAGAGAAGATTTGTGCCATTACATCACTGAAAATCTGGACAGTCAGCAGGACAATGCTGAAGTTTCTGGCCTCCATTCTTGGCTACCCTACAAACACTCTGTCTCTTCCCCAGTATGAAGCAGTCCAAGTTGGCTTAGTTACAAGTGGAACATTTTGCACGCAAAGATTTTCCTCCAGTCTGTGCCCCAGTTTGTCCTCGAGCCAACAACGTGGGGCTCAGCTGACCCACAGCACCCTGAGCACCCACCACAGCCCTAACCAAGGGACTGACTCCATCCTTCAGTAGGCAGGCTGGTGACAAGAGAACACAAGCCCCCTCATTTACTCTCAGCTTTGCCTCCTACTCCTGCTATCTCCCTTGGTATGGCACAGCAGCCAGAAGGCACAGATTTAATCCCAGAGCTCTTACCCTGTTCCTGTTCTGTGAATAACCTCTCATCTCTAGGAGCTGAAAAGCCATGTGTTTGACTGTTCATTACGTTGAATTAGCAGTGTCTTTGTCTTGCCATTGACACAGGGTGGGAAGAGTAGAGAAATCAGCCTTTACACTGGTTTGTATAAGACACCTTTGGAGAATGGTCTTTCCAGCATGCATACAGCATGTAATGTGACAGGCTAAAAGGCAGATGAGTGGAGGAACCTCTTGTAGGTGTCCTGAACACAGGTGTCCCTGTGGTACCTGTAAGCTCTTTATGGCTATAGGCCTAGGTAGATGAATCTCCAAAGTAGTACCCTTGTCTTGGAAAGTTAAATGTAAAATTCCTCTTGTGTTCATCATGAGTAACACCTCCAACATGCACATAGCCACACCATTGCCTCGTCCTTTAACTGGCATTCTCAGTCTTTCTATGGCATTGAGTAAAGACACAGAATATTACTCACCTGGCAGGTTTAGGTGATCTGAAGTCAACCTGAAAAGTCCTGCCTTTAAAGCACCAAGATTTTAGCTAGACCTTTCTCTAACAAATAAACAAATTTGGTTTTGGGTTTGTTTTTTTTAATGTCTTCATTAGCAGAAGTCCAGCTGTGAAGCAAAAGTTCTGAGATACTCCCTGTATTGAGAAAAAGCACTTTAAATAAGCCTGATGCTTCCTGCCTACACAGACAACATCATGCTCAGCTGGTAGCTGTGGGAAAATACCTCCAGAGAGGCTAATTAGGGGCTATCTGTGTGTGCACTGCATGGAGCTCCAGAGCACTCTCCCAGACAAATCTACAGAGTGGATGGTTGAATTCAAATGTCCTCCAAAGTGCCAAAAACCAATTAGTGCTGGATGTCAGCACAAACAGCTATGAAACAACTTGTAAGAGTGCAATGGGATTTTTCCCACAGAACCTAGCAGCACTAAATCTGCTGAAAATGTTAATCATATAAAGCAAGAAGCAATCCAGGACTGATCTGAGTCCTTCTGTTAGCCCCCATGTATGGTACATATGGACAATATCCCATTAAAACAGCCTTGGCAGAGCATGAAGTGTAGTTTAACCTAGCACCATACCAAGAAGTCACCTAACCATGTGCAGAAACAGAAAGTGTCAGACAGGATCTTAAACACTAGTTTTGTCAGAAGCCACTCAGAAGTGTGACTTGCTAGTTAATTAACTTCTTTTCCGTGTTTGGAGGAAAATTGTAAGTGAAAAAGCAGAAAAAACAGTAAGGTGTACCAACAGTTTATCATTAGAAAAGAGACAAAGCATTTGCTACTGAGTTCCCTGATACAGTAAAAGACACAATTTGGAGACTGATGTGACCTCTGAGAGGTGAGGAGTCTTTTCCATCTAAGTCAATGAAGCACATTTCACTCAAATTGTCACTCAGCTTTTGTTTTGTGGTGTAGCAGCACAGTTTGCAGTCAGCCAAGAGAAGCCCATTTAGTGTCAGTCAGACCCTTTCAGACATTATGCATAAAACTCAGATGAAAGGATCCTAAATAAGACAATAAAGTCACAAGGAATATTTAAATCTGGTTCATCAGTTGACTGAGCAACTGCCTTAAGTCAGAAAATCTTATATGATAAAAATTAATTTACTGTAACATCTACTAAAGGTTATAGTCTGAGTTATTTTGCTGTTTGGCAGAAAATTCTGCTCGTGTTTAAAACAAAATAACATTTTTTTCTATTATTTCTTAGATCATTAGATGAAGGAGATAAATGTAATCAGTAGGTTTTCATAATTTTTCTCTGGCTCTTTTTACGTTGGTGATGGTGTTAGGGTGATATTCTTATATCACAGAATTTACAGTGAGACAGCAGGTATCATTTCACAATGCTGTCAAGCAGCTCCTTCCTTGGTTTTCTTGATTATTTACTTGAAAAGTCAGGGTAGAGTGCTGAGATAGCAAAAAAAACTGAAGGTGAACCATGAGAACTGTGCTTAACTTTCCTTGTTTCCTTTGAAGATAATTTACCTCCCTGGTTTCAGAAAAGAGAGAACGCCCGTCCAAGACTCCCCCAAATTTCAGTGAGCTGCTGCTGTCCTTAGTTTGGGCAGTGTTGGCAGCTTCTTCCGTTTGTGTTCTTGCAGGGGGATGCATGTGCTCCATGGCAGGATACTCCCAGTTTCAGGTCTTTCCTGTATTCATTGCTTTTTCTCAGATATTTATTTAGGTCATTTAACTTCAGACAGAAGTTCAGATTCTGTTTAAAGTTAGTTCAAACATGCATGTTTTTATAAATACGTGATTTCAAATTAAGTGTTCAATTTTTTTTTACAGTTTTTAAAGCAATTCTTTAACGTAGACAGTCCCCACAGATGTACATACAGTTCTTAAAAATTCAGGAGAGAAGAGTACTGTCTATTGTATTTTTGATGATCTGCTGCATAAATAATGTCTTATAGTCAACTAATCCTCAAGTAAACACAAATGTTCTTTATTCAAGCAGGTTGTAATTTTAAAAATTTGAGAATGTTAACACAGTCTTAATAACACTTGTAACAACAACAAAATTTATATTAATAAAATGTTGATAGTTCAAAATTTCTTTAATAAAATTTCCTTTTAAAATCTTCCTTGAATCTTCATGTGCTTGTAAAAATAATCATTATCTTTTTTAGAGTATTCTTAAATCTTAGACAAGGCTCAAACTGATTTTTTTCTATTGTTTCAGAATCAGACACAGGTGAGTAGAAAAAAAAGACTTTTCTCCCTGAGGTTTGGATGGCATTGAAAATCTGGCTGGTCCCTTTGGGATTCCTGAAAGTTACTTTTTTTTTATTATTATTATTATTTAATAAGAAGGTAGAGAGGTTTTTCAGAGGAGTATCTTGCATTTAGTTTAATTTAAGATTTTGCCTGTTCTCAACAGTTCTTTATCAGTTGTTATACTCAATTTGCAATTTAAAAACCTGGTAAAACTTTCATCTTGAGGATTTTTTATAGATAGAATTCACTGCTTTCTTTTCAATATGATGAAATTATTTTGATTATTATAGCATATAACAAATTCTGTAACTGCTTTCCATTGCCTACAGCAGGACCTAGAATTAATAAACAAGGATTTAGGAAAGACTTTTCCTGAAATCTGATGCCACTGGAAACATTAGGAGAGTACATATTTTGTGCAGGTTTCATTATTAGCCTGAAAAATTTGTTCAAAAAGCAAGCATATTATAAATAAATACAAACTGTTTTCTCTCAAACATTCAGAGAGATGTATTCCTTCAAATTTAATAAAAGTGTAGGAGAGTCTGGGGCAACCTGAACTTAATTGAAATAATTTTTGCAATTATCCTTCAGGCAGCAATAATAAGCTTTATAATTTACAGTCTCTCCTAATTTGTGAACTCTCACAAAGCAGAGACCAGAATTTAATTCCTTTTAAAGTCTCAGCTCAGTTCCTTGGGGTTAATGTTTATGATACCTTTTAGTGCATGACCATGTACTGCTTTGTTTGTGCCATTTCAGCTGCATCAGGGCACAAAATAGCTGATACCTAATTACTGATGATCTCCTTGACCTTTTTACTTTTACAGAGTATGGCCTCAGGTCTTATTTACTGCACAACATCCCAATCCTGCTACAAGAAATACTATCTTGTTCTTAGGCTCTTCCATTACAGTTGTTACTGTTATCTCTGAATATTCACAGAAGACTCCTGAGAGTTTATTTTCCTCACTTTTTGGCTGGAGAGCCAAGGCACAGATCCATTAAGGTAAAAAAACCCCATTAATTTAAAGTGACCAGTTTGAGACTTCAGGGTCCTAAATTTTCAGAACATCAACACTATAAAGCAATGTGTCTTTGACACCCCACACCATTGGCTTATCCTTGTGAAGAGTATCAGTGATGGAAACAAATGAAATCCTGTCCTCTGGAATAAATGTTTATCTTGAAAGCAGGATTTTGCAAACATGGTTCTTTTCAATACCCATTCAAATGTCTTCTTGACAGGAACATAGAATTTTGAGAATATCCAATGCCTAAATTGAGGTTGGATTTTTTTTTTAATGTTGCTTCAAATGTTTAAAAAGTTGGTAGACTTTTTGTATGATAATATTACCTCAAAATTAACTACTCTGTTTAAACAGTGTGAAATAACTTGTTCAATAAAAATTGACCCTCCAGAAATTACCTAATCTAAGGAATATACACTGAGTTGTAACAAATCTGTTTCTCAAAATCTTTGAGTACTTTAAATAATAAAACTTCCTGCAGTCTGATTTGTCACTATTTGGCATTTCTGCAACAAAACAGCACGAGCCCAGCCATACTGATACCTAACAGTGGGTAAAAAACACAACACAGAACACCTGTGAGAAGTTTGAGTGAATGACCTGCCCAGGATCACACTGAGAAATTTTTGGCAGATGTACATTTATAATCCAGTCTCTTGGACAGAATTCAACATCCCCAGCCAGGAGACCATTATTCATTCTTTCCCCCCATTTTCTTTTCCATTCTTCTCACAGCTTTTAGCATTTGCTACAACTGAAGCAAGGATCCTTCAAAAATTTTTTTCCTCACACACCCTAATTCATCCCAAAAGCAGAGTTTAGTGGGCAAAGAGGCTGGAATCCAAGCAAAAAAGTGAAAATGTAATCACAGAATTCAGATTCTTCTTATGTTGGTCATGTACAGGGATGATGTCTTCAATGAGCCAAGGAAACATGGTTTAGATAAAACTGCTGAAAAGCAGATGGAAAACTCATTAGAAAGCTGGGTCTTTAAGACCAATAGTCTGAGTATTTAAAGCAAGACACAGTTTGGTGTGGATGAGTGCCAACAGAAGTAGGCTCAGCCAGCTATAAAAATATAGAATGAGGAATGCTCCAGACCCAAGTCCTTGGCACCTCCTTCCAGTTCAGGGCCAACCTGCACTCCTCAGATTCCTCAAATGATTCTGGTTTCACGGCACAGTCATTCCCATTTCATCAGGGTCTCTGTCACAGGCTTTTTGTTTTTTCCACAATATTCAGGATTTTGTCCTTCCCTGAGTGCTCATGGTTCCCTCCATGTTGTCAGATTTGGTGGGCAAAAAATAGTACACCCCTCATTAAAAAGCTGTTGCTCCTCCAAACGATATTTCTAGTCCTTACTCCAAAAATTAGAGTGACTGGAATATTACAAGTAAACCCATATTGATTATTCATTACCCAGTGATTTTTTTTCCTCTGGCCTCTGTTCCAAGTGTCCCAAGGTTGTCTTCTCTGAAGTAGATCCTGTATGAACATTTCAGCTTATGTATAAAAAAATGTATGAGCAACTAAATTTGAAGGCAATTTCAGAGCTCTCCAGTGCTCCTTGCAAAATTTATACTACCTTTTTATCGTGCTCTCTGTTCCTACTTCTCAGAGCTTCCTAAAGACATATTTCTACCTTCATATACTACAAGTGATTTAACTGCAGTAAGAGAGTTGTGTTCATATGCCTTTAGCAAATGTGTGCTGCAAACAGTGTGATGCTGATAGACATAGTGGAGATAGAATCTGGAAATTGAAGAATTGAATTATTAAATCATGAATTCTCTTATCTTCTACTATTCTTCATGGTCAAAAGAAAATTGTCATTTTGTACCTCCCTCTTGTCCTTTCATTGCTGTAAGCCTTTCCTGAGCTGGTATCGCTCTATATGTAAGCAGCAAGAATAAGAAGAGGTAATATTCACACCAGAAAGAATCAGCAGGACCCAAGAGAGCATGGCAGCCCCTTTAATTGACTTACATTGTAAGATGACTAATTCTTGGTCTTAATGTCTTGTAGAATACACAAGCCTGTTTAGTCGATTCCTTTTCTTTAATGTAACTACTGTGTCATAGAGAATGTGCTTCAGTTTCCACTTAATTTACAGACTGGACACCAAGTGAATGTTAATATATTGCTGCAGCTCCCTACCTAGAGTTCAGTTGCTTCAAAGGCAGGCCTCTCCAAAAATAAGCCCAGCTTCTCATATATCTTGTTTACAGTTTTACAGTCTATCCCAAGGTTTTCTTAAATAACAGTGGTATGTAATACTTCAACATTCTTCTTATCCTTGATGGTTCCCATGAATTCAATAAATGTTTGCATAAGTAATAAATTTGGTTATTTTAACTATTCACTTCTGAGTACTTCTTGCTGCTCCATATACTTTCTAGATAAAGTGGCCCATCAATTTAAGTGGATTCTAATCTCTATCATTCACTCATTTTACAGTTAACTTATGATCATGTTCTTCATATACTGTCCTTGGAAGTCTAGTCACTGATTTATGAAAATTTTACCCTCATCTTTTGCTGGAAGAAAATATGAAATAGATGTTTACTATTTCTAAATCCTTGGAAACATCATAACAGCGATAAAATCAGTGGTTTTACTAGTCTTTGTCTCCCATACACACCCACCCACCAGAAAAATGGGTGCTTTTCAGTCCCTTAATACAATGGCAACCTGTCTTTGGGAAAGTATCATTGGCTTTCATTGTGCAGGTTCAGTTCCATCCTCTGGTTAATCTGCTACAGATTATCCTGTGCTCTCTTTCTCTGGTTAGACTCATACAAAGCTATATGTCTGGGGAACATAATGAATGCATTGAGCAATCAAAAATTTGGGTTTGTTATGCAAGCAAAAGAGTCTGATGTAGGACCTGATTCTTATGCTGTGCAATGATTTAAAGAGCATATAAAGGACTTGGGTTATTAACTGTATGGCATCATTCATTACCAGAAAAGGTTTTGTACTCAGACCAAAAAAAAAAGAAGAAAAAAAAAAAAAAGCAACCCTATTCTCTCTTTAAGAAAATCTGCATGGTCAGGTTGATAATAAAAGCTGGGAAAGGTGCAACATTGGAGGTTTGCTTTAAAGCTAAACTGATTGGACCATGTATACTTAATATTTGAAAGGAAGATTCTGTAGTGTCTCTTTCATCACTTTCAAATTACGCCAAAGCTGCTGTAATCTCTTTCTAAAAGGCAGCAAATGGAGTAGACTGAAATCCCTGTAACCAGTGAAACTAGAAATTACAGCCAGACATATTTTTAAAAGAAACTCAAATATTATAGATAAAGTTTCATTAGTTTTTATTTCCTAACCTATTAAAAATATTTTATACTGCTCATATAACTTCTGCCTTTTTTTAACCACCCACCCACAAATATCTCAAGATTGGCAATGGAAAAACATTTCATAATTTGTATTTCATATTTCATAATATTCCATGTAGGGCAAAGATTTCCCTTTCCAAACAGGAAAAGTTTCCTGTGAACTGATTAATCATTCTTTGCAGACAAGATTAAAACTCTGTATATGAAGAGGTCCTAGCTAATGTTACATGAGGACAGAGAGGCTGTTCGGTGCTCCAAGGTTTAAACTGGGAGCACTGGCTGTGATGCTAAAAGCTGGTGGAAACAGTAGAAGCTCAAGCACACAGCAGTAAAAAGGAGAACTTCTACATGATCTGGCCAGACTTCCAGTTTGATCACGACATGCATGTGTACCAGAACAGGTGGGAAGTGAGGAAGAAGCAGCTGGTGTTCATGACTTATTTTGATTCACTGCGAGAGGCAATAATATATTTTTATCTTTCTAAGTAGCCTCTGCTTCCACCAAACTCAGGAGGAGACAGGAGGTAGCTCTGTGGCTGGCAGGCTGTCTCCAAACCTGGCCCAGTGTGGTGCCCCTGCTGGGATGGGTGATTTATGACTTGTCATTGATTGAGTGCTGTGTCCATTAAACGTCCATTTAGGAGAAGTAAATCAAACATATTCTGGTGAAAAGTAATGTAAATATTTCATTGCAGCTTAATCGCATTTCTTATCTTAATCTATTCTTCGATAGTATGTTTGTCTGACTACATTATAGAGCAGAAGTATAGATTCTCTTGGAGTAATTGTCTGGGTTACTTGTTCTAAAGCCCAGCTTCATAAACTGACTAAATTTCTTTCCTCAGCTCGGTTCTCCTCAGGGCTTTTACCTCCTTGAAGTAGTTGTAAAACAAAGTTATTTTAAGGGGGGAAAAAGGCCAAGAAACAGGGAAAACAGACATGAAATGAGAGGAAAAGGCTTGTCAGTTTACTTTAATTGAGTACCTGGGTGTACTTCTATCCAAGATAATTGGGCTGAAATATCCATTTGATGTAACACGTATCTAATGTTTTCAAAATTCTTGCTTCAGGATTTTGTGAATGCATGAGTTGAAAATGGTCAGAGCTCTGAGGGAAGAGTCCTACTGAGACTTTTAAGACATCTCCCCCCCAGGAAGCCCCTGAGAAGTAGCTGAGAGGATGTGATGGGAAAGTAACTTTACTTGTTGGCCTTGCCCTTGTCTTCTAACCAAGGCACCCGCTTTGGCCATCACCATCTGCAGGAGTACCAGGGCAGACTTAGTACAGGAAAGTACCATGGATTCAGGCAAACAAACATGCATATACACAGACAGAGAGAAAATATTGGTTTAATTCAAAAAGAAATTAAGAATTAAACAACTGCACCACAGTCTTCACTTTCAAGGTCTCCAATGACTGACCAAAAGGTAAATCTAAGAATGAATCATTGGTGGAAACAGAAAGCTTTAAAAAGAAGAAATGTCTTCAGCTAAACTTGATTTTCTTTTTTTTTTTTTAAGAATTGATGGAAAAGCTGGAAGGGTATACAAAAACTCTTTTGTTTTGTTATCATTTAAAATATGTCTCAGAATTAATTCATATCCAGTCTTTGTAAGATCACCAGCATAAAACTGAAAACCTGTGATGCAAAGGGACTTGCCAGGCAGGAAAGTAATGCAGGGCAAAATATGCATTGGGAATATGGCAAGTTAGCCTTAGCAAATTAGGGAATTGATCAAATAAAAAGCTTAATGAAATTCACTCAAAACAAATGGACAGAAAGTGCAAATATCTCCGAGAGCAGAGGAATTGTACACTGGGAGTTAGAGATATCCAAATTGTGCAATGATATAGAAAAGATCCAAATAGAAAACCTGTGAAGTAACACAATGAGAAATTAGCTGAAACTCATCTACTCAGCCAAAGAAGAGAGAAATCTGGAGAGAAGTGTATCATTCTGCAGTAGGAAAGATAGGTGCTGAATTGAACTTCCACTAACTATAAAAATCTGTTCTTTTTTCTGTCTGACCCCAAGTTTCCATTTTAAAGTCCAGTTGAATGCTTTCTTGAACTCAAACACAATTAAAACAAATATTTCTTCCCACCAATCAAAATGTTTCAACTGAAAACTGACAAGGGAGAGTGAACAGTTTCATCTTTGAAACAGATTTACAGTCAGCTGAGCGTGAGCTCAAGTACAATATTTCTTTTCCACAATAGTGGTCAAGTTGTGCTTGTGGCACTGTATGTGTTGAGATGGGAAGACTTTGGCTTTAAGTAATCAACCTGGATGCTTTTTTGTTTACTGCAGAACCAGCATAACTAGCAGGAGGAATGTACAAGTTAGAATTTCCTCTGCACTTGAGAACTGGGGAGATCAGTAGCTGTTTTCCTTGTTTCTTGTACCATCCTCCTCTGTCACCTCAGCAGATCTTCTGACATGAGCTCAGAGTGAGTTCATGGATCAGAGGAGGGGAGGAAAATGAGGGAAAACTTTGTCTCATGTTTGCAAGGGGGCTGCATCACACAGGAGAGGCCACCGTGGTCCAAGCCCCCATTCAGTTCCCTATCAAGATATCCTCCATTATGATGTGATGATGGTTGAGGCTGGGTTCCAAATCCCAGCAAGATCAGAGTGGAAAGAGACAAGCATCACTACCTCCAGCCTTCTGGAACTTCTGCATCCAAAGGGTATTCAGCATTTGGATGATCCATGACTGCTGTTAATTTGACTGAGGCCAAGCTCAAAACGACAGAGCTGACAACTGGAACATAAATTTGCATTTCTTAATCTCCTCCCCTGCACTTCCATGGTTCCACAGAATTTCTGTAATTTAGAAAGCTCTAAACAAATCAAGCAAAGCAAAATAGTGATACTCTTGCACTCATTATTTTCTCCAAACACTCAGGAAGGACAAAGAGGAGAAATCTGCGCTTTTGACAAATGCCAAATTACAGCATTGTTCTTTGAACAATCTCAAAAATCTTTTAATTTTCATTTTCCTACAAAGTAAAAATACCTTTGGGAATTTGAGTAACTGAATTCCAGTGTGATTTAATTTCAATTTGATGGAAGGTATTGCTTCAATTATCAACCTATAATGAGAGCTTTTACAAGAAATAAATGAATCACAGTTCAAATCAAACTGCTTCTACACCAAAAACTTCATCAATTCAGCTCTGTGATTTAGGAATCAAATTCATCAAAGGAAAGGGTGTGCAGATGACAGATAATTCAGTAAAGGCCTAGAAAATAGTGAACATTTACATTTTGAACTAAACTACCTTTCAGACTCTTTCCTAGACCAGAACCAGGATACCCTTTCATGATTGAGACTTATGTGAAGGTAGAGAGACAGAATAAAAAGATGGATGCACACTGAGCTTCCAGTGGTTAAGAACACTACTGACTTCAAGGACTCTGTTGTTCATCCCAGAAACTCTCTCCCAAACTCTTTCCTCTTTGAGTGCTGCACTGTGTCTCTAGCTCCATCCTCTGAGGATGTACTGGAACATTTTGTTACCAGGTGAACCTTCTCTCTGAGCAGCTCCAAGCAGAGGCTGCACTTTTCCCACCTCTCACTCACCACTCAGATGTTCTATTTTTGCAGCCTATATCACACAACTCCTTTTTCATTTTCTCTTTCCTAACCATGGTGTAAACTCTCCCCATTTTTTTGCCTTGTCTTATGTAATCTTTTAAGAATTTTGATTATTTACACTCCATTGTCACCTCCTCCCTCTCTCACCAAAGATCTTGTATCTCTTCTGCTTAACAGAGATGGGGTTTAGGCCAACAATTTCACCATCGACATTGTGATCATATACTTTTCCCTGCTACACTCACTGCTGCCTCAAGGCAGTGCTTTATACAGCATATTGATCATTCTGGAGAGATGAATAGAACTGAAAGTTGAACATATTCCTTTTCAAAAGTACTAGCTGCCTCCAACAAACAGTTGTGTGTCTTGTTGATAGTCAGGGTTCTAAAGCCATGGCTCTACTAAATACTTGCAAAGGCATAACTCTTTCCTCCTCATTTGCTGTCTTCAGCATGCAAATTGACAAGACACTTTGCAGGCTTCCTCTGAAAATGCAATATTGTCTGAAGTGTGGAAATGAATATTATGTAGTTCTAAAAGATATATATCAATATCTTTGTAACTAGTTGTATTATTATACATAATTGTCATGTATATTATAACAAAGTAATGCCACCCAGGTTATCATGATGCCTCATAAAGTCTGCCAAACATCTACAGGCTGTTTTGAGATTGTCTGAGCAGAGCTGCAGAACCAAGACCCAACATGCTCTGCCCTGGGATGATGTGCACAGCTGAGAGTGTATTGTTCTAGAAATGTACTCAGTGTTGGGAGCATGGAAAGGAATAATGAAAGGGATTAGCAAGATTTTAGGGGCTGATTAGTGAAAAACCTGAGGGAAGGACAGTCTGCACAGCAATTAGCAAGACAGTGTCTAATGGTCTAAGAAAAACAGCATAAAGCACATTTAGAATAAATTATGACAATAGCAAATGCTAAATAAAGTAGCTCTTTAGGCTGCCTGTGCAAGACCTACTTACATGAATAAAATACTTGAGTCCACGTCACTTTTTATCAGGCTTAAATTAAAAGTAATCTGGGGATGTCAAAGTGAAGGCTCTTTGATAGATAAGATAGAAGAAAATATTGATATTTCCACCATAACAATAATTTTACAAGGCCACATAGATGGAAATATTATCCTAGCAGGTACTTTAAGATCCCTATAACCGTGTGAACTAAACGTCTGAAAATTATTCAGAGAAGATTTATGAGATTAACATATGATGATTCTGGTTCTTTGAAAATTTAAAATTCTATCGCAAATATTTAGGTTAAAAAAAAACCCACTTGAGTCACTGATCTCTTTGATTTTATACAGGTTATATTACTTAAATTGATGAGGTTGCATTCTTTTATTCAAACATGAAGCATAGGACATTATAGGATGTAATTTTTGCACAGTGCTAAAATAATTGTTCTCAAGGGATTTAGGAAGGTCGTTTTGAAATTATACCATAATTTGCAGAAACCACTTAAATGAAAATCAGGCAGAACAAAACATCTAGAGGTACATTATTCTGGAATGATGTGCAAGAGGAATAATAGACATACTATCTACCTCTTCTGTTAGAGAGATGTGAGCATTTTGCTTTTCATTCATTGTAATAAAAGGGTCTCTTAATGCCCACCACAGATGATTCTATTTTATCTAATTGCTTTGTTTTATTGGCTGTGGAAAAATGTATATTCTGCATTACTATTCCCATTAGTGCTTTCAGAGGAAATGTCAGAATAATTAAATTCCTCAGTGATCAGTATTTTCTCTTTTTCTGTCAGGTCCTTCCTGTACTTACACTGCCATGCACTGCCATGCTCTTTTTCAAATTTACAGCAAGGTCAGGTACTAAGACAAAATTTTGCTTAGTATGAAGCTTTGCTTAGCAGGGACTTTTAAGCCCCTAGAAATATATGCATTTAATAAAACCAACAACACAGCATTTCTTCGGACAAACACAAGAATCTGCTTCAGTAAAAACCTTTGATAATGAGAACACCATGCAGAGAACCAAAGTATCACCAGGTTCCAGATTCATAACACCAGTCTAACTTATATGCTTCAACACTTACCTGGAAGTCCTGCATGGGCAGTACAAGCTGCAGACCTCAAGTGGGCTGAGCCACTCTCTAAAGAATCCTGTATCTTAAAATGTGGCTATTACATGGGACGGATTTAAGTGAAGGTGCTCAGTCACAAATTCCAAGTAACACACTCCAAAATTTGAAAAAAAACCAAAACAAAACAAAAAAAACCCCTTTCAGTTCCTGTACAAAACTTTCTGTTCTGGTTTGAACAAAGGAAAACCAGTGAGAGGCTCCAAGTTAGAAATACAATTTAATAGGAGGAAAAGAAAGAAGTAAACTAAAGTAAAAGAAAATAAATGCGATAGTACAAAAAAAAAAAAAGCCCACTGACAGAGTCAGAATACAACCTGGCATCCTGTTAGTTAGGGTGATGGTAGCAGTCTGGATGAAGTGGTCTCGTTGAAGCAGTAATCCCATGGAAAGGTCTGGCAGCTCCCATCCTCTGGGAGTCCCGTGGGTAACTGCCCCATGCTGTCCCAGATCCTGGATTATATCCTTGGGAATGCTTGGCTCCTCCCCATGGGTGGAGCATCTCACAACGGAATGCCATCATTCCATGAGTCATGCAGTGGGTCCTTAATGGCCCATTGAACAGAGATAGCTTCTGGAGGGAGTTATCCATGAGTCATGCGGAAGGCATTGATGGGGCCATCAACAGAAGATAAGAGAAACACTGCCCCACCCGGTTTCAACAGCCCATGAAGATGGTGATAGGATACATACTTTGGGCACATCTTACATTTTAACCTAGGACACTTTCTGTGGTGGAAAGTATGCAAACATAGCTCAAATACACATATGAAAGCTGCCTAACAAATAATTTGAGAAGATGAATATAAAAATAAAACAAACAATTTGGTAAAAATCACAAGGTATGGCAAAATACTTTTTATCTTAATCGATTATGGATGATAAACACTGTTGTTCTCTTAGATCAAGCCTGAGTATTCTTCAGGTGCCCTGTAGTTCCTGTATCTATGTACCTGAAGTCCTCTGTGAAATTGTGCCTGCACAAGCTCTACTCTTCACAGTGGTGCTAAAAGAATATAGCCCTTCGTTAAGATTTGTCAGATCATTTCAAAAAATTTGATATTGCCTCTGTCACACAAACTTCATTTTCTGTCTTAGAAGAGCTTGATCCTACTATGTCAGCAGTATCTAAGCCCAGAGTAAGAAACTAATACATTTCTTATCTTTGTCTCCAGCCAAGATCCTAAATATATTTGCAATTGCTTTTAAAGAGTTCAGTTTTTCTGAAGATTAATTCTACAATCCCAGTCCTAACAGAGTGGGAAAATGCAGAGTAAAACAAACAAACAAACAAACAAACAAAACAAAACAAAAAAAAGGCAAAAAAAAAAAAGCCTTGGAACAATTAGTATGATGGTGTTCTGTCAGGAGCACAAAACTCATTCTTGAAGGAAGGGGAAACCTAAAGTACTTCTTGCTCCTGCTTTTTCTTTAATTTCAATAGTGCTTTATGTTTGTAACTTCCAACAGAAATCTGCACACTGCAAAGTACCCTACTGAAATCATATTGAAACAAAGACAGATGTATTGATATCACTGTTTAATTCAACCAAATTGTTTTGGCTGACTGCTGGGTACAGGTGTCAGAGTGAAGACACTGTACAGCCACCAGACTGCCTGCTCCCTGTGATTAACAGTCTTGTACTTCCTGCTGATTCTTGATACTCCTCGCGTCCAACTCCTGATAGGAAGCTGGTAGAAATTTTATCCGTGACGCTCATCAGAGTGTATCAACTTGGAGATTTGCTCTTATGATACTAATAGAAAGTTAAAATGTGCACATGCACCCATGCATACAGCTCAGTAGAGTCATATTACTTGGCTAGAAAGCAACACGTATGATAATGTTAAAAAAAAGAACAAAATGTTGGCAGCAATTTCCAGCAAGGAAGGCAAAATTATCTCTTTGCATCTACTGTCTTTTTGTGAGTGAGTACTGGAGGGTAGCACTGAAACAGTAGTTAATTAGCATTATCACACTGGAGTATAAAGTAGAATCTGCTCACTGCACTCTTTTTTCTCTTAAAGGTTTAAAAGAAACAGATCCTACGCATTCAACACTGAAAAAAAGAACCCCAAATCCTACAAAACTTCATTAGAGACAGGAGGACGGAAAAGGAAGAGAAGGAGAAAGCCCTTTTGCCTCAATCAATGATGTTGCTCTTATCAATAAGGGAGGTCAACAGCACCACTTACAACAAAAAGGGAGGGTGAAGACTCCATGCCTGCCACTGGTTGAACAGCAGTACTAAAGGATTTAACCATGAGGCCACTGTAACATCAGTAGAGAGTTTTTAAAATGTATTTGCTGTGCTCAGATGTCAATTTTCATGTGAATAGATTTTGTTCCAAAAAGCCAGTCTGGCTCCCTCAGTTCCTTCATAACATGGATTGAAAGAGAACTAAAACCACCACCTTCCAAGCAACCTGATAAGTAGGGCACTCATTTCAAAAATCGAAGGGACTAACATTTTAACTGGACACCAGGACAAATTCTACTCTTCTGAGGTCATTTGCACAGAGCAAGGTGAGTGCCTGCACTGTGCACTGAGTGGCCTGGTGGCTCCCAAGGGGAGTGCCGTAGGTCAGATCTCCTCCATGATCTGAGCCAGGAGTGTGCTGCAGCTCATGCTTTTGCTTATCTTATGACCTTCTCTCCATGTGCCATCTAGTACACCAGCCTCATTTGCTGGTGAGTGCTTATGCACTTCTGTGTAATGTATAATGCTATCTTATTTCAAATTGGCACTTCTTAATGCTTGCAGTGTATATGAAAGCAAAATTGCATAGTGCTCAAATCGTTGAGAAGTTAAATGCACTGTTTCTATTTACTGACATTTTGAGTTCTTAGACCTGGAATATGCAGCTCATCAAGTGCCTTAGAGGCTTTTTGCCAGCAAAAGTCTGAGGACTATTTCTCAAGTACCAGTAACACCTTAAATCCCCTCCATATTAGATGATATAGGCTATATTGCCAAATATTTATACTGAATGAAATATTGAAGATTGGACTGTTATGAATCAGGCACATGGTCAATGAATCTGCCCCACAAGCCAGAAAACAAGGATGACATGAGGAACAGGGGCATGGCACACATACCCCTCAGCTGACATTAGCATAGAAAAGCTGCCATGGTTTGTTTTGGGTTTTGCTTTAAAAGAGGAAGCTGGTTGGGAGAAATAAATAATAGCTTGCCTCCAGTGCAGGCTGCAGCATGCTGGTCTGGCCATGATAGGTGCAGTTTGGGGTGAGCCTGGTTCATTTATTTTCTGAATGATTAGGCATACATTGAGACCAGGTGCAGATAAGAAGTGATAAATCATGATGGGTGTCCTCGGTTATGTACAGAACTTCACAGCAGTCATTAGTCTTAATTTGTTTTGCACAAACATAAGCTTCAAAAGTCAGACTGTCCTGCACACTGAATTATCTGTATTATTGATCACTATCATTGTGCAGTTATTTAGAATTGAAGAGTAGGACTCTTCATTCATTGATTCATTAAGAGCTTTTGGCAATTTTTCATTTCACTAGTTTTTGATCATGCAGGTATGTCCTTGAAATGACATTATGGCAGAGCTGAAGATGCAATTAAATTTCAGTATTTTTCTGATAGCTTCAGGCTACTATCTCAGGTTGATTTCTAGTATAGGACATTTTAATTTGACACTGAAAATACATTCTGAAGTGTGTTTTCAAGGTAAAGAGAGAAAAAACTACTTTATATTAGCCATTTCTGTACTTCAGGCCACTGTAAATTTCTTTTCTTTATTCTCAGGTGATATAATATAAATTCCCAAACAGTGCTTCAAAGCAGATGAAAACCATTAACAATTGGACCATGTCTCCAGAACTCATCTGATGAACTGGCAAAAATCCCTGTACTTTTAAAAATGCAGATAACTTCCATTATTAGACTAACTTAGAGCTGTAATTTAAAACTCTTTGAAACCAACAGGACAAAGCTCCCATTGATTTCAAAGACTGGTAAAGCAGACACCAAAAGTCTTTATGCCATTCCTGAACATTTTCCAAATCAGCCCCTGTGTGTACCTTCATGTGTAAAGGGCATCCAGCCAGCATCAACCCACTACACACCTTTATTGTTTCTCCTGTCATCAGGAGAGAGTACCAGAGTACTCTGGAGGGGCAGATTGTGAAGTTCTGAAATGGATTTCCGACAGGTTAAAGGTGTGGGTCCTGGGATTTTGAGCAGGCCAGTTTGTAATATACAATTCCAAGCTTTAGTGTTCTCTCTCAAAAAATCGTCAGTGGTAAAAGTGTATGTTGCTATGGAGTACAACAGCAACACCGATTTATAATAATTAATCTATTTTTTTTCTTTGTAAGGTTTGGAACCCAAGAGGTCATTTCAGATCGATTCCAAATCCCACTATTTCAATGGTAATTGCGAAAAGTGCAGGAGTAATGTACTTCTGCTTGGACCATCTGGCAGATTTCTGAGCTTTGCAGGTTGCTGATCTTCAGGGTCACTCTTCAAATTATACAAAGTACATATTTCTGAACTCTGCAGCAGTTACACTATTAGTTAACATGTTAAAAAATAGAACAATAGAAATGCAGAGATTCTACTTATAAAGGCTGAGGCTTCACATTAACAACAAAATAATTAGGAAGCCTAGAGAATGGAAGGATCTATTTAGTATAAATAAACATTTTTTTTTCTGCAACGTGTGACTAGGGTTTCCATCTTCTGATGTTTTTCTGAGGTGCATCTCTGTAAAACAATAAATGCAATTGGTCAGCTACCCTTTGATGTCTGACAGAAACACTGCAAAGCAAGAAATAAGCCTCTTACAATGCCCTGCAAACAATGAAATGGTCACTGCTGGTGAAATAGTATCAGACTTGCTTCTTGAAAGTAAGACAAGCTGTACTGAAAGTTCATTGAGGAGGGATTTCTGCCAGACTAAGAGCTAATTAGCCAGAATGGCTGTGTCTTGGACATGACACCATTAGCTGGTCCCCCTGACAACTGTGACTAAAGACACAAACAGCTGTGGGTTTGGTCCTTAATTCCCAGGAGCCTTGATTCGGTGCTCATTGAAGCAAGCACTCATTGGCTTTGTGTGGAAAGACATTTGTAGCTGAACAGTCACTACTGCATCTACCTCTGGAATGCCAAAAGTGTGATATATATTTATATATATAAGGTAATGAATTACTTTCAAGATTAAACTGCTGCTTTTTTTTTTATTCACATACGAGAGATCAGGAGAACGACTTATTAGTCAAATCCAATCCCCAGGTATTACTACCAATATACTGCCCTTCACAGACTGCTGGAGTCACGTATGTAAGACCCTGTGTGGTGGTTACTTCTTTAAGTAGGAGTTTAAAGTTTTCATGAGCAGGAACACAGAGCATGCTGGATGAGAACTAAGCACCAAGCCTAGAAAACCCTTTGCTAGCAGCCCAAAAGATCTCAGCCTGCATCTTTGAGCTAAGCTGAGGGTAGCTGATGACTACACACTGAGGGTACAAGCTCACACCTGATACTTACAAGTTCTTAAATCTTGTGTTTTTCTAATTTCCAGTCCCTAAATTCATGAGAGTTTATTAATTGAATATTAAATACTTTTTAATTAAATAAAATCTGTATGTGTTTGCATTTCCATTTTTCAAAACTTTTCTCCACTGCGAGATTGTTGTCTTCATATACACACTATGACAATGCACAATCTAATAAGGTAAAAACTCATCAAAATTATTTCCATACAAAACAAATCAATATGCAAATAACATGTCCCACTCCATCCACTTAGCCAATACCACGAGTAATTTAAACAGCAGGGCTGCAGGTCCTTTGAATACAAATGAAAGGAAACAGCTGCTGATACACAATTGCACATGGGCAAACTTTTTCAATAATGGATTTTTTTTTTTCATCACCAAATTGCTCGTCAAATACTTTTTAAATTTTGTTATGCTTAAGTCATTCTAACTTTGAGATTAGCAAGAAATTACCTGCAGCATCCATTACCACAGACACGAACCACCAGTGGTTTGTGATCAGCTACACTGATACTGTTCTCTGGAAAAAAAGTTTTGGTTTTAATATCTTACACACAAACATTTAGTAACTTGTCTCCTTGAAAAATAGTTGGTCCACATAGCTTTGTGTAATGATATTTAGGAGCAAACAGTCCACTAATCATGAAAAAACTTGTGTCCATGTGCAAGCACAAAATTCCCCAAAGATGAGTTCTTTGAATGCAATTCTCTGCCAAAACATTGCTACAGGTGAGTGCAAGGATGCACTAGGAAAAGGAGCTGAGACCTTAATTTATCCTTTGATTTGGCCAGGTGGTTCCTGCTTCCATATATCTCCCCTACCAAACCCTCATTTTTCCAGATTTGGTTAAGCCCTACCCTCTCTTGTTTTACTCTGTATGGAAATAAGGTACATCTGTGCCTACCTCTTTCATAGGAGTCTTTAATATGCTAAAATGTTGTAAAACATGCTCCCAGTCATGATTTTTTTCCCTTTTATAAGACTTAATGAAACTGTTTTCTTCAAGTTTCCATATAGGTCATGCTTTATTCTTGATGCTTTAAGACAGATAAAAATCAGATAATTTATCAATTTTTCTTTTTTAAAGTTTTTGTTCTTTGTCTGTTCTTAGAAGCATTATTCTTTGTGAATTTGTCTGGCTTTTCTCTGAGCATTTGGACATCAGTATTCCATCTGAGAAATCTCTAATGCTGAGAATATAAAATGAGTTTCCAATTTCTGCATACACATTGTGTTATTCAACTTGTATTTAGTCTCTAGTTCACAATAAACATTTGTGCATTCCACATTTCCCACAGCCTGACCAGTTTTTCCTCTTATTCTTAACTTCTGTCATTCTTTTTAAAAGCAGTACTTTGTACTCAGCTTTATGGAATACCACCTCAGTGGTTTGGGGCTATTTCTCCAAGTTATCAAGATCACTTTGAATTGGATGCTTTTTATAACGCGTTTGCAGTTGTTTTCCCCTTTAGTGTCATCTGTGGATTTTTGAAGAAGATTATTGTCCATCATCCTAACTTTTAATGCTGGTATTGCCTATTACTGAGTCAAGAGGAGAGACTTGTGGGCACCTCCTTGATATGCCCTCTAGTTTGACAGAATCCTGTAATCATTCCTTGACAGCAGTTTGGAGCAGTGATGCACTCACCCCATAATAATTTTATGGGTTATGATCCATGTATAGCTGTGATTAAGGCATTGCTCACGGTATTAAATTAGACTTTTAAAGTCTCGGGATTGACATTTGCATTCTTCCTCCCCTGGCACCCCCCACTCATGATGGCAGTATAAGCCAGAAGAAAGATTGTGTGTATGCTATTCATCTTAACCTAAGAAGATTTGCTTGTAGCAAAACCTAAATTCAGATTTCCCTGGATTTAAAGGGTTGATTTTAAGACATTTCTAACACCTAGATACTTCCTCATGCCCACACAAATACTTGTTTCATTTTATCTGCCTGTTTTTTCTTAGTATTTCTTCATCAGAGGAAAATAAATTAACACATGTTATTCCTTAATATTGAAAAAGAAATCCAAGCACTACTAAAGTGTATTTCTGAGTCTAACAATGAAAGAGTGATGATAAGGTTACTACATTTAGTTTAAATTACGTTAGTGGTTCAAACTCCCAAGGCTGGATTTTCCATAGCAGCAGTGCACTGCAGAGCCTGCAAGAATGTGATGACTTTGGCAGAACTGGGAGGGAGCAGAAAGCTGTCCTGGAAGAGGCTTTCCACACCCTGAAGCAGCTGCTTCCACTTCTCTCCCTCTTTTCCCTCCTGCACACCTCTTCCACATGGGATGGCACTCACGTCCTGGCTTCACCTTACCGGCATGGGGACAGGCACAGAAGTCATCTGCAAACCTTGACTGAGCAGCACAAAGCAGGCAGCCAAGCCACGCACTTTGGTTTAAGTTCCTGGCTTGGAGAGCTGTGGAAGGAGTGGCAAATATTCAAATGGAGTCTTCAAATATTTGGGATTGCTGGAGAAAGCGATTTCCCAGAGCTTCTTTGGGTGTATGGGGCCAACCCTCATCATCTGACTGTGGTACTGTCACTGAGAGCTTCATCCCAATTTAGGGATAAGCAAATGCCTTAATGATGATGACACAAACAGCCTGTTTAAAGTACACCTGACTTTTGCTCTGGCCAAGCTCATAGCCAAGTATCTGTGGTTCTCCAAACTGTGATCTGTGGACCACTGGAGTTTGTGGCCTCTCTTATAAGTGCTCTGCAAACAATAACTAAACATCCTTCTCAGCACAAGCCCCATCCATCTGTTGCTAGTAGCCTGAAATGCAAGTTACAAATAAACCTAAATGTAGAAATATTGTAAAATGTAAAATAAATGTAAAATAAACCAAGATGTAGAAACATTTTTATGGAGCCCACAAATGAGAAAAGCTGAACATCTATTACCTGTTTGCCATTGTAGCACCCTAGGTACCCCTATATAAATTTATCTTAGTTTCAAACCTTCAGTGTATATTAATGATAATGGTTATTTTAAATGTCTTTGCTATTCTATCACATTGATTCAGGGCAAACAAATTATTGACACAGTTAATAAATTTTAAAGGTGTTTTACGTTACTTGCAATTAAATAGTGAGCTTATTTTCATTTTCTCCAAAAGTTGCTCATATATTCAAAATAAATGCCTTTTTGAGAAGGGATAAAATAGAATATCTCCATTGGGGAAAAAAAAAAAAAAAGCATAAAAATTTCCATGACCTTTTTTTCTGAGCAATCTCTTACTATTTATAAGTTTCCCTGGACTGCATTACCTCAATTTCGTTTTTTTATGTATTAAAAATTTTATGCTAAAATTTACTATGAAGACAAAAGCAGCAAAGGTCTTTAAACTAAAGAAGCTATACAAAGTAAAGCAAAATTATTTTTTTCACTGTGAAGACATAATACAGCTGTGTATGTGAAATGTGAAAAGAAAATGAAGTACACAGTGTAATTTAAATTATAAGCAGAGACTTGGAACTTGCAACTTGAACATCCAATTAATGAAATGAGAGTGAAATATGAGAAATCTATCAAGACAACGGACTGCAAAAAAAAAAGTAAGGTAAAATATTGTAGATAAGTTTAGAGACATATTCTGCCATTCTTAATTAAAGGGTGCAAAATGCTGCTTGGAGAGGGCATTAGTTTGTGAGTAGTCTTTTCCATTTCAGTTTGTTCCTTGGATACTGATGAGGGAATTTGTTAACAAACTGCTGAACATCAGAAAATCTGTAAGAATAGGTGCCATTTGTCCAGGTTGTCTGAACTCACAAAAGGATTTTGTTTACTCTGTTGCAAATAAAAATACATAGTTGCTCCATGATATTAGCTCCCATACTGGAAAAACAAAGCATTGAACATTGATCCAGTTTATGCAATCGTTTGGGCAACTCCAGAACAAAAATTTAGCTAAGAAGGATAAAATTTAAAATGAGTGTGATACATAGCCAGAATCATCAGGGTTTCTTTAAAGAAATGTATTATTCACATGTAGATTTTAATTCTTCAAAGGCATCTGAAATGAGAATTCCCAAAGGAAAACAATTTTTAAAATTTTATATTTATATATGTATATAGATTTTTTTCTCTGAACGCAATGTAATTGTTCGACCAACTGGGTCACAATAAATACCTAATCACAAGCAAAAAGCCTCATTACCCCTAAAGCAATTCCTAAATAAAATCTTAGGCAGTTTTTTTCTGGGAATACAGATGTCATGAACACAGCACACATTGATGCAATTTCAGTTGCATGTATCTTAAACTCAGTCACAAGGATTCAAAGATGCCTGTAAAGAACGTCACCTTGTCTCACCACATGCACAGCTCTCTCACACAGGTCTCTCTGTATTTAGTGTAGCACTCTACATTGGTCAGAAATCTGACGACAAAATGAAGCAATAATCTGATTATACCATCTCTTACTGGTACATGCCCACGTGTTTCATCCCCCCCAGCACTGCCCACTCATGCCTCCTGGCATCAGCTTCAAGGAGGAAATCTCATGATGGCCCATTTAATTAAAAGCATTCCAAAGGGAGAAAAGGGTGTGTAATAACATGCAAAAGGCACTGAAAGGTTCTGAGGGGGAGAAAGAATGGCAAGGATTAAAGTGACAAGGCTAGAGATTATCCTGAGCAGCTAAGCTAGTTCAAAGGTGTATGGTACATGAACAACTGCAACCAAACTCTTTCAAACATGGCTTTAGAAGCTTACAGAATGTTTCAGGGTACAGTGCATTATTTTTCTTCTTCTCATGTTAGGCTTTTATTTGAGTTGCAATCCATCTTAAGGAGGAGGAAATTGGTTGAAAAGAATAGACAAAATCTCAGTAAGTGGGAGCAAAATTTATGGAAAGAGAGAAAAAGCCAGATATACAGACAATTTGGGTTAGGATCTAGGCAGCAAAAAAGTAGATTATTGGAGATGGGAGGTATCAGAGGGACAAAGAAAGGGATGAGGCAGAGACAGAGAAAAGAACAAGTAGTATGTTCATGATTATCTTCATAAACCCCATTTACACCATCAGAATATGCCAACCTTAAATCTCCATTACCTTATCATTGCTTTTATACTTTTTAACTTTGTCAAGGTAAGCCAGATTTTTTTTTAAAGTGTACAGCTCAATTAAATTTTTCTCTTTATGTAATATTGGATGTATAGCTCACCTTGACTGACCCAAGAAAACTGTGTTGGCATGGATAAAGTAGATGTCACCTGCTCTTGTTTTCTCTTAGACTGTGTTTGTCTTTCCAGAAATACAAAAATTTGTTTTTTAAAAACTGTTACTTTTATTTTCTCCAAAGCTTTTTATAACACATGCTGATTCTGGTTTTAGCTATTTTATCCATTATTTTAATGATAATATTGTATCAAAATGATATTATTACTTGTGTGGCTGTGGAAAGACTAGTAGACCAGCATGAAGAAAAGAGATTTGTTTTTATTCAGATTGAAACACTGAGAAATAAGGAGAATAATTTCCAGACCAATCACTACCACCTGCCTACAAATTTGGCTGGCAAAGAAAAACCTCCTAGAATTGCTCAGCTGCAGTTCTTCATGCACAGAAGCACATTCAGCAAGTGAAATATCAGATAGCCGAAATATTAGAGTTGTTCCATGGGTATGCAGGGCCTAATTTTGACAACTGAAAAGAGAACACATTTCTAGTTTTATTAAAGTACACTGTCAATGTCATGCTGGCCAAATCTGCTTCACTCTCTCTACTGCTCATTGATTTCTTCATAATTCATCCTCTCAGAGAAACTGAAAACTGTTTGATTTAGGTAAAATTCCCCTCTAGACCTCCTTCAGGCTTAAGGTTGCTGTTTTCCTATACAGAATCTTCATAACTTCCTGGAGCTTACTCAGTCAAAAAAGCCTGGAAGTGTTTCTTAGTTAAAGCCTTTTCACTCAGGCTTTCCCTTTCCTTTCCTCTACTCCAATTTCTCCTTCCACATCCCACCCCTCAGTAGCTGTCAACAATTTCTTTTTATCCAGGGGAGCAGAATAAGGAATACATTTTCACAGTCAGACCAAATGTCATGTCCAGCTGCCTTCAAAAGACAGAAATTTACAGTACACATTCTGCCACATCGCTTTATAAGTGTTGCACTTTTTCAAGAGTGAAGTATCGACAGGTTCCCATCAGGTGTCCTAGGGTTCACAGAAGCTGTAGAAACTGCTCATGTTGCTTGGAAAAAGATTATTTTTTTTTTGAGTGCAAGAGAGATCAAAAGCTGATGCTTCCCTTTTGTTCTCGCTTTATTTCCTACCATAGCCAAAACAATTTTGTTTCCCAGTGCATGAGGAGTAATCTCAGATAGTTGTTAACTACTGGGAAAAAAAACAAAAAACAAAAAAACAAAAAACCAAAAACCAAAAAACCAAACCAAACCAAACCAAAACAAAACAAAAAAGCCCAAACCAAAACAACAACAACAAAAAAACCCAAACCAGTAAACAGGCAAAATTGATGTGACCTTCAACTGTTTTCTATGTGGAAACATTTTCCCTTTGAGAAGAACTACTTTTCTTCATAATCTGTATTTACCTTCAGAGGAGAATTGTCCTGCCCTCATTATCCACAGAAGCAAAGCCTAATCATTCCCCATTCATGTCTTTGCCCAGGAATAAGTTTATGACTGAAAGTAAAACGTTCTGTGCCTTTTGACTTCTGTAATAGGTGGTGGAAGTGATCTGTTATTTAAGCATAAGACATTAATTGTAAACAGAGTAATGGAGGCCTGAAGATTTTTTCCTTCCATCTACCCTAAGATTTCTCAAAAAAGGAAGTGAATTGCTTTTATGACATATGATGGCAAACAAAAAAGAACAGAAAAACAACCAATGGCTGAATGGCTGGGTCTGAGTCTTACAAAATTTTATTATGCTAGAGAAACTTTTCTTTCAAAAAAGGAAGCCTGTCCAAGGGGGGAATTGCTTGTGATTTGTAGCAGCACACCAGGGCCTGGCCCTGCCAGATGTACATGTGTGGCAGGAAGAGCAGTCACACTGATGTCTGGCAGCAGCTTCCCACATAGGTTCTTGTATGAAAAGGGAGTAAGGAAAAGAGGATTTGTCTGGGACTCTGCTGAAAGGTGTGATGTAAGCGAATCTACTTACTATTGTTCTGTACCTAAGAAAGTGATGTCAGTCTTTAACATCATCTCTGTGCTTGTCTAGCCGTAGCTCTGAGCTGCAGCAATGGAACCACCCGATAGCGGTCAGCCAAAACAGCCAGGACAGCAATGGGATGTGTTTGCTGGCAGCCAGTGGGAAGGAATGCAGAGCATTAGGCTGTGTCTGGGCACCAGCTCCCACATCACTGGCAGCTGCCATTTAAGCCCAGCTTGCTGCCCTGAGCTCCAGTATCCACGTGGAGATCCAAGCCTGCAATGTGGAATAGATGGTGGTTGCTGCTGCCTTTTCCCAGTAA
>VZSR01001854.1:13296088-13372574 GCA_013398615.1 Brachypodius melanocephalos
GGAAACTCCATGGTAGATTCTTCCAGGGCCAAGCAAGTGATGGTACCTTCCTGACAGTGGGGCAGGAAAGCAAACAGCTGGTCTGTGAGGTGCTACACCACAAAATAAAACACCTTTCTGAAAGCAGGTTCTGCACATTCATCTACCTTGTTTTCTTCATTTCTCCCTTTAATAACACACAATCCATTAAGTTAAAAAGATTAGAGGTTGCACCAGAAGAGACACAACATCATGTAGCATTAATATGTGAAATTTAAATTTTATGGGTGGGACATGATCTGGCTTTTATTAGCAACATTTCTGAATCTTGTAAAAGCTATTGATGCTCTCAACACACTCCTGGGAAAATTGCTACAGATGTAAAGAAAGGGGTGAAGCAGGGGAATATGCAATTATTTTTTTGAAAGGGAATTCAAGAAGTTAATGTTTTCATGGTCTTTTGTATTTTAATTCAATGTAAAATTAATATTCTAAACATTTTCATGTAGTCTCATTCTGACAGCATCAAGACTAAGTAAAAACAATGTATACTCTGCCAGGAGAAAAATACAGTTCCAGGAGAGAAATGAACCTGTCTAGTCAAGCTCGCATCCTACGATGAGACAACCAGTTATGCAATTCAACTTTTAAATATTACAAACATTTATAATTAACTAAAAAGACCTAAATAATACACAAGTTTTTAATCCATAGATTTAGTTGGGCATCCACATGGAAATCTGACCAATTGTGTCTGATTTACAGGTAAAATTACAGACAAAATTACAAGACAGGAAGGTTTTGTTGTTGATGATGTTGCCACTATTATTCAACCTGTATTAATAGCTGCAAATGTTTTTCCAAACGTTGTTTGCATCAATAAAAATTATTTTGAAGAATCCAAGAAACTTCAATGATTTGGATGAATACATTATAGAGAAAGAATGAGCCAAAATTCTCTTGTATGAACCAATCATGTTTTAAAAGATAGAAACTTTGTAAGAGGCAGCTTAATCCATTTTGAAATATCTAAATAAAACTTATTTTCAAAAGTACAGAGCATGCCACATTTCCTGCTAATTTCCCTAAGCACTGCCACGCCAAGGATTCTGCTTCAAATAGATATGGGGGTTTGGGAGTTTATCTGTTGACACGGGCACTGTCTTTGGAGCTTAAAATTGAATATTGCTCATCCTCAACAACTGAGAGCACAGAAACAAATGCCAGCATTTCTAGGTACAGATACACCTAAAATTAGACCAAAACACACATGACTATAACATGGCATTTGGCAAAAACAACTGCTGTTTATGCTAGCAGCCCACAGTGAGTGGATTTCAGCCTGTAACAAATCCTGAATGGATTTAAATGACAAACTTTGTATTATTATGCTCTCTGACATGCTGTGTATCAGATTACAGTTCTTAACACTCTTTTTTTCCTCCCCATTTTGTGTAGTTCTGGCTGGTAGCATATTTGAAGTTTTTCCTCCAGAGCTGCTTTTAGCAGAAAGTTGGGGGTAGCTCTCATAGCAGTACACTTTTCAGCAAGAGATTAAATATTTCTTTTGTCAGAAAATGTGAATACCTGAATGCTAAAGAGAAAAAAAAAAAAAAAGTTTTCTCAGAACTGCTGTGAAGTATTTCTTGGGAATTAGAGTTTAACAGCCTCGGGTCTCCATTAGCAGTAGCACCATTAGCCTTGGGAAGAGGGAAGAGTGTGCTCTGTCCCTGGATACATGGTATGAAGGTGTGCAACTACTTCATCAACAGAGGAAAATGTGGACACAAAGCATCAGATGCAAAACTTCAATAAACATGTAGCCAACTTTGCCAGACAAAATTTACCAATATAAATACTTCTATTGTTGACATATTGGGGTTTTGATATTTGGCTGTTTTTCGTTTGTTTGTTGGACTTTTTGTGGTTTGGGGTTTTTTTTTTGTTTGTGTGTTTGTTTGTTTGTTTTGATTTGGTTTGGGGTTTTTTTGAGGGGGTAGTTTAATTTTTGGGGGTTTTTTTTGTTTTGTCTGGGGGAGAAGGTATCACAAAGAGCAGAGTGCTGGCAAAGAAATAGCTGAAATTTCACTGAAAGTTCCTTTTAGCTTTTTTTCCAAATTAAAACCAGCATTTCAGCAGCCATGGTAACTATTCTCTCATTTCTATATTGAATAACCCTTAAAATGAATCTGATTTCAAGCTGGTAAGTTTTTCCTGAGTCCACTTTATCCCTAGTTGGCTGCATATTTCTAGGGAAGGTTGTTGTCATTGCATAATCTGTGCTTAGACATGACCCAGGTTCATGTTTTCTCTTAAGAAGTCCCAACCAGCCTTAATCAATAGGTCTGATTTATGGAGCAAGCCTGGGCAGACCCTGATATTAGAAACTTATTTGAAATTCTGCTTGAACTCATATCCAACCATGTTACATTTTATGAGAGGCAAATATATACTCAGGGGTTCCTTTGGCAAGTATTTTCCATTTTCTGCAGTCAACATTCTAGAGAATAGATAATTAAAAACTAGATGGAGACTTACACGGGATATTGTTTGGGGGAAATCAATTACAATTGAAGCTGTTTTTATACTGCTTCGGGAATTCCAGGCACATTGATTGTGCAGTGGATTTTTATGTCAGCCTCAAAACCTCACTTCTTCACCCTTGAAGAAGTGCTGGTTATGAACACAAGTTCCCTACTGTCCTTGTCCAAAATATGCTGTGCAGTCTTTTTTCTCTTTGGGTCAACAGTGATCAGTAACCTGGAGCATCGCACCAGGGAAGGGCTGAGCAACTTAGTTCAGACCATATTCCATGAAAAAAATTGTTGGAGGATTTTTCTATCTTCCATGATCAAATAGGGGTAGCACACAGAATTAAATGCACTGAGACTGCAGTAAAAAAGAGTATGTAGTCCTCCTGGTGAGCTAAAAGAAGTAGGTACCAAATGAAACTATCATTAAAAATGAAAGAGCAGCATGCAGTAGTGTAAGTTTTAATTGACTTTAGTTGTTTTTGTGACAAGGATGTGATCAAATGGGCAGTGATTTGTAGCTTTCCTTAATGAGAGGGACAAAAGCTGCACTACCTGGTGGGCACAAGGATGACTGCTGAAAGGCACTGGCCATGTCCCAACTACTCCTTTTCATTTCAAATCATCAATATCTGAAGTCAAGGTACTCTAGCTGTTTAATTTCAAGAAAAAGATCCCCTAAAAATGTTTTGTGTAATCTTTCATGCATTTTTTTCCACCCCTAAGAGAGGCAGACAGTGCATTTTAGTGGGGAAGGGCTGGCAGGGAGCTCTGACTGTTCATGGCTATCAGCAGGCTGACAGTGGCCTCCCAAAGGCTGCTTCCTGGAGCTGTGCCTGGGAGCAAAGGGAGCTGTCTGGCCCCAGGACAGGCAGGTGGGCTGCAGAAGCACATTCTACACACCAGCCAGCATGTCTACCTGCCCCTCTCCTTCCATAGCTCCAGCAGTGCCCTTTCCCTTCTAGTCCCAGCCAAGAGCCTGGTGGGATGCTTTGACAAGACACCTGTGTGCTCAGCTTTGCTGCAGAAGGGGCTGAGTACCTTTGACAAGGATCCTTTTTCCAGGACGATCTTGGAGAAGCAGGGTTTTGCCAGCAGGGGTGAGGCAGGCCCATGCAGAGCACACAATGCACCAGAGGAGGATGGACAGGATCTGCTGGTGTTCCTGACTGGCTGAGGCTTGGTACCTGGGACAGCACGGCGAGAGTGGGATGGGGAGAGGGCAGCAAGGGCTGTCAGTGGGCTGCCAACACAAAGTGGCTGCAGGGACCACCTGCTGCAGAAGTTGGTGCAGTGCTACAGGTTGCTTGTGGGCATTGGTTTGGTGTAAGGCAGGCAGCAGCGTTATGAATTATTTGCTCTCATCCAAACATTTAGGAACTATTTGGAAGGGGTGGTGTTAAATGTGGATAATGTATTAACTAAGATGTCTAGAATCAAGAAAGTGGCTGGGGTTTGATTTTCTGGTTGCTGCTATGTCAATATATCTATATCTATACCCCTTTAACAAACAACCAAACCATTAACTCACCCAAGTCAGGCACCTAGCCCACTGAGTTGTTCCCCAGCTTTTCCCATACAGCACTCTTTACACCTTCCCATAAAGTAGATCTGAGTAGATAATGACATTTCAGTATCTGTTGATGCCATGACTTAATATAATGTGTCAAATGTGTTGGACAAGGGCATGTTGATGTGGGAACACTAGCAAACAATTGTGATTTATAAAATAAATTATTGTTTTTGATGTAATTTTATGTTCATACATTAGGAAGTTGTAATATGTTACATCACAGATAAATACACAATATGAATTTGTATATGAGAAAATATAAAATTTTATGTGCAATATGATAATGTAAAGTATATTTTGCAAGTTATAGTATTAGAAAATCACAGAATCACAGAATTGTTAAGGTTAGAAGGGATCTCTGGAGTTCATCTAGTCCAACTCCCCTGCCAAGGCAGGGTCACCTAGAGCAGATCACACAGGAACAGGTCCAGGTGGGTTTTGAATGTTTCCAGAAATGAAGATTCCACTAAGTTCTTGGGCAGTCTGTTCCAGTTCTCTGCTACCCTCAGTGTAAGAAAGTTGTTCCTCATGTTCAGGTGGAAGTTCTTGTATTTTAGCTTATGGCCATTGATACTTGTCTTGTCTCTGGACACCACTGAAGGGTCTGGCACCATCTTCTTTACACCTGCCTTTGAGACCTTTTATGTATTGAAGAGATCCCCTCTCAGTCTTCTCCAGATTAAACAGGACCTTCTCCCTCAGTCTCTTTCCCTGGAAAGATGCTCCACACCCCAAATGATCTTTGTGGCCTCTCCTGGGCCCCCTCCAGTAACTCCTTGTGTTTTTTGTACTGAGGAGCCCAGAACTGGACACAGTATTCCAGATGTGGGCTCACTAGGGCTGAGTAGAGGAACAGGATCACAACCCTTAACCTGCAGGCCACACTCTTCCCAATGCACCCCAGGATATCACTGGCCACAAGGGCACTGCCAGCTCATGTTCAGCTTTTCGTCCACCAAGACTCTCAGGTCCTTCACAGAGCTGCTTTCCAGTAGATCAGACTCCAGCCTGTGGTGATGTTAGGTCTTATTCTCCCGAGGTGCAGGACACTGCCCTTCCCCTTGTTGAACCTCACTAGGCTCCTCTCAGCCCAGCTCTCCAGCCTATCAAGGTTCTGATTAATGGCAGCATGACCTTCAGGTGTATCAGCCACTCCCCTCAGTTTCCTGTCATCAGTTAACTGATATGTGTATGTATTGTAAATGTATAGCTGAATTAAATTAAAGTCATTAATTGAAGCAGCCTTTTTCAGTGTTACTGAAATGAATGATTTTGACAACAGTGGGAGATCCAAGCAGACACAGCAGAAAACTAAAGCTGCATTACTGCATGCCTGCATCACTCTCTGAGAATCCAGTCTATGTTCTTACTCCAACTATCATACCTTCTCCTGTGAAACCTTTCCCTGACCAAATGGGGGTGGGAATAGAAAGTGCTTTGTTATCATCTTAAACATGATATGAGTCATCTGCACGTTACTTTTTTGCATATCTTTCATTTTTCTTTCTATTTTTAAATTTCTTTTTTGAGATAAACAGATGTCAGAGTGAAGAAAGGAAAGAACATGCATTTCATTCATTAACACCTCTCAAAAACATAAAGTGGCTTTTCTTTTTAACTTTGGATTATGATGAATAACAACAGCTTTCACTAAGTTTTATCTTAAGCAGAAGTAGAGAAATATTTTAGAAGTACCTGTGACAGGTAGTCTTAGGGCCAGTCCCTAACACTTTCTAGAAATGCATCACTGTTTACTCATTTTTATGATCAGCCGTTGGCTATGACACAGAAAATTATTCCAGGAATGCTGAATGTGAATCCTGCCATGATTCTCCTCCACTCCTGCAATGCTGAGTCTCCACAGTTGATCTTCCCCAGTGGCAATGTATTAGCACTGAGACAGGCATCTGCACAATTCAAGGAACATTACCTATCTGCAGAGTCAGGGCTGTGCCCCCTCATCTCATCTGTGGATTGCCACAGGGGTGGTTTGTAACATGTACTTGGCAACAAACACATAACGAGAAAGGTCAAGACCCTCCAGCTGTATTTTCTTCTTCTTTCCTGAAACATTTACATAGAACAATGTTGGTTTAGTGCTGGGTTGCCATCTTCCCAATTAACACAGCACTTGAGCAGCACTTATTGTAAGGTGAGATTAAGATTTGCCTAGGAAATCAGATAACTCCTAATACTTGAATTTCATTCTACATCCCTTCAGGAAAAGTTGACTCTATATAATGGAATAAATTAGTATAATAAATTCACTGTTTCACATCCACATCTGAGAGTCAGCCACAGAAACTGTTAATCACAGCTCCTGTTGCCACACATTCAGATCCAGAGCGATGCCTGTTACTGATTTCAAAGACTGGGTTTAGGTTAGGTGACAGCTGCCAGCCCACCACAGTGGCCTCTTGTAAAATGCGTAAATCTGAAAACTGCACATTCTTTGGAATGGAGACACAGGGCAAACCCTCAAAAGATCAACCAGTCATGATGAAACAAAACTATTTCTATGCAGGCTTAAATGCTACTGCCTAGCTGAAGAGCAATTACACAAGGAAAGAATGCAAAAATTAAATCAGAACTAAAATTGTTTGAGAAAACAGAAAGTGAAATAAAATCAGCCTAAGTCAACAGAGAATTGTTGCTTTACTTCAAAACTTCCATAATTTTTCCATGTTAAATAATTTCTTAAAAGTGACATTTTCTTACAAAAGATTTTGATTTTTTTCCTGTTCCTTCAGAAATGTACAACTGTTCTGCCTCCTCCCTGCTGCAACCTCTCACAGGGAAAACATATTGAACACATGAAGACATATGAACACATGTCTAGAACAAGCTTTCCCATGGGCTTGCTTGGATATATGTTCCTCTGACTTCTCACCTGTGAGGCTACAGCTAAGCTAAGAAATCGCTAATCGCTAACCGCTTTCTAAGCCAGAAATCGCTGCCGTGGGTTTGGGGGACCCTGCTATAATGAGGACACCTGACAAAGTCATTGTGCTCTCTACTAAATGTCCCATATTTCACTCACTTCTCTTTTCATTCTACCCTCAAAGTGTGGATGGTTGGGTGGCCTGGCTGTCCCTCTTCCCTGTTTTGTTGTGTGTAATGAAGCGTGTCCTCTCCCATCTCCAGCATGACCATGGGCGACTCCTTTGGATTTCTGTGCATCTGAGCCTGATGCCCCTTCCCTAGCTCTCCTTGGCCTTGCTTCTTTCAGCTGTGAACCAGCACTGATGACATCCTCTCATCTATCAGGACAGCAATATTCTCTTGCTACTCCACCCCCTCCCTCACAGCCCTGTTGGCTCATACGGATGCTTGCAAGTGAAGGGGTTTGTCCTGGCTGCACACATGGTGCTGTCTCATTCTGGCAGCATTGCTGGGAATTAAAAGATTCCATCAAATAGACTGAGATGGGGAAGAAATATTTTTTATATAAATAGGAGAATTGTTCCAGGGGTTCTTTGTGTTTGGGGTGGGCAAGGAAGGAAATTTCAAAGGTCAATTATTCTGCCTTTGTCCAGATGAAAGTCCACTGAATTTTGTGAAAGAATAGCAGGAGACTCTATTAAGTTTATTTTCATTTTGGAGGTTTGTGATTATCTCCCTTCCAGAATAAAGCAAAGGTGTGCAGAAACAATCACTTTTGGCAAATGGGACCTTATCTTACTGCTGCAGGCTGAGAAAAAAATCTCTTCTGAAGTATACCACCCCAGTATTCACCACAGCCTGCTATTCAGTAGTCCAGGCATTACGGAGAAGCCTTACAGCTTTTATCCCAGAACTGCTTTTATCCTTTTTTTTTAGTAAAAATTGTCATATTGACCTGACACATGTATGTCCATGTAAGTACTAATATGGAGCTGGTGGAAGCAGAATACATATGTAGTCCAATTCTTGCCATCACAAGCTGTCATATACAAAAATAATGTGGAAAATGTCAAGCAGGTACATCATCATTGCAATATATTTAATTAGTCTGGTGTACCCTTTCCACACAACCTTGCTACATGTCACATTTTTGAGAGATAGGGTGAAGAAGGAAGCCAGCCCAAACTGTCTTCACCTTTTTCTGCTTTTAAGAGGAGAATGATTTCTTTCTGAGTTGCCAACAGCTGACAATCAAAATAACTTCTGTAGGCTGAGATTTGGTTATCTCTGCCATCCCCTGCTCTCAGAGGAAAACCTGCACATTCAGTTATGACTCTGACCTGGACCTTTAGTCTTTAAAGTGTGGCTGTTCTTTACAGAGCTGTCTTGCTTTTGTCAGAAGGTCTGAGCACAGCACACATCCCGAGCTTGTCTCAGTTGAGAACAGACAGAGATTCCTCAGCCACACCAGGCATATCCAAAGTACAGATTAGTCCATATGAGGTCCAGGTTTTGGAGGCACCTTTCTTTCACCAGCCTCAAGAACCATGTGTGATTAGATATCTCACAGTCCAAGGGCTGCAATTCATCATCTATGCATCAACCCTGAGAGGACTGGCTGCTCCTGCACTCCTCTCCACCCTCCTGTGTTTGATCCCTTCTCTCTCATCATCTTCTGACAGTTCCCATCTTTCTCTCTCAGGACTGCTGTTATTTATTCTGTAGTGGAGGTGTGAGAGGGGGCTGAGGGATCAGGGAGGGAGGGAGCTCCCAGGCTGTGGGACTCAGCAGAGCCAACAACATGGGTCCTTGGCAGCTGACTAAAGCAAACACACCACAGTGGTACAGTACAGCCAGATGAACAGAGGGTCAAGCTGGGCTATAGGGAGGTGGAGAGAAGCTGTCACATTCTCAGCATGAAATCTGGCAGCTCTGTAAACCAGAGAATGTGAAACTGGTAAACTATTTCCCCACTCCCAAGCATCAGCTCCCTGTTAGGAGCTACCTCAGACGACCTCCACCAGCTTTACACCACAGCCAGTCTTGCCCTGTGTCTGAAAACTTCACCTGCTCGTCAGAACGAGAAACATTTCCTCAGCATGGGCAGCTGAGGGCAAAGCCTTCGTTCTCTCATGTTCCCAGTATCAGGCTGCCTCCCATGGCTGTCCTTGAAATCTTCAGGTGTTGCCTTTCATTTGTCAGCCTGTTTCTGCCTGTAGGAAATAGTGCTGCTGGAAACCACTGCCACTCGTTGCCTTTGACAGCTCTATGGACTGACTGCAGTCTGCCAGACTGGATTTCACAGCAGCAGTTCACACCCACCTTCGAAAAATTCACCCACAAACATCCTTCAGGGGCTCAGGCAGGTCTCTTGGATGGCTCCTGGCAGAGGAAAGAAAATCATGGACACTGATACTATTTGCATGCCCATGCTTTACATTTACAGGTGCATGGCCACCTCAGGCTTTCAGAGGAGCAGCTGAATGACTCATTCCATGCACATCTCAGGAGGACTCCCCGATGGGAACTGTACCAATTGGGGCAGAGACCACTGTTCTGCTGGTTCTGCCCTGGACTGCATTTGTGATCCCTTGTCCTTGCTTCCACTAAAAGCATATTAACTCCCAGCTTTTCTGTATGGTTTACAAATCTCGATTCAGAGCTTTGGCTGTCCTTTGCCCCATCTCTAACATTGTTATTATTGTTTGTGTGTAGATCTTTTTTATGGGTCATTCACTAGAGAGCACGTGCATTCCAAACTGACATCCTGCCACTGCAGATACCCAAAAGAATTGGTGTGTTATACAGTCTTGTTTTTAATGCTGATTGCCCCCATAATAAAGAATGCTTCTGGGAAAAAAAAAAATCTTGAATCTCTGAATTCTTTATTCAAGGATCTCGCATTACAGAGAGGTAAATTAAGGACACACTCGATACCATTAGAAAACCTCCATTAAATAAAGCTAAAATTGAAGTTAAAATTACTTTCTTTTAGCTACTGCATTATATGTGGCAGCATCACCCCTTGGTGGGCTCTCAGAATGGGCCGCCCATTAGAAATCTGAATTATGCCTCAGCTTAATCTTTAAACATCCAATGTTGTCTGCCTAACAAACCAAATTAATCTGTGAGTTATGTAATCTCTATTGCAAAAGGAAAAAAAAGGAAAAGAAAGAAGACTCAAGAGGAAGACAAGTAGAGTTTATAAAGAACTCCAAGGTTACAGTACTCTTTATGGAATAAATTATCCATCCTTCCAGCTTAGAACAGGGTAATTGCAAGGGACAGCATAGATAAAATATCAAGAAAACATGTCTATCTACTTTTAGATGCCTCTGCTCTATTAAAGCTCTGAATAACCATATAAAAACATAATGATTTCCTCCTTATTCCCCATTCTCCTATTTGATACTGATTATCCCCTTCTGTGGGACACACAGCTACTCCACAGACAACAGGTGGTCACTGGATGTGAGAAAGAGAATGGCAACTGGTCTTAGCTTTCCAAGGACTTCTAGCTTCACTGCTAGGTACAATCAGCTGCAGTCATCAAGCTCTACCTTCAGGTAGGAAAGCATGGGTCCAAGAAATGTTACACAAGACTCTGCAAACAGTTTTCATGGTCTACTTGTTTGCATGATGTTCTGATTTTGTAGCTTTTCCTTGTCTTTAGTCATTAATTCTGTATTTCTGTGTCCACAACCTCAATTTTTTTTCACCCTGATTAACACAAAAAGCACGAAACAGCATGGGGGTGAAAATAGGTTTCTGTGAAAGCCTATTAAAAAAACCTCTCTCCATCCAGAGGAAAATTCTTTTCTAGTGACCTACCAATTAGCCAGTGTTAATGTGTTTCATTCCAGTGGTATTGTTTTATCTTTGCAGTGGAATTGCTAAGCGATAGCACATGGAATGTGAGAGGGGAATAACAGCACACTAAACAACATGTCCAAGTTCCTACAGGTTAATGGTTATTCCTTTCTCAAGGATCACAGCATAGGTCAGCTAACATTAGAATTTTCCTAATTATGTGCAGATTTATAGCAGCCCAGTTCCACAGGTAAATTTATAAAAGCTTGAGGGAGATGATGGACTGTTATATTTGCTCAAGTATTCTCACATTTCCTACTGCTGAGATGGATAATGCCGATGCATATTTCTGCACTACATTATGGAAAAAAGGCTTGAAAAATCTGTGGATTTTGCCAAAACTGTGGATGAGCTGCAGCATGACAAAAAATTAGAGAACACTAAAATGTGACATGCTTGCATCCAGATTTCAGAGTTTGCTTGGACCTGTGTCAAAGGTAAAATACAAAGACCTGTGTCTGATAAAATACAGGCAAAAATGAGATCCCCAGCCCCTTTCTAGAGATGTTATACGTGAGATGTGGAGCCTTGTGACATTTTGAACTCAAAACTGTCTCTGCGACATAAAGGATTATTTTTTCTGAATAAATCTCTAGGTCAGAGTCTATGGTTTGATGTCTGCCTTTGCCACAAGTTTTGCATCTCAGAGAATTTACAAATTTAATGCTCAGACTCCTTTCAGTGAGTGCCATTCAGCCCTGTGCCTTGATAAAACTGCTCCTTAATCTTGCCATGCCACTGTGCCACCACCAATAAAAAGGGATTGTACCATTTCTGAGTTGTCTAATGCTCAGACAACTGGTAGGTGAGATGTCACAGTGTTCCCAGGTGCTGCATGCCAACAGGGAGGATCAGGTGTGGTCGGCCGGGCTTACCAGAGGGTGAATACATCCACACTGGTGCCTTGGTGTGAGCAACCAGCACCACCTGGCAAAGACAAATTACAGAAAGACAGTTCTGTGACCAGCTCATCCCACCTGTCAGACCTTATTCAGCAGCCCTCAGCAGCTGGAAGCCTCAGTTAACCAGCCAGAACAAGTGGGCTTCTGGCTGCTTAAAAGAGTGGAAGTGTTGTAAGGGCATCTGCCGTACACGGGTAAATGTGCCCTACCAAGTACTGCAGGGTTTGTTGCAAAACCAAGGTGTACCTTTAATCTGTTCCTGTGAAGGAAGATTTTTTTCTTTTGCCAGCTGCCTACAGCTTCTCTGGAACAAAAAATATCCCTCACAACAATTTGTAGACTAGGTTTATGATTTGGGTGAGATTCAGACTTACAAATAATTTCAACCCTTCCAACTCTAAAAGAGCAAGAGATCACTTACCCATCTCACCTACTGGCATGGGTGAAAAAGAGCCACAAGTATTCCTGCCTATTATGTGTCATGTTTCCTTTTGACCTTTGTAGACATTCTCCATTTTTTGTTTGTTTTTAATTCTCAGCCTAGGACTTCTAATCATATTTACCACCAATATTCTAAACTCTGCTTCAGTCTTCTTGGACTGAAATTATTTTGCAACTACATTTATTGTCTTTAAACAGGCTTTCAAAATTTAACACTGGCTCAGAGTTAGGTAAGATAAATGCCATTTCATATGCTTTCACAAAGATAAAAATTCTTGGCAATCATCTGTTTTATTTGTTGATTTTGCTGAAGCAGATAGCATGACAAAAATACTGAACAAGAACATTTTAATACTTGTAGCGTAGATAGAAGCCTGACTGAGAAATAATATTTGTCTTTATTTTTTAGTAATCTAGGCTTTGGTGAGGAAAAGGTCATTATAGGCTGTTTATGGGGGTGTTGCTGAAGTTAATTTAAATTACTAACTGGTTAAAGTGGCTAATATTCTTCTGGAAATTTTATTTGTTGCAGTGAAGAAACGAGAAGTTTATTACTGTGTAGACAAAGCAGACTGAAGCCTACCATCTGGACACAGGGCTCAAACAAACAGGACCTCCAGGTGCAGTTGCCATTTCTGAGTCTGCTATTAGAGGGAAATTGTGATGCTTTACTGCTAGCAATTGCCCACTTTTTAATGACAGCTCTGAGTTCCCTACATTGAGCCCATTTCATTAGAAATAATCTTGTAAGTCTCCTGGCCTAGAGGTGCTTTGTTACTGCTGGTCACCATGATTTTTTTCCTCATGAAACACTAGTTTAAGTTTGATTCCATGCCTAACAGAGACTTGAGGTTCTTAGGAAAAGAATCCACCTATGAGTGGGCATACTTGAAGTTGTGTACATCATGCTTTAGGTTTTATTAGCATCCTTTTTGACCCTCATTGAAACATCGTAGAACAATGTTTTGGAGCAGGAATGGCAGACCAGCTTGCTAGCAAGGCAGTGTTGATGATCACTATTTGGCCCCTGAGGATATCAAACTGAATTTTTATTGACTGTCTGACTAACCCTCTAGATGCTTTTCTTCAGAGATAATAACACATTATTTAAGCCAAAAGCTGACAGCAACTACTGCTCGAATACTGAGGTAACTCACATTAAGAACTCCCACACAGAAACCTGATTTGCTGTTTTGTGTCTATGAACCAGGTCTCAATTTGTGTGTGAGCTCTCAAGCACCAGTAAGAAACATGATCACAGGGAACAGCAAGAAAAAAAATATCATTACACACACACAAAAAGCTAAAACTGTGATCTGACTGTGACTTCATCAATCCTTGTCCCAGTCTCCATATGTCATGATGGATATGTGTGTGCTTGTACACATGTGCACAGGAGAGAGATGTGAGCCCAGAAGCACAAGAATATACATGTTTTGTTCAAAACCAGGCTACAGGTAGAAAGCTATAAGGCAGTTGTAGAGCAGTTTGTCTTTTCAGCAGGGAATTTTCATCCACGGACACACACATGAGTTATGTAAAAAAAAACAACAGCCTTGAATCCCACCTGTTATTGGTGTTAGAAAACGTGCAGATGAAACAAATCGAATTCTGACCTGCTCAGCAGCATGTCTTTCTGCTTTTCCAGGAAACCTTTGAGGAAGGCTCCTGGTGTTGGCTAAAACAGTCAGCTAATGTTTCAATGTTATTATCTGTAAATTTTCCGGGTTGCTAACTGGCTGACGTCATCATAGAGCTGTTGTAAAAGGAGTGCAGCTCCTCTGAATATTAGGACACTTTTTGATTGCTCAGTTATTTACTTTGTGTTTGTGAGCATTTTAAAATGGATTGCAAATTTTAAATAGATATTGAACTCTAGATTAACTGCATGTGGTGAAGAGATATGGTGGATGAACTTTCCTCAAATTTTTATGTGTTTACTGAAGATTTAGAGGTTTGCTTCTTTCTGGTTTTGTTTTATCAAGCACTACTATGAATTTTATTTAGAAAAGCTGGGTAAGATTCTGAGATCTGATCCAAAGATTTGCCTGTCATAAATGATTGTTAACATGGAGGATTGTGCTCATTTACCTACTGTCTTTTTTCTCAGAAAAATGTTTACCTTAATCTGAAAAACTACCAACATTCCGATAATGTCGTCTGTCCCTAAGTACACACATGAACCTTCTGTAATCACATTTTCACTGAGGAACTGAGATGTCTCGTCAGGTGGAGTCTGAAGCAACCCAGTCACAGAAGACCAGAGAGTACACAGGTCTAAAATTCTTAACCAGAAATCAGCTTTTGACTGGTAACAGCCAGGATGGAGGCAACTGCAAGAGTGTCTGGAAACTTGTACTGGAATAGGGGTTGGAGGACTGCACAAACTTAGTGCTGTAGCACACAGGATAACAGGTGGATGGGCTGTTCAGTCATGGCTTAGAGGAGGATTTCTGTGCAGAAAGTAATCCCATTACAACTTGAACAGTTTCAGTTCCCGTGAGAAAAAATAAAAATAAAAAAATATTTGATTTCAAAACAAGAAAAGGCTATCCTTTAAAAGGATTATATCCAGATAAGGAAAGTCAGAAGTACAGACATAGATGAACCCATTTACTCCCAGGAAAGAAGCTTGAAGATACTTCTGGTGGTACCTTGCATGATGGCTTTTAATTACGGTATGTTAATTGCTGTAATCTAAGTAAGGAATTCGTATTCCCAAACCACTTCCAGCAAGCTGAGCTGCTAACTTTCCCTTAGTTTCATTTTTTACCTAAGTGCCAATGATGAGAATAGCAGAATCCCCTCTTCAACCTGTGCCCTTCTTCAGGACAGGTGTATGTTAAGAGCAACATTTTTACTACTAGAAGGTATTTTCCACTCTAATCTGTACCTTAGGAAAAACAGATTTCATAGGAAATCATAGGCAAAGGTGGGCTTATTATGGGCATGGACAAGTAATTGACAAGGATTAAAAAAAATTACTAGGGATGTTTTTGTGAAGTTATGAATATTTCTAGGAAATCCATATTTGGGGGCAAATCATGAGATTTGAAAATGTTTCTACCCATCTATGTGGTATGGGTCGACGGCAAGTTTTGTGTCTGTTTTAGTACCAGACACATTTCAACATTTCATGGGATCAAGATATTGCATAAATGTGGCATTTACTGTAAGCATTGACTTGAAGAGCACTGGAAGAGAAATATACTTGTACACTATGGCACCCGAATGATATCAGGAAAGAAGCTTTAAAGGGAATATAAAACAGTAAAGAAGTTGATTCTTCTTTTCTTCTGAAGAGACTCCAAATTTATCAGTGCAGAACTTGGTGTACCCTTCCAGGTTGGGGCTCCTTCCACTACTACAAAAACCAGGCAAACAACAAGTATGGCTTAGAAGACCACAGGTGTGTGACTAAGATTTGAGTATACATTTTAATTGTTCTGATTTGGAGAAAAGTGTTAGATGAACACAAAAAGACAGAATTCAGGTCATGCTGACATTAAATATCTGCATGAGGCAGAAAATCCTTATTACCAAAATTTGAAAAAAAGACACTAAATCAAGGAAAAAAGAAAGGAAGTCAAATAATATAAATCTGAGTAATGAACACCAGAAAAGGGATATACTCTCCATCCTCTCCAAATCAGAATCCAATTTGATAAAAGATAATTCATCAAATTAAATGATTTAAATTATCAAAAAAATCACTGGAGAGGATAATATGTGATGGGATGTAAGATGGAAAAACAATCGCCACCCATCATTTGAGCTTCTTCTTTGTGTCCCAGATGATCAGTAAAGTGTTATGGTACATTACCTGTGGAGAACTAAATTAGCCAATGGACAGGCTGATAAATCTGACAAGCTGGGAAAAAAATTGATAAGCTGTCTGGATAGGTGTAAATCCAGCCGAGCTCACCAGTGGAAAGAGACTGCAGTTTTAACTGGCTTAGATCACTGCACCTGTGTTTCTATGCTTGAGCCACCATAACAATGTTTCTTCTTAAATGTGAGTGTCTTTGGCAGCTCTCATGAAAAATTTTGCTAACGAAGCTGTTTTTGAAGAAGTTAATGGAAAGGAAAAATGATGCCCTATAAAGATTTGTATAGGGATCATTTACTTCCATTATTGCAATAAACAACGGCATTGTCATGATACCATAACAAAATGTTTACTATTACTAAAAATCTCCAAGCTCTACATCAACTATTTTATCTTGGATGTATCACTATTATAAACAATTTTTCCATTGTACAGGTTATTTCATGGTGCCATGACAAAAGAAGGCAGTTTTCAGCACAAGAATATAAAAGCAATTTCTTCTGCAGCTTTCCTCTCATCAAAGTTTTATTTAAAAGTTGGGACTTTAAATTTCCTATCTTTTTAAAATTTTATATTTCTTTCACTTTCAGTCAGTGTCTACTGCTGTAGCTAACAAAAGTGAGAATTCATTCAAAGCCATGGGTTTAGTGGATTAGGAAATATAGTTGCTGAATCTTGGAATACATTAGAGAATCACACAGAATTATTAGAGAATCACATATATTAGAGAAGCGCAGAATATGCTGAGGTGGAAAAGAATCATAAGGATTATCAAAGTCCAGATCCTGGCCCTGTGCAGGACACCTCAGATGTCATACCATGTCCCTGAGAGTGTTGTCCAAAAGCTTCTTCAACTCTGTCAGTCTTGGTGCTGTGACCACCTCCCTGGGGAACCTGCTCTAGTGCTCAACCCCTGGGTGAAAAACTTTTTCCTCAAATCCAGCCTACACCTCCCCAGACACAATTTCAGACTATTTCTTAGATCGTGTCACTGGTACCACAGAGCAGAGATCAGTGCCTGTCCCTCCTCTTCCCCTCATGAGGAAGCTGTAACTGCAGTGAGCCTTCCCTCAGTCTCCTCCAGGCTGAACAGACCAAGTGACCTCAGCTGCTCCTCACACATCTTCCCCTCAAGGCCCTTCACCATCTTTGTTGCCCTCCTTTGGATGCTCTCTAGTGGTTTAATATCTTTCTTATATTGTGGTGAACAAAACTACTCCATTATTTTTAAGTGCCTTCCATGATTTTTTCAAATCCAAATCTACTGTTGGGTGAGGTTTGTGGATGAATACTCGGGAAAAAAATAACAAAACCCAAGTACAAATAACACCTTCCTTCTGCATTCTCAGCCTCTAGGACTGGATTATGAGAATGCTGAAAGTTACACTGAATCTTTTTCTGAAAATTACCATCTCTGCTCAGATGATCATTTCAGTTGAGGAATTGCTATAGTACCTTCAGTTTAAAACTAATTATAGACAGACAGACTTGGTGTCACTATAGCAGTTCTTCCACAACCCTAGAGGTCAGTTTTATCGTAAAAATTTTTAGCAGACTTCACTGCTGGCATAAAATCTCTCCTTCAAACTGGCAAATACTCAGCAAGGCAGAAGCTGTGATCAATTTCCCACAAGCAGAAAAGGCAAGGGGAAAAGTATGTAAGAAATATCCAACCTGTATCCGAAGAGCCAACAGAAAACAAAAGGTTTATCTGTTCCCAGTACAGCTCTCAGTGTGCTTTAAGCTGCACCATGAAGTACCTAAGAGCATGCCATCTCTATGGTGCCTTTTTTTCTTTTTTTTTTTTTTTTTTTTTTTAGTAAATGGGGGAAACTAAAGAGGTACACACTAACTGGCTGTGGGTGTTCAACCTGTGAGACTAGCCTGGAGTTAGTCCAAAATCCACAAGTTTAGCACCAGCTCTACAGACCTGCTCCTCTTGCCTTATCCTTTCTGCCAACAAGAAGGATATTTGGTATTGTCAAAATGCCACCTGTACGGTGCTGCTCCCTGCTTCTCAGGGCATTTCCACCCCCTCTGGTTAACCTGGTGCTGATAGTGTCACCAGTTAATTTCTCGCTCCATTCTGAGAAACAATCACAAATTTGCACAAATACCTGTTGCAATCAGACTGCTTTTTCCTGAGCTACTAGTTGGCTTGATCAGCCAGGAGCTGACAGTCTGGATAGCCTCACCCCTGGCAGTTCCCAAAAAAGCCTCTGAGTTCCTTTGAGTTTATTGACAAGTTTGCCAAGACTCCAATCACATTCTTCTACATTTTTGTTTTTACTTCTGCCTACCCTTGCTTCTGCTGGGGCTGAAATTGCTGCCAAACCTCCCAGGTTTGCATTTTTACCTCTTTGTACCATCCCAGTTAGAGAATGTTGTCGCATGGCAACATAATGCAAAGCATTCATTTAGTGACACAGAACAATCTAGCTAAAGGCTATTTCAGCCACACACAGGTTGATTTTTGTGGAGAAGAGTAGACAGAAAAAAAAAAGGGAAAATGTCCACAGACCCCACAATCCTTTATTTGGAAGAATGGCTTTTAAATGAAGTCAAGCAGTATCTTGTTTTATCATTCATTTATTTAGCAAAGAAAGGAATGAATCCAAATACCCCACACAATGAACACATATTATTCCCTGATATCAAGATGCAGATTTGCTTGTGAACAATTTTAAATGAATCTGGTTTTTTTACTATTGAAGTCATCTTGTACTGTGCATGGATTTGTGCAGAAGCAATACATTTTGGGCTCAATTCTGTAAACACATAAAAATAAGTAACTTGTTACATCTATACCATTGATCTCGGTGTGGTTACTTATGTGATGAGTAAAATTATACTCAAGAGCCTAGCTTATGCCAACCTAGGCATGGAAATGACACTGAAAATTAGAAGTATATCCCTCTAGGCTCGCTGCATTGTTGGTGGAGAGACACAAGCCCTCATCAGGATGTTAACTCTGCCCATCTAAGTATGTTTTCCTAGATGAGACATAGATGATGCTGGTGGCAGCTACAATTAAAATTGGCCAGATGCCTCAAGCAGAGCAAGATAAGCTTGGACCAAACTGTTTACAGAATTGATCTCATACAGCAAAGCCATTATGCATACAATCAACATTAGGAATGTGCTCATGTTGCGCCGATTTTATTAAACCTGGTCCCACATTAAAAGAAGTGAATATATTCATTCTATAATTATGAGAGGGGAAAAATACTGAAGCATTTAATCCTATTAATATTTTGCTTACATCTGGGACCTCTTACATTCTTTTCTGGTTTGAACAGCCATATGATCTGATGCTCTGAGAAATTTCTTCACTAACATAAGTTCTTCAGTAGCTCTTGATTTGTACATTGCTTCGGTATTTTCCCAGAGTCTGGTGTGGATCTCTGGTAGAGCTAACTAAATGCACAGTATCTTACATCCATGTGAGACTTTAATCAGTACTGCTTAATAGGCTGGAAAGCAAAGCCATTTAAGCCCCATTCTTTATTTCACTCTCTTGTGAAATTCCTAATCCTAGTAAAAAAATCTCTTGATTAGTTTTAGCCAAACCACACTGCTTCAACATCAGGTGACTGCAAATGGCTGGAAAAGCTTCTACACAGAGTAACATAAAAAAGCCATAAAGATCATCAGACTCAAATCAACATCCAAGATGTATCTGCAAGCACAGGAGTCCATTTCCTAAGCAACTAAGGAACATATGCTATGATTCAGACATTTAAAAAAAAGCACAAAAAGTGTACTCAGGCACAGTGGTACTTTGAGTTGGCCAATGAGTGTACACTCCATGCAGGATGTGACTGCCAGCCTTGCCTCCTCCTCCATCCATGCAGCAGGGCTACATGGAAACAGCTTTACTTGGTGAATTTTCATTTATCTGCCAAACTGTTTGCATTCAAAATAGAGAAGCATTTTTAAATTTAAATTTTAATGTGATCAGTGTAAACATGGTTAATAATATTAACTAATGACATCAGAGGAAATATAATTATTTATCCAAAATAGATCACTTTATCCAAGAGAAAGGATGAAGGACATTTAAGCATAGCATTTGATGAGCAAGGGACTTGATTTTCCCTTTCAAAGAATAAAACAATGCTTTCATAATCAAATTTTATCTTTGAGAAAATTTGAGAGTTCTATTGGCTTAAACAAGGTTTGACAGAAAGAAAATTAAGAGCTTTCAAGAAGAAATGGACGTCGTTTCATAGGGGATGTGGGAGTGCTAGGTTAATTGTTGGGCTTGATCTTAGATGTCTTCCAACCTAAACAATTCTATGAAATCTGCTTTTTCAGCTTTGTAGCCTATTTTAGAAAAAATGCTAAATAAAGTAAGTTGAAAATTAATAGAGACTGCACTTTGCTTTGCTCCATGTACTAGAAAAAGCTGTACTAAACTACCCGGGCAGCTACAGAGAATTCAGAAGGTGAAAATACTGATACAGGCAGTGCATCTGGGGTCCTTTAAAATTACCTAAGACACAATTATCTAAAGGCTTTAAAATCTGTTGTCTCACAACCCAGCTTGACAAGGAGATCATGCCATCAAGCTTTTCTCATTTAAGTGCTGTGAAATTTCCGTGTTTACTCAGCTGCTTTAGATAGAATTTTGAATATATTTCTACCTTTGATAAAAAACAATTAAATTTAGGAAGCTAAATGACAAAGAAAAATAGTTTTAAAAACCCACTTTCCTGACATGTTGACATGGGAGCTGCTCAAATATCTCAAAGTATTTCAGGAACACCTGAAATACTTGTTTAAGAGAGGGAAGTGTGAGCAGGCTGAGCATCTGCTAAATGGACTTCTACCTATGATCATGCAGACTTAACCTAGGGTATTATTACCACATATATAACACATATTTAACATATGTATTTATCCATGAAAAGAATGAAAAATAGATCAGCATAAACACAGGTGCGCCTCAAACTACTGAAGAGTTAGGAAAAAAAAGATTATTTCATTAATTTTAATTAAAAAAGGTAAAATAAAAGTACATAGTTCAAATATTTTAAAGCTATTGGTCTCAAAACTAATAGTCTAAATATAAAATCCAGAAGTTGGACTAATGTGCTCTTAGTACAGGGCCAGAATGGAACAATGTTGCTCATATATGTGTATGTACACGTGCTGCTTTTTCTTGGAAGTAGCAACAATATAGATTTTATTTTATTTAAATATAAAATTTATCTTTTGGCATGAACACAGTAATTCAAATACCATACTGATTATGATTTGAAGAGCTTTTCTCCCCTTTATTTCTTGCGAAGAAAATTTTCCCTTAATTAGGGCAATCAGCTAATTTATCCCTGGGAAACCAAATCTAATGTACAGTGAAAAATCTCAAATTATAGAGACCCAGCATTATTATATTTCTGGAGATGAGCTGGTGTGAAGTTGAGGTGCTTTCATTTGACTGAGTTAGTAACAGGCAGAACTATTCAGCTGGAAAAAAATAGGCGGCTGATTTAATTACTTTCATAGATGGTAAATGTGTGTTCATTTAACTGCATAGCATTTTAAAGACCACTTTGAAATTTTTCATTTTTCTGTAGAACAGATTGGGAGCATAGTGCTATATTCAGATCTATCCCCATTCAAAAATGTAGCTCACTGCCATGAGTAGATATAGTATTTACCATTACTATGGAATTGTATTGGTACTTTTAGATTTTTTCATACATAGTTGTGAATCATTATAATCTGTACATGCTTTTTTTATCTATCATACCATAACCTAATTAGCAAGGGCTCTAAACAGAATGCAAACATTTCCACTCTGCTTCTCCTTGCATACCTCCCTAGTATTCTAGTGAGACAGTCTTTGCTTTTAGCAAGAAAATGAAAGCCTAGTTCTTTAATCCTTAATATTCAATTTTAATTTCTTCTCACAAGCTTCTGAGAATAGCAAATGCTTCCTTGCCACTATATACTCTGTAAAATCTGACTCAAATCCCTGCGATTTTCTTTTTAGTTATACATATGGAATTTCTGATACAAAAATAAAAATGCCATGAATGTGGTGAAAACAGGACAAAGAAAAATGGTATAAAACTTTGTGTTTCCTCATCTACCACTACAAAAGGAATTAAAACTGATAACTTAAAACTCAAAAAGTATTCTAAATATTTACATCAATGGAGTCCAACAAGATCATCTCTTGAAACACCGTAAGAATGTTCCTCTAGGGGCTGACTGATGCAGGTCAGACATGGCAGCAAGATGAGACAGCCCTCTGCAGATGTATATAGATTCTCTGAGCCAGCTTTGTTTGTCGGACACATGCACATAAAGTAAAAGCTGGAAAGAAAAAAGCAGACCTATGATTATGCCTACATACGCCCAGGAGCCAGAGACAGCACACAGCACTCGGTACAGTTGTACTGCTCTGTGGCCAGTGCCACAGCCACCAGAGACAAGCGTGTCCCACGGGCATGCACCAGGGACAGGGAGCCTGGGGAACGCCACAGAAAACCCATGTGCTGCAGCAAGGCTGGTTTATCAAAGACACAGAGATAAACCTCCCAGTGTGCTTCTCCCCTCTGCCCTCCTCCCTTGGTCTCCCTTGGGGACATGCCCTTCCACACCCTTGCAAAAATTAAACTGAGCAAGGTGAAGGCTTTATGTGACTGGGCTCGGCTTGCAAATGGAAACCACTGACCCTGGAAGTGTCCTGGTTAATTACAAGATTGTATCCCTCGGTACAGCCTTAGTGCTTCTCTGCACTCTGAGCTGCTGAACTGCAGTCAGAGTGATTTACAGCTCAGGAAGATCAGCCTACAGAGCCCAGAGCTGCTGCAGAGGATCGCTAGACCACCACATTTCTTCTTGTCATCCCCAGCACCTTGTTTGCTCTTTTTGGCAGTGTGAGCTTCAGGAGACTGCAGAGAGGGCTAACAGCAAAGCTCCTTTTTTAAACCCCAAGGAAATAAAAGACAACACCTAAAAAGAAAATTAGATTTGTACTCCTGGCACAAGTTTAAGGGGTAACATTATTATTTCTTTTTAAAACTCTGGAATTACTTAGTCACTCGTTAGAGAAATATGAGTGGAAATTCATGAAACTGAGCGAAGCAATGCAATCCTCATGAGTGGTCCAGCAACACTGAGGGGCTACAGCTGCCCCTGACACTGAAGGCCAACCTGCATTCTGCAAAGAAAACATCATGTCACAAACAGGCGGTTTGGGCTTCTGGCATCAATGGGACATTGATGGCTTTGATCGTGCTTGAAATGTCTCTGAACTTCATCTCTGAAGCCTCAATCACATGAGCACTTGAGTAGCACAGGCCTTGGGGACTGGGGACTTACAGGAGGCCAGAAAATACACAAGCCCATTAGTACTCGTCATAATTATTGAAATCTGTAAAATAGGTATTAGAATAAGTCTTTGCAGTAAGATGTGGGTTGAAGTATTTGTTTCTCTCCTCTAGAATCAGGTTGTTTTTGTTAAATGCCTAGGAAGAAAAAGAAAAAAAAAAGAAATCAGAAAATAAAAAGGACATAAGAAAAGTAACTACTAAGTGCTCTTTCACCAAGGCAGTTTTTGTGGCAAATATCTGTGTATAGTAAGCCAGTCAATAATGCATCGAGAAATACCTGTACATTTACAGAAACTTGCATTTGCAAGAAGTATCTTCTTATGTAATAACATTCCTACAGAACGCAATTCTACTTTAAAAAGCCAGGCATTTTCCCCCTAATATTACAAAACTAATTTTACAATTCTAGGAATATTTTTAATCATATATATGCAATTCTTTCTATTAGAATGAGTCACTTACTATCTTTTTACTGAATAAGTATTATTTTCTCTTTATTCCTTAATTCCTGTCTTAATTCCCTGATTTTCCAGTGGCAGAACTATCTGAAGGCCTTAAGAGCATAAATCTTGTTTTTTAAAAAAATAATATGGATATTTAGAATATGAATTTGCAAAGGATTGGGGTTTGGGTTTTTTTGTTTCTGTAGCTCTCTAAAGAGATGATGTGGAATTTGCAAAAGCTTTAAATTAGGTTCATATTCCACTACTGACTAGAAGATACAGACTTTTCTAGCTGTTTTTAACGATTTTCATTAAAATGCCTTTTTAATTAGAAAGAAAAATGCAGAATTTAAGAACTGGATTATCCAGGTAGGAATTAAGAAAAATCCTCATTTGCAAAAAGCTTTGCAGCTGCATGAATAAACTTCGTTATCTGAAGATACTCAACTAGATATTTTCAGAATGCGCATCCTTTCTTAATTCAGTGGATCTGAAAAGAGGAGTTATTTTAAAAGGTCACAAAAAGCAAACAGGAATTTGGGAATAATGATGAAATAGTATGGATATCATTATAGACTCCCAGTACATCAGTACTGCATTTTCACAGTTGTAGCTGAGAGTCTGACCCAGAATATATTCACTAGATATATCTTCCATACAGAGACGTAGTGCAGGAAGATGGAAGGTGCCCTTGACATGGGATTGTCAGAGCCAAAGGATTTTCTTCAGTAGGTGCCATGGTGAATGGCCCTATATTTACTTCTTGAACAAGCCACTAGGGAACACAATTAGGAAAAAAAATCCCACAGAACAACTTGAGTGATTTCCTTTTTTTCTGAAAAACCTGCTGTATAAATTATACACACATGCAAAATCCAACTTCTTGCCTAACAGGGATTGACAAGTGAAAGGATCTGCAATTACAATACCTCAAGTGAAATCTACTTTTGTCATTAACAATCAGCCTAATTTGAGCTCAAACACCACCGCAGAAAAGCAGCAAGGAGAATTCTTTTGACATGGGAGAAACATTGTTTAGGTGTGTAGAGCAGCTCCCAGCCCTCTGCTCACCTTGATGGCTTCTACAGAGTCGTATTTGTCCAGTTTGTTGATGTGGTTGGTGATGCTGGTGTTGAGCGGAGCGGGCGACACTGGGTGGATGACGGTGGCGTCGTGGGACTGCTGCTGGTACCGCTGGCAGTAGGTGTAAACCAGCAGGGTGAGAAGGCAACCGAGGATGGAGCTACTTAATCCCACTGCAATCATGTGGAACATGTTGAACTCTGCAGAGTGGGGAGAAGGCAGCAATCTTAATTCAAAGGCAGGAGCAGTAAAAGCTTCAGCTCAGGGAAAAATGCAGACAAGTGTTTGATTCAAATAAGGATAAGGGAATTTTCCTGTGTTTCCCTAAAACATCTCAATTGCAATGGTTTATCCCTTCAGCAGTAAATTCATTTTACCTCCCTGAAGGGATCATTATAAGAATCTTAGATACCCATACATCTCTGTAAGTAGAGATTGTTGAAAGATACTTAAACAAGTTCAGAACACAAATAAAAGAAAAAATAAGTTGCATTCCGTATGTTTGAATAGTTCATTGGGGTTTTTTTCAGACTGCATAACACAGCCTTGTTATATATAAATTATGTATATAGTGTACATATATAGAGTGTTTTCTTTCAGTGAACTACAGTATCACCTCCTCTACTGCTATTACAGTTCTTTCTCTTGCACATAGTGACTCGTGGCAGAACTGACAAAATCTTTGAATAGTTCCTGCTTTCCATAAACATTTTCCATAACCCTTTTGTTGGATGCATGTCCCAGAAGCAGCAGCAAATGTTTTTCCATCCCTACTTTGATTCTTGCTGGTTGCCATTCATTTTGTATCTTGGCCAGTTTGTTCCCTTCTCCAGCTCTTGGAATTTTTTATTCACTTAAGGGGGAGTGAGGAAGAAGTGGTAGCATTCTAGTGGGAAATCAGAAATGGCAAGATGTGGACTCCTTGAATCTCAATACACCTTTAAGCATGGCAGCCAGAGAGTGCAAAGTCAACAACTTAAAGCCCAGCACCCTCCTATCTGCTCTGCTTTTCAGAGGTACAATAGAATCAGACCGTGGGAAACCCTCTCCACCTACACAAGGATTAAAACAGAGGAAGTCCATCACTGCACAAAACTCTAGGGGGGAACTTAAAGCACAATCATCACCTGATGTTACTGAACAGAGATACCAGATCAGATATGACATCAGTAGGATTAGCTCAAAATAAACAAATTGCACTGCTTTTCATTTTATTTCAAACTGGAGCTGTGCTTTTTGATTTACTTTAGGGAAAAAGTATAACTGAGAACTCATGCTGGAAATTTCATCTTAGCATGACTGAAAATTTGTTTGTTGTTGCCTAAGTGTACAACTGAAGGATTTTAAACTGATATAGACTAGTACTAGTCTCAAAACATCTCTTAGATCTTTTTCACTGTAATACAGAAAAGTGGACCAGTACATGGGTCTCATTTTTTAAAACCTTAGGTAGGACCTTTACATGCCTACTAGTACTTAGAAACATGAACTAATATTTAGGTGACTCAGCTGACTGTGTCAGTATATCAATCTATCCCTAAAATATCCTTCTACACCTTTATTAGGGTTTCCCAGTGTTATAGAACTTGGCAAAATGTTTTCAGACTACCACTGCTAATTAGCAAAAAAATCAAATGACATTATCTTGGCTCTCGTAACAAGTTACCATATGCAGAAGTACCCTTGCATAACCTCTGTGTTTTCATTGTCCTTTGTTAGGTTAAAAATGCAGCTTATCTGTGCACGGAAGAATACTAGAACTGGCCAGAGCTATTACCATGACGACACAGACTAAGTGTGATAGCTCAGCACAGAACACAAAAAATTCATTCGTTGTCTTTGTCGTCTTTGTCATCTTCTTTTTCTTCTTCTTCTTCTTCTTCTTCTTCTTCTTCTTCTTCTTCTTCTTCTTCTTCTTCTTCTCCTTCTTCTTCTTCTCCTTCTCCTTCTCCTTCTCCTTCTTCTTCTCCTTCTCATTCTTCTCCTTCTTCTCCTCCTTCTTCTCCTTCTTCTCCTTCTTCTCCTTCTCATTCTTCTCCTTCTCATTCTCCTCCTTCTCCTCCTCTTTCTCCTTCTCCTTCTCCTTCTCCTTCTCCTTCTCCTTCCCCTTCTCCTTCTCCTTCTCCTTCTCCTTCTCCTTCTCCTTCTCCTTCTCCTTCTCTGCTTCCTTCTCCTGTAATTTTAAATGTTTTTCCTTTCAAGATCTATTTTTCTAGCATCATGACTCTCTAGAATGGAACCTTTTATTTACTTTTTAGTTTTGTATCTGGCAATGAAGCTGAAAATGAGTCCCAGATAGAGTCTGGGTTATTAAATTTGTTAGCAGCCTGGTTTTCTGCTGTTTATTTGGAGTCTAAAAGAGGTTTGTGAACTTATTATCCTGAAAAAGGCGGAGCAACAAATTTACAAATTTTGACCTTCTGATAACTAGATTATTATAGGTATTTCTTTTTGAGTACAAGGGTGACTGCCACGCTGACAAAGAAGAAAATATAAATATCCAATAATGCATCCTACTCTCAAAGGTCACCAATGACAGACAGATATTTAATGAGAAATCCTGTAGTAACTACATTTTTCTGTACAAGTAACTACTTTTTTTTCTGTACAAGTGTAAATAATAAGAATGCAGCATTTAGAAGGTAGAATAATACTAAGGGAGTGCAAAAGGTGAAACAGAAGCAAAAGAAATGAGGAATCAATATTTCAGCATTTAATAGACATCTCGAGCTGAAAAGCTTACCGCCACATCGTTTCTCTTCTATGCTGCTGGATCGTGCCACAGATATTTCTAGAAAAATAAATAAACCACTTAAGCCAAGGAGAAAAAATACTGCAGAGAACTCCTAGTTAGATTAACACAGTAAGGATTTTAAAAATCATTCTATTATGTCCAGTTCAAATTCAAGGTAAAATGTATTTTCACTATGTGGTAAAATAAATAGAAAAGATCCATGATATCCTCAGGTTCCTTAGTCTCCCAAGCAAAAGCAGCAACTTATTTTTAATTCTTGCCTCAAAACATCTCTGGAATGAAAAGGATGAAATGCATGCAGAAACGTTCTTTGTGGAGTTTAGGCTTGTGGAGAAAGAGTTGATTTACCGAAATAAAATTAACTACAGTTTAATTACCTTGTGTTCAAATGTGCTCATTACTACTAGAAGTCACATCTAGCACTGATGTGGAAAGTGGGAATTTACACATCTTGAAAAAAGATGACTGCCAATTTCAGAAGTCTCAGATGTAAACTGATAAAATGTAATTCCAGCCTGTATCCTTACCATTTTTACTTTGAAAATACAGAATAAAATCTGTTGGCAATGGACCTTTTCCACTCCTTACTTCTAGACCATAGTTTCTATGAAGGGAAGTTCTGCCTTACAAATCAGTATCTTAAACCTCTCTGAAAGAGTCAAGGATCACCTGTATAGAAGTGGGGTAGCTGACACAGTATACATGGATTTCAAAAACCAAAATTTTAAGTAATTTAATAACGTCTTTCCAAGCAACAATGAAGTGAGGGAAAAGATAGAGAAATGGACTAGTACTATGTGTCCGGGTCTTACAACAGAGCAATGTTGCCACTTCTGCAGGGATTACTCTTTTCTGCCAAGAGCTAGGGTGGAAATCCCTGAGTTGGAGGACCTGGATGAGTAAAAGCGAGCCAAGTCAGCCAGAGAAAGCAAGCTCAATTCCCTAAGGTGGGAGTAATGGGCATGAATTTATCTGCTGTGTTACTCATAATGTGAGGAGGAGCAGCAAACAAACCAGAAGGGCAAGAGATGTGGTGGCTTGTTTCAGATTCTGGGAATGCCTACCTTCCAAAACAAGATGTAGAATTTATATTGGATTAAGCTGCAGCGTCACAGAATGTGAATATCAATAGAGCTTCAAAAGCCTTAGAGAAGGGAAAACACAGTGTGGGAGGTTTTGCTTTCATACTGACATTTTCCACATCGGTTTTAGAGGAAAACATTATTTGGGAGTTAAAGCATTATGCACCATCCATAAAAACAGAGTTTAACTTTGCTGATGTCTTTGTTACATTGTATTATAGTTTACTGCATAGTAACACAAAGAAAAGGTTGCTGCACTGAATAAACACAGCTACATTTCAAACAATACAGTAAAATGTAAATTTTTCTGTCTGTGAAAAGACCCCTAGCTTTTTTTAATGTGCATAGGGAGAAAGTAAACTGTTAACAGCAATGCTATGTGACCACCCATACTGTTGTGTGGATTTAAATGATTCCAGTGATTTAAAAACAAAAGTACAGTCATGAGTTTAACAAATACTGTAGAATAATACATAACATGACTATCCATCAGGTACTTAGCAGTCATGGGAGATAAGGACTGGAGGCAAATCTAATAGTATTTGCCTTTCTGTGCAGTTATTAATGTAAGGGACTCTATGAAATGATTTCCAGATTAACAACCATGGCACTCATTTTGTACATGTAAACCACAAAACCTAAAGCAACGTTTCTTTAATAATATTAGTCTCAAAATCATTTAAAACAAAAAGCAAGTTATTTCTGCTTGCTGTGTGTACTCATCCCCTGCTACCAAGCAGAATGGGAGAGACCTGCAGAATACTGTGACAGTGACTAACCAAAGTCCCAGGCAGTGACAGTAGGGACAGCTCCACAGCCCTGGATGCCATGGGACAGATTTTTATGGAGACACCAGGTCTAACAACATTGCCCCTACACAGTAGACCAACATCCTTGTGTTGACTAAAGGCCAGTTCTGTTGCAGCTCATGGATTCACACAGTGCAGTCTGGAACAGTGCTATGCCTTGGTCCTGAAACCTTGAGAGAATTGAGTAACCGCTCCAGGAGCTGGCTGATCTCACCTGGTATGAAGTTGGAGTCTGCAGCACAGGCTCGGCTCTCGGTGGTGTTGCCCGTGCACTGGCTGCCCACAGGGAACAGAAGGATGCACTGCCGAGCACGGGTCTGCAAGCCAGCCGCGTCACAGTCGGACCACTCGGACCACTCGGACCAGCTGTCTGCAACAGGCACAGAGGGACACACACACAGACACTGTCATCAAGGAACTCAAGTGCACTGGGTGAGAGAGAAATAGCTTGCATTTCTGAGTTAGGACAGAAAGCCTCGTCCCCAGGTACCACCATCTAGCAGAGGGCAGCTCCTTCATTCTGATGAAACAAATGCAGTTTGGCTTTGGCAGAAGTGTCTGAAATGTGGATGCAATGGTAAATTTGTTGCACATATCTCATGGTTTTGACTTCTGTCATGGCCTTTGTGTGTGCAAGTGAGAAGCTGGAGGATTCTGTGGGGGTGACTGAGTGATAGCTCTGGAATTTATTCCAGTCTAGGTCATTAGAGTGGACAAGGGCACTGCATTTTTTTAATGTACCTGACAAGTGGCAATGAGAACTATAAGAGCATACATTCCAATCTGAAACAGGGTGTGTATTTAACCACAAAAATAGAAGCATCTTGAAGATTTTTTAAAATTTTCTTTTTTAGCTTTTGGTATTTCAGGTTCATTTCTTGGCTGTAAATTCTCATCTTCTCTTCCCCATTCAGCTTGTCACCTTCTATTTATTTTCTGTATTTATTTTTCTCCTCATGTACCTTTGATTAAGATATTTTTATTTCATGCCTGTGTGATCTCAGGTACTTTCCTTAAATGAAGTGAATTGATCTTGTTCCCATGAGGTGGTGTGAGTTTACTGCACTCAGCATTCTTACAGCTCAAGGCCAAGCCTTGCTTTCATAGGAGTCTTCAGTTTGGCAAATATAGGAAAGACAGAGCTCAGGTAAACTTGTTTTCTTTTGTCAGCTTTCTCACAGAGATAGGTTTTATGGCTCTGATATAGAATAAATAGTGTTCTACTATTCCAAACCAAACTTGTTTCTGCTTCAAAATTTTAAGTGATTTTATACCAATGTGAAGCAATTACACAAATTTCATTTTGCCTCAAGTGAAAAACTGTGTATTTTCTAATTTTGATTGAAGTTAGATTGACGAACATTAGAATTTGTGAATTAGTGAAGTTTTTCTACACTTAATCAGGTGGAAAGTCAAAGAAGTTCTACACTCTTTGGAGCCCCTTTCAATACCTTGTATAATTCCAGAATACAAGGTTCACATTTACTCACTACTTTCCCCTTGTGCACACAGGAAAGAAGTTAAAACTCTCAGCCATCTAAAATTTAACAGACTGCAGCAGGAATATTTGAGACTGCAGTCTTGAAAAATGCCAAGCAATAGATGTTTATTGAATAGATTTAGCTAGCAGGTCAGGTAAGAACTAGGATACTGATATTTAATGAAAATTAGTAACTGTCTGAATGAGGCTTTCTTTGAATAACAGGACAAATACCTTGATACAATCAGCTTGTAAGATCTTGCTATTGTGAGTAGTAGAAATACTGAGCTTTGTCCTTTGGCTTTTCTGTTTCCTAGGAAAGGTCCTGGGAGGGGCTCATTAGCAGAGTGGGTACTAGGAGCACAGAGGAAGATGCCAACAATGTAGTTCCATCTTAATTCAAGGGGGTAGGAGACCTGAGGTGAGAGTCAAGCAAATGGATAGGCTTCTTCCTGCTTACTTAGTGTGGCATATCCAGGAGCTGCTGTTATCACCTCCAGGGTCAGCTGCTGGATCTAAGTAAAGTAAGTATTTGGATCTTTACCCTTTTTAGTAACAATAAAGCCCTGCTTATTCAAGCTTAAAGGAATGTTGCCCATTATAAATCTTGGACCAGTTCTCGCTGGTGGCAGAGAGCATGTTTAAGCCAGAGCCAAAATTCTTCTCCAGTCCTGGTATAATTGGGATATATGCAGCAGGTGCCAAAATACTTGTGGGCATCCTAAATGCATCTTGTTGGCTGGTGGACTCTGCAGCCCCATCTTGTCCAACGTGCTTTTGACCTGCCAAATCCTTTACTGAAGGAGCTGCATCCCATCATGAAATAGGAACTTCAGAGTACATAAGGATCATGCTAAGTCATATATGGGTGACTGGGCAAGGTTACTGTTTTGTCCTGCTCCTTAGGGGACCCATAAACAAATGATGTCAGTCCTGCAGTGCACCCAGACACTACAGGACAGGGGGTCCTGTGGTCTGTGGGTCTGGTCCTGAGCTGATCAGCTTCATCTGGCACACAGAATCACAGAGGAGAGGGGGCACATGAGTGCAAGCATGAAACAGAGGGTCACCCCTGCAATGGTGGGTCCTCACACCCAACCTGTGGTTTGAGGAGGTTGTTGGGAGCTGCAGAGAGCTGCAGAGAAGTAAGGCATGCAAGACTAACAATTTGACTTCAAGTTGTCGGATGTGCCATCACTGGGAAGGTGATCCCACAGTTTTTGCGTGCTCTTCTACTGAGTCAGCTATCTTGCCTCATTCCTTTGATTTCTGTTTCCTCAACGTATCTGAGGCTCTCTTGCACCTTGGACAGGCTCCTCTTGCTCCTCGGTTTTGTGCACAAGTCATGAGAATGTAGAAGAGAGGGTGGACTGGAGAGGTGTTTAACCTGGCTTTTCACCTCTAATATGGCAAGGCTTAATCATGACATGTCATATCCTCTTTGTACAGAGTCTTGGCTGGCCTTTGAAGCCAGGTTAAGATAAAGCAGTTCCTAAGAAATCCCTTGGTGTAGGCAGCACTGCAGAAAGATCAGATTAATCAATGTAACATTTAAATTTCTTTCATGTAGTATTACACCATCATTTCTAAATGCTCAGCTGCTTTGTCCATTATTTGTACATGTAAGTCACCAATCCAAGGACAGAATGTATTCTCACCTCTTACAGAAGCTGTAAATATTAAAGGTATAAAATGCTGTTTTATTCAACATATCACAGACATCAGTGCAACTGGTTACACTTACTGATAATCAGCCACTACTGAAGAATACTGCAGTGCTTCCTTTCATATTGCTGTGATTGCATTTGGGTAAATTAAAATAAAAACTACAAACTCAATGACAGAGCTTTTAAAATGAAAGATGAGAAAAAAATGATGTGTTTTGCAGACACAAGCCTGTTACTTTCTTTTAAGTGCATATCTGAATAGTTTCAGTTGGATTTGCCATTAAATCTCTATATCCTCAACAAATCCTTAGTATCAGGATTCCAGAAAATTTAGTTTTCTGCTAGTTTTCTTTCAGTAAAAAATAAAAAGGGAGTATTTCAAATGCCAAAAAAATCTTTGCTTTTTTCACAACTTAAATATTATTAATCATTTCCAATTTTTTGCATATTCATTTCTGTGCTGGTTGGTTGTGATTAGATTCCAAGTGCCATTACTATTCTCTTATACTGAGCATGTCACTCAAGCAGTGAATGTCAGCAGTGGTGCTTTCTGATCTGCACAAGGAACCACTCTTCATCTGGTCCTTACCATGAGAAAATGGCTCTGCAGGCATTCAGGCATCTGTCCAAACTTGATCTATGGAGCACTGTGGTTATTTCTGACCCATACCCATGTGAAACAAGAGCAGTAAAATGCAGTCTTGAAATCTATATTGTAAACTTGAGGCGAGGGCCATTCTCATAGCTAATGGATGATGTGTTGTTTCAAAAACCTATGGCAAATTTTCAGAGATTGAAATATCAATAAAATATTACAGAATGTGAAAAATACATTTTAAGCCTTTGAAATGTTATTGTTTTATAAGGGTTTCCACTTTCTTGAACCAAGATGAATGAAACCAACCTCCTCCTCTGTTCTGCATCTGCTCCAAAATTTGGGTCACAGGCAGGGCAAAACAAGATGAAGAAATTATTTATGAATGTTAGCAAACTGTAATTTAAAGGAAAATGGTGCTAGAAAATAAATGCACAAGAAGAGAAATAGCTACAATACTAGCACAATGAACACTCCAGCTCTGACCTTTCAAAGATGCCTTAAAGGATTTCAAGGCAGCTATGCAACATAGAAATGTACACTATTTATCTCAAAACAATCAAATAATCAACTAATTGTTATGCTTGGCTTTTTTTTTTTTAACCCAATGGGGGATTTTTTTAACCAAATCTGCTTTAATTTTGACAAAGCAGGTACTTTTACTCTACCGGAAGACATGTAGTATCTAGAAAAGGAAAGAATCATAACAAGTATTATGATCTATTCAAACTGATGAGGGCTTTGCCCTTACGTGCACAGCCTCATCATATGAGCAGAAAACTTTTGCTATGATGTCTAGGAGCTCTAGATGAAACAAGCAATACAGTGTGGCATCAGAGTTTCTTCTTTCTTTTTGCTGTTGCTTGTAATCCACTAATCAGCAACAAATGAAAGTTTATGTGGTTTCAATCTCAATTTCTCACTTAAGTTTTATTTTTAGAACAAAAAGGAGTTTCCTTTAATATGAGTCAAAAGGCAGAGTCAAAGTTACAGAAGTAGACATGATCCATAATATCATACAACTAGCAGTAGTGTTGAGACACTTCTTCTACTAAGCACCCCACAGTCATTTAAAAAAGATCAGGTCTTTGTTCCTTAACATCCACAGTTGAAGAAGGAATTTTACAAAGACCACGAAAGTTTCTTTTGTGTTTTATGTGAAAACAGGGCAAATATTATGTACTTGAAGGACCTAGTTAGTGATAACATGTGTTGAATATCAACCTCAGCAATATGCTTGCTGTGAATGTTTGGTGTAACAAAAGCACTTTGTGATATTTTTATTAAAAGTCTCATAGAGAATTTGCATGGTCCGCTTCAAATATTACAAAGTTTTACTTAATCCAGATTCAGATACAGTAACTTAGATTTTAATTTTTAAAGAGGGAGGAAGGAGGTAATGTCCTGTAGAACATATTCTGCTAGTACTTGATTTACTGTAGCATTGTAGCATGTAAGAGCTGATTGTGCACTTAATAAGGGAGAGAAATTATTTCCTTCTGAATAATAGATGAAGGACATTATGTTGCCGAACTGTTGCCTCATTCTGTGGCACATAAGGAACAAGATGGATGGGCCAATTGGCAGTACCTGGACAGGGCTGTGTGTTGCAGAGTGCCTCCTCAGTGTGCAGGCCAAGGCAGATGTCCCCTCCGTACGCCGGCGCTGGGTTCGTGCACGAGCGTGTCCTCATGTAATGCCCTCCTCCACATGTCGCTGAGCACTTTGACCAAGATGACCAACAAGACCAGCCCCCATCCACTGAAAAGACAAAGAATATTGTATATTTCCATATTTTTCCAAGCTGATGTGAGACACCACACAATCCAGCTCATCTTTCTCATATTCTGTGGATCTAATTCATGGCCTACTGAAATTACCAGATGTTTTAGCTGCCACTGAGCATAGTTCCCACAAATTTAATCACAATGCAATTTAATTTTAAAAGGCCCTGGTATGCTGGGAAAGCCTAACAAAATTATTCATACATATAAGACAGTTTTATTAGGTATTATAATATCTTTAAGGACAAAAATATTTTTTTCTTCTTTTCTTTTTCTCACTTTTGAGGAAACAAAATAGCAAAGCTTGTTTAGCAGAAGTATTGCTAGCTCAGAGTAGTTTTTTTAATTGATAGAAATAAAACTTAGCCAAATAATAGCAACAGAAGGATGGAGGAATCCAGAATTTGTTTCACAACCCAGGTGGATTGCCTTGACCCTACAACCCATTTCAAATGATCTAACAGAGTTGTAGGATTTGATGGGCCAATATAATGTTACGGTCTTAACACAGCTCTACCATTGATGTCAGAAGTAGAACAACGGCAGAAGTTTAAGAAAACAACACGCATCGACAAAAAAGAGTTGCCATTTTAACTTTCTAAAACAAATTTTTGAAGAATAAATATTATTTACCTTCCCCTTCCTACCCCCTTTTACATTTACTAATTCAAGTATGTCAAACTATTCTCCAGTAAGAGTTTTCACAGCATTCTTCTGAAATGTAGGCTGGATTTCATGGGAGACCCATTTGTCATATGGCTTATGACACATGGCTACTAGGTAAGATTTAAATGTAAGTTCACCTCGTTGCCTGCAGTCTGGCTCCTTTGAGCCCCTGTCCTTAAAGCTACTGCTCCAGGATGTATTTCTGGTATTTACAGCCACATTGCAGCCTATCGGCCAAAGACTTCGTACTGTAGCCACATGACAAAGTAAAATGTACTTCTCCAACTCCCAGGGAAGTATTCTTTCTGCAAAGAATCTCAGGGGGGTTTTGGTATTTTGTTTTGTTTGTTTGTTTGTTTTTTTGAAAAAAGAGAAAACCCCTAAACTTTCAAACTTTTCATATCCTACAAAAATTAATTTCTTTTCAAACTTCTATTTAAATCATTATCACTTGAATTCTTATGGAAGTAAATTATTTACTGTGTCTATTTGATCTTTCCTGTTCAATTAATGAAACAGCCTTCCAAGGGATAGTTTCTACTGGTTTACTGAAGTGCTATTCCATCATTATCTCTTATCATAAAAAAAGGTTACAAATCTTAAAAAAATTACCTTACAATGAAAATATCTACGTGGTATTTGCATTTAGATTCTCTCTTAGATGGAGATGTAGAATATTAAAAGAATACTAATTTTGGCTTTGCAGGATTGCATATCACAAATAGACTTGGTGAGTTGAGTAGAATGACTTCTATGCAAAGTCTCCAACATTGAGAAAATGAGCTAGGAGAATTTTTATATTAAAAGCTATATATGCATTTTTAATGTCATTTCAGATACACTATAGCTTCAGGTTCTCAACTGCTAATCAAATAGATAATTCACTATTGCACACCAGAGACTATTTACTAATCCTGTAACTGAAGTTGTTGAATATACTGCATTTTATTTCCTGTATTGTTTGTAATGACATTCTAAACACCAAGAAAGCATGGACTTGGCACTTGCTTACTAAGATCTGTAGTTGTGAAAACCCTTGCAGCTAATTTATCTGAACTCTGAAGCCTGATTTGACAGACAGGATTTCTATAATCTAGTACTATATTCCAAGTATGCAATTTAAATAAATTATTTCCACTACATCATACAACAGATCATAATGTATAAGAGTTTTTATACCACCTATCATAAATAAATACTGAATCTTGGTAGAGTATCTGACTTGCTCCCCTACTCATATTTTTCTTATTCATACTTTTCACTGGGAAAAAAAAAAAGTCTTTTTACCTGAGACAACTCTATTAATGCAGTATTATGCAAACTCGTATCAAAGAAAGCCATAGGTTATTTGTCTTCAGTGCAGATGAAATATAATATGCACTTTTATGACAATTTCAAGACATGGTATCTTTTATTCAGAACTTGCTTATTTCCTCTTTTCTTTTTTTACATTACATCAAATAAAAGCAGAAGCTGTTTCCCAAGCTATTTATTTTGTACAATATTAAGGATTTACCTTTCTAGATACTCCCTTTTTTCTTCTTTAATTTTTTTCTTTAAAGTGATCTTTGACTAGCTCAAATGAATGATCAGAGGCATGTCTGCTGCAGCACATAGATCTTCATGAAACAGAATTGATTCTGCCTGAGATTAACTACACAGAACATAAATTGTCTGCAAACATTGCCAGTGCATTGTTAACTCTAATGGAGACACTGACCCCCCACACTTTCCTACTTATTTTTCAATGGACCAGAGTGAGAATTACAGATGCACCTGCATTTGAAATTGCCATCAATCTACAGGTGGCCGAGAACACAGAGACCGATGTGACACCCAGGAACATCAGCATGTTCCACAGCTGCAGTGATTGTGGCTGTACCGTGTGTCTCCAGGTGTAAAGGGAGAAGTGGGGAAGGTGGGGAAGGACAAATATAATGGACAATGTTAGATTTGATCTTAGTTCAGCTGGACACTGCAATTATAACTGATTTTTTTTAGCAACTATTTACTGACAGACTGCCTCTAACCTTTCAAGGACTATTGTAGCTATCTTTTTCAATAAAGTCGCCAGAACTTTTTCTTTTCAGCAACAGAGGATAATAAGGCATCATCATGGTTAAATAAGATCAAAGGAGTGGGTATTTACTGCTTGAGATTTTACAAGACCTAAATAGAGCTCTGTGATTTCTTTCATCTTTCTTTAAGTTGCTTAGCAACACAGCACCATCTGGGGTTTTTTTCCTTTTTTTCCTTTTGTCATGGAGCCATTATTTCTGCCTCTTATAGGAGGAAAAATACACAGCAGCAAGTAAAGTTCCAGTCACTACAGTTTCTTTACATAACAATTTTGCGGAGATGTTGGACAAAAGAAAGTGATTAAAGTAGTCACACAATGAAAGATTTAAAGAGTCTTTACGTTTTCTGACAATTGCTGAGGTTGGTCCCTTTAGGAAGAAGGCTCTTTTTAGCTATGAGAGTGCTATCAAACAGTGCTCTTTCCTTTACAGTAAAGCAAACAACTTTCTGCCTACTGGCTGTTGTTGAGGTTAATAAGTATTTCTTCACTGTAATGAAAAAAACCACACACCATAGGGAAGAGGATGTGCCAGGAAGAAACAGCATACAGAAATGGGATCTCCTGAGGACACAGCAAAACATCCATACAACTGGAGAATTTCCAAGAGGCAATTAAGTAAACTGGATACCCTGCTATGCACTTTGGGTTTTACAAGGAAGTGTGGGCAGACACACTGACATCACCTGCTTTCATGAGAACACAGATAGAATTGCAGGCTCCTTTATAAACTTTCTGCAGGTTGGGCAGCCTCCTGCTCCCTTCCAGACACCTGGGGATCATCCTATTCCTCATCACTTAGTCTACTGCTTTTTTCCAATCCTGTGGGATACTGCTGCATGTTTCAGTGGGAAAAAGAGCAATTTTTTCATCATCATTTACAAAGGCAAAGTCTTATTTCTGTGATACCTTTTATTCATAAAAGCAATGCTGGATGAAACAAACAGTCAAAATAGGGCAATGCAGAAACACAAGACAAACAAATGTTCTAAGAAAAGAACAATAACAAAATCTAAGGGTCCACTCAGGTTTAAGCCTGTAACTGAGATTTTAAAGTCTGAAAATCAGGAACAGGTGCATCAAAGAGCAGTCCACCCCTTTTCTTTCTGGCTATAGAAGTGCCTGGAGAGACCAGTGCATGTTACAAGATGGGCTTCACCCTCCATTTACTGGAGTAATTTTATTTCCCCCTGATTTATGAAGCTACTGCAGGATAAATTTTATTCTTTTAAATACATTCTTGTTTTCTTGTGGCCAAGTGTGAATTCTAAGAAAAAAAATAGGAGGAAAGGGAAAAAATAAAGGAGAAAAAAAAATAAAACCAATAAAAAGCAATTAGCTTTAGGGGATGCATAAATAACTTACACAGTGTTTCAGAGATTTTTGTATATCTGAAACTCATTATTGCTATTAGAATGATTAGTGATATATGAATTTATTCACATCTTCTCTACTAAAATGTCAGAACTAAACCAAACTACAACTACTATAATAAATCTGAAATTGGTAAAATCCCAAAATATTGTCATGAAGTATCAGACTTCGAAATCTAAGAGACGGCAACTGTCCTTTTCTTCTAATCCTCCACCATGCCCTGAGGAGAAGAGAGGAACTCCTGCAGCTCATGCTACTCAGTGGTGCTCACACAGCTCTGCTTTAAATGTCTAATTAAGGCACATCAGCCAAGTGTCCCCATACCCCTATGCAAGGAATATAAGAGAAGGCAACAAAAAACAAAACACAAATGAAGAAAGTTGTCTTTCCCTACAGAGATAACGGAAGAGATGTGCAATACTGTGAACTAGGACAGTGTTCTTTAGGTTTGGTTGTATTATCGTCAGGCAAACCGATCTTACAGTCAGCAAATTCCTGTATTTCTTTTTAGATTTGCAGAATTTATCATTCAAACAACACTTCTCTTCATCACCTATTTCTCTTCATAATGTAAATATTTTGCAGCTCTCCAAGGATAACAAAACCCTGATATGACTGGTTTTAGGTTCCTTTTGACTGCAGATTAGTAACTCAAAGAAAACAGAAATGTCAGTGGGCATTCACAGATCCTTTCCATAGTTATTCAGGCTGTTCAGTTCAGTTCTTGCCAGCTTAATGCTATTCAATTCTCTGAGACATAAAAAAGAGCTGAGGCACAGGTTCAAAGCATAATTTGCTAGTGCAAGACAATAGTTCAAATTCTCCTACCCCTCAAAGTAGCTTAGCCAGATGGAAACAGTACTGAGAATATGCCTTTACCCTACACTGGCTCACAAACTATTTCTGCAGCTTATTTGGGAGAGTGCTAGTTAGTTGAAGGCAAAATTGTATGAGGGATCATTCTAAAACTTGAATAATATGAACAAATCATCTTCCAGGACCTGGATACAATTTCTGGCAATTTTCTGGCACTGTTCAATTTACTATTGTATATTCAGCCTTCAAATACTATGAGCAAAAAGCCCAGTGACTGCTACCAATCTGCCCATCAGTGGACCATTTACTATGGAAGAAAAAAATTCAGTTTCCCTCTCCCCTGCAGGCTTAAAAAAGGTTTAATAGAACTCAAAGAAGGCAGAGTCTAGATGACTCCAGCACTTGTTTGGAATTCTGGGATCCTGCATTTAACCATCAATTTCTGTTTATTAATATATTAATAAGTACATTTAAGATGCTGCAAGTGTTGCAAGTCACTTAACCAGACAAAGCCTTGTACACTTTTATTGCTCCACGGGCTTTTTCACTGTGTTAGTCCTTCAGAGCACTTAGTATCTTCCAGGATGACACTGAGGCCAGGTTAGTTCATTGAGAAGCATAAAGTTCTACTGACTTTCAGCATGACTTAAACACTGCTCAGTATATTTCTCTATCACTCCCTTTCTCAGCAGTTTACATCATGAGGGGTTGATCCTGCCTGCAACAGGCAGAGGAGGAAGCAAAGCAGAACTGAGCTTGCAGTGGCAAGAAGGGTTCTCTGTGGCTTCCATCGCACCTCTGCCTGCCAACCAGAATATTTCTGGAAATGTAATGACTGGGCTGGACTGCTACTAATGGGTTTTGTGCCAGAAGGGAGCTGAGGTGAAGCTGTCCTTACCCTGGAGGAGATCAGGAGAATCTTAGACAGCTTCAAATTCTTTGTTGCAATTTTCATTCTAGTACTATGGAAAATGCTTTCAGGTTAAGGTCAAGACAAAACCCTCTCACATTCCTTATCCTTTCTATCTCTTTCATTTAAAAATTAGGAGAATTCAAATTTATTGGTGTGCTTCTCCAGTAATAATTTATTTCCTTCCTACAAATTTATAATTAGGTCTAATTTATGGACAAGCATTATTTTGCAATAATATTTTACTCTCTCATTTCTCAAAAAAAAAATCAATTACATCTGGTGCTTGCAAAGTTTTCCCTTTATATTTATCTGAGATCTGATTTTGTCTCCTATGTTTTTTCTTAATTTCTGGCAACCAGTAATGCTGTAGCTGAGGAACTTTGTGATTCCTTGTTGCGGAGTATAATACATATAAATACTTCATTCATTCTCTACATCTTTATTCAAATTTGCTTTGCACTGAAAAGAAACATAAAACTTGTCTCAAAATAAAATTATTGGATAGATTAGAGCACCGCTCCTCACTTCAGAAAGGCCCATCACACTTTTTATCAACTGATTTTTTAAAATATTTTCAAATTCAGAGGGCAGTTATAACTTCTGTCTTAAAATTCAAGTTTTTTGGTCTGGGGTATTTGTCTGCCTCACAAACAGCTAGGGCCTCTACAACAAACATAAGTGTGTTTTACTGGGTAAAACAATTTATTTCAAAAAATGTAACAGTGAATATCTGCAGAGCTTAATAAAAATATCACTTCTAAAAACTTTTGACTTATTTTAACTTTAAAAAAAAAAATCCCCAAAAATTCAAGACAGCATTTAATTTGAAAATCAACAGTAAGGGCTGAACAACGAATCTAGTCCCATTTTATAGACAATGTGTCCCTTTAATGAATGTATTTTAGTTACTACAGTATGGTGATACAATCAGATATCTCAGAGCTTGTGAGCAGAGCTGGTACCTTATACCACATCACTCATGTGCTCCAAAGGAAGCTGACAGCAATGTCCTATGGAGAGATTCCCTTTGCAAGGGAAGCAGGAGCCCAAGAGGAGTTGTTATGTCCCAGGTTGCTTCACCTACTGCATATATTCCCAGGGAGGTTGGTACAATGGTCTTCTAAATCTTTGATTTAAAGAATTACTGCCAAACTACTTGAATAGTGCAGTTACACGAAACAGAATTGTTTATTTTTCTATTATTCTGGAAAAAGCAAGGTGCTGTGATTCCAGTCTGGGAATTAATGAATCAGATCATGCACTAGGGCTGTGCCCATATGGAGAAGACTTGGACCCCAAAATTCTAATTCTCTGAAAAATGTTGGCTCTCTGTTGGTTCTCTTCCACCTCTCTCCAGGTGGAGAGTGCTAAATGTAGAAAACATGCATTTATGCTCAGAAAGAAGTGTCATCTCTTCCCTTGATCTCCTCAGATGCTCACACTCCCAGATAGAGAAGCTACAAAACAAGCAATTGAAGCTATGCTCCTCCTTGGATGCAGAAAGAAAATTTCACCAGAAAGCACTGCCTGGTTGTGCCCAAGTGCCTGTTTTAGAACATCAATGGCTCAAAGGGCATTTCCCCACATCAAAACAGGGATCATCATTAGAACTTCCCCATGGATCTGCCCCACCAGCAGGAGAGCTGGGGGCTCGGGTGCCTCAGGGCATTCAAGTTTTCAAACAATTCCACCGTTCCTGTTTAGCAACAAAACTGCAGAGAAATTTGCTTTCAATGAACAGCCAGAATGTTCACAGAGCTCTGGGTTTGTAGGCTGTGTGCTAAAACACATTGCTTAGGTTCAATTCAAGATGGAAACGTTTTTTTTCAGGAAACTCTGTTCTATTGAGAGGGAAGTGTTGTTTTCTGCACAGATCTTCTGCTTCAATTCTGATGCAAAGAAAGGACAGTGACTGTTAGAGGATTTTAAATGCTTAGGGAAAGCACTGCAAAAAGATTGGAAAAAATGTTCATATTATAAAAAACCAGTGTGTCCATGATTTAGGGAATACAGTTTTAATTTGAAACCATATACGTATATGTTAATTCTCATGTACGCTTTAATTAGTGGTACATATACGTAGTAGGTATATTGCCATATCTAAAATATATATATTGTATTGCATTTCTGCCTGGTTTCGAACCAAAACCTCCACACCACAGTAATTCTTCAGGTCCATACTTGAATAAATGACAAAAGCTTCAAGTCTTCAATAAGAAAATATGAAGTATTGCTATACATAATTAATACAATTAAAGATCCATGAAAGCTTATTTCTAAATTTACTTGTTGCTGCTGGAAAGAACTGAGTCTTTCAGTCTTCTTTTCTTCTTCCTCTGTTGTTTCTTACCTTGAATTCTCTCTTCCTAAACCAATAGCACCTTCTTTTCTTCATGTGTTGTCCTATACCCTTCCCCTTTTCTTTTCCCACAAAGCCTCTGAAAAGCTCAAAAGCCTTTCAGTTTGAATGTCTGTTTTATGGAGGGTGAGATGTGACTGAAACCAAGAATGCTTTTCCCCCTGTGTTGGAGATACAGCAATGATTTTTAATCCAAAGTAGTTTCTTGTAAACATATATTCTACTTGTAATCCCTTTCATAGAATCATAAAACAACTTTAAATTAAGGAGAAATTCAAGATTCCAAGAACAATCTTTATGGACTACTTAAACGACCATCTAATTTGGTGATCAGTTGTAAACCATATTTGCTGGCAACTCTACACTTGAAAGCTAACACAGATTTAATGCCAGAAACCACTGTGATGAAAATAATATTTTGAGTTTAAATAAAGACTAGGCCAGATTTCTCCTGTCTTGCCAGAATTCTTACATCTTTTTCTTCCCTATAAGTTTACATACTAAAATTATATTTTTACAATCAGTCTCACAAGCGAAAAACAGATATAGCTATTAATACTCTTGACAATAAATTTATTGACATCACATGGAAATATTACCCAAATCCACTCACATTATAAAGGTGTAACTCATTTAAGAACCAAAACAAACCCAAAACTCACCAATTAAAATAGAAAACAAACACACAAACCAAATATTGGAAGATATAAATTTGAGGATGAGCTATTTCATTTTAACCTCTTTTATTTAATTTGAAACTTACCTGGGCAAGGCAAAATGTTGCATTCCTGGTACTCTAGAGATGGGCCAAGGCAAGGAAGTCCCCCATACTTGGGCTCAGGGTTGCTGCAGACCCGTTTGCGATTCCGGATGCCTCTGCTGCAGTCGCGACTGCACTGAGACCACGGAGACCAGGGTGACCAGGCGCCATTGATGGTATGAGCAGAGTATCGCCCAGAACGCAAGAAGTCACCTGACAGGCCTAACAAAATAAAGATCAAAAAATTAACACTGAATTAAAACAGTATCTCATCCCAGAACAACCTTTTCCTCTTCAAATTTACTCCTAGGCTTCTAACAGCAAATAACACGAACAAAAGGGTCCTGTCCTTTAGCCTTACAATCCAAACCCTAGTTTCACCTCAAGAATTTTTCTATAATAGAAATTTCATAATCACTTACACAGAACTCCAGTTAAGAGTTGGATCCAACACTCCAATTAAAACTTTATGGCCATTGACTGAACTAGACAATTTACTCCACCAAAGAATGATAAAAATTATCTCTCTCTTGCACAGAGAATTACCATCAGAGAATCTACAAATATATTACAAAGATATAATTGCCTCTGTTTCACAGGAAGAAGAGACAGGACTGAGCTTCCTGTGATCCCTCATAGAGCCAGCTCCCCTGGTCTTCCTGCAGGGCTCTGCCCAATCAATCTACCCAGCCTTCACTGCTGCTGACTGTGTACAGAGGCTCCATGGGCATCCCATGCTCTATACTTATCCTAACTGTATTCAGACTTTAGGTTGTGTCCACTAATAATTCCACAAAGTCTAACAAAACTACCCTTTGTGAAAGCCCTTTGTGAAAAGCAAAGTTTTGCCACTCTGAAAACCAGTTTATTTTCCACTGAGATGCAATGTTCTAAGCCACATATAAGCAAGCTGTGGAAATCAGCCTTTTGGAGACACACACACCATCCATAGAAAATTCCTTTTTAAAATAATCATCTGGCAAGTAGAAAACATATTTTCTAAGTAATTTAGTACAGAGAAAAGGCATTAGATTAAACAGCAATGCATGGAGTCTGCTGTTTATCAATGAGAGGGGACACACAGATCTTGTTCACAGCATGCAGTCAAGAGACCTGGATATAGTCCTGGGTGAAGTTCTAATAATCTGCAGTTCATTTGAGGATCTATCTGTCACTTTGGGACTTGGTCCTGCATGGGAGAAAAATCCCTCAAATGTACTAAGCACAACACTGAAGTCAGTCTTGAGCTGTAGCCTCACCTCTAAGCATCATTACTTAAGCATCTCCATCAACATTACTGGGATTTCCTACTGTTGCTAAAAGCAGTTCACCTTTCCCAGTGGAAACTCTATGATTGATAGACCAATACAAGTCCAGTACAAGTACTTTTATTATTTAGGTAGCTGTAATGAGAGAAGGTCCTGTGAATGGTACTTCAGCCAGCAGAGGATGTGGCTGGGTCTCTATGCTAGAGCTTCAGTATTGCCAACATAAGCACAGATGAACTGTATCATCAACAGTGGGGAAAAGCAAGAGACTGTTTGCAGCTGTAACTGCAGCACAAATGCCTGTTCTTAAGAAATTATTTTGTGCCCTAGACACAGCCATAGGCACTGTGAAAGTATGAAATGGAGATAAAGAACTGGAAGATTTACTGAAGGATGCCATGAAAACAGACAGAAATAATACCATTAAAAGTCTGCCCAACAACAGTCCTGCACTGAACAGGATCAGCATTCTGCATAACCATGATGGAGGAGCCTCTTATTTGCAGCGTTCACCCTATTTCTACCCATGGTTATGGCATTAGTAACACTGCTTAACTTCTTCTCCGAGAAATACATTCACCATCATCCCAAAGTACATGAGGGTTTGCATATTTTTATTCAACACTTGATAACGTGCTGTATTGGAATGATGATGGATTGACACAGAAATACTGGTAATAAGAAACTGGTGAAATTAATAAGAAAACAGCAAAATTGCAATATAAAAATGACTAAAAATGTATAAAACCTTTCAGGAATTGTGGAGAGTAACTATTTTTCTCCTGCTGAGCCAGATTCTATTACACAGATATTAAAAGCAGCATTTCAAAAAACTTGACATACATTCAAATGCAAAAAAAGGGAGCAGGTACAGAGAAACAGAACGTGAATAATGAATACAGGTCCATTTTCCTCCTTTGTAAGGCCCTTTTTTTGCAATTTGGTATCACTCTGGTCATGGAAATTCTCAGCTTATGTACACAGTTAGCTGTGAGAAAAAAATAATAGTATATTTTATACCAGAGTTCTAAATCAAGGGGGGTTTTAAGTTATTAAATTAAGAGCAGTGCAAACAATAAAAAAGTATTAATCAGACCAGACTGCCAGTCATGCCATTCATAAATCACTGCAGGCTGTATCACTTCATAAGAATACTAGGATATTTTGAAGAGTTTTTTTGCAGAATACATGTAGCTTTTAAAGTCCTAAGGAAAATGTGTGACCTTATCTGACATTATGGTATTAGATTTCTCGTGATTTAAATTGGGGACTGTGGAGTGGAATCTTCTAAGGGAAAGCTCTAAGGTCGTTTAACTCTGAAACAGAAAAATATTCCAAAGAATCTTTTCAGTGTGGAGTTTGCTCTGCAGCAAGTGTTCCCCTGAGTTTTCTTCTTTCCAAAGCATTAAAAATTTTATTATAAGGACCAGTATTTTCACAATTTTACAGTAGTTAATACAGTGTTCATAGAGGGGCTTTTAGAATTTTCTGTTCAGACAGAAACCACACAATGAGAAATTAACATTACGCCATTAACAGCATGAAAAGTTACAAGATCAGTTTGCATTCTGGAAATACTGTTCTGTATATTCCTTGAACAATGTTATAGCCTTTTACAATGAGGGGACAAGGTGCACACATGAGGAGTGAACAGTGAATAATGCTTATCTCAACTTCAGTATGGGTTTTAACACTGACTCCCACAACTTCCTTCTAGACAAGTCAACAAAGCATGAGCTATGTAAGTGGACAGTGCACTGTTTTGAAAACTGGCTCAGCAAATAGGCCCAGAGGACCTAAACAGCTCAGTGATGAGCCAGTGATGAGAGGTCAGCTGCAGAAAAACCATGAGGTTCAATCCTGCTTAACACCATCATTAATGACCTGGACAAGTCTGCCTTGACTATGAAGACTGGCCAATAAACCAAAGGGTCTTGTCACATTTTGACAAGGCATAGAGAAACCGCATGGAGTTCAACTGGGAAAAATGCAACATCTTGAATCTGCACAGGAACAATCCCATGCAACCATACTTTGAGGGCAACTGTACCTCTGGTCTCTCGCTTGAGACATGTTTTGGTTTCTGAAATTCCTTTCTCAGGGAATTTCTGTAAAGAAGACAAATGTTTACATATATGGTATATTCTTTTCCCAAGGAAGAACTTTCTTAATGTCCCTCTGGTTTTACCAATGTGATTGAAAAGTTTTGCCTTTATTTCATCAATCAATTGGTCTGTGTAAAAGAGTATAAAAGGGAGACAACTTCCGGAAATAAAACGGAGTCAGATATTCAGCCTCCTCATCTAGAGTTCGTGTCGTTTGTGCTGTCAAACAGCAACAGTCAACCACCTAGAAAGCAGCTCTGCAGAGAAGGATCTTGGGGTTCTGGAGGACAGAAAGCTGAATGTGAGCCAGCAATGTGCCCTTGTGGAAAAGAAAGCGCTTGCATTACATTGGGAAAAGTTTTTCCAGTAGGTCAAGGAAGGATCCTTCCCTCCACTCAACACTGGTAGAGAGCTCATCTGAGGCTCTGGACCCAGTTCCTGAGTCCATCAGCTGAGAAGTCCTGTTTATTAGGTGAGGTGGTAGAGGGGATGGGGGGCAATATAAAACTAATCAAAAGATTACATTGTAGAATTTGTTCAAGCAAAAATTCTTCAGAAAGTAAATGTATACACAGAATCAAGTCCTACCCTTATCACAGTTTACATAAAATTCAACGGGAGAAGTCATATACAGAAAAGCATTTTAATCTTTCAGAGCAAGTGGCACAAAACTGAAAACTCCAACTTGTCACATTGAACTGTGGTTTTCTTGCTTGCTGCTTCTGTTTGCAGTTTGGGCCACTTTCAGACTGCTCTACATCCAACTCCAGGCACAGAAGCCAGATTGTGCCACCCAACAAAATCCAACATTAAGCTGCTTTTCTCAGCTTACTGCTCCCAAGATAAATACATATATCTAAAGCAGGATGCTACCAGGCCAATGCCCTTGGCATGGTAACAGCAAAAGTCTAGTTGCCAGAACATAATCTTAGCCCCACTTATTTAAAGCCCATCTACAGAAATAGTTGTAAATCTGCAAAGAGAATGATCAGTCATAGCATTTATTTATTATCAACACACTAATGAATAGTTTTCCCAAGACAGACAGAACATCTGTAAGTCAAATTCCGACCCAACCTTTATGACAGGTTCATCATTCAAACGTTTTAAACTAGATTGTTCCCAGAAAGCCTATGACTGACTTAGAGCAAGTCATATTCAAGTAATAAACTGCTGCACACTCTGGCTAGAAAAGGGGATTTAACTACCTGATCCCAGCACAATTTTAAAAAGGTGGTTGTGCTTCTTGAAGGTGGAAAGTTCCACAAGTAAAAGCAAGTACTGCAAAAACTTCAGTAAAAGCAATCACAGTGATTTTGTGGACAAAATAACCATCAACTTCTAAGATCATGGAAGACAGAAGTTATGAACTGACATCTAAACAAAAGACTTTTCTCTTAAGCACTTCTGCTTTGTTCAATACCAGTAAAATTACAGAGAAATTCATACTTCTCTGCTGATGATTTATTTATTCCATAATGTGAATATACCTGAAATCAATGGTGCAGTTAACTTACATAATTCTGATATAAACCAAGATGATTTGATGATTTATAAGTAAATTTTTAAAACTTTTTGGTTGAATTGAAATAGTTTCATAAATCCACAATCAATTAATCCTGTTTGAAGACGTGTTAACATGAAAGTCACCTGCCCTGACTAGCACATGAGAAAAAAATCTGCATTTGCAGAAGCCTGTAATGAGATTTTGGTTGGCCTGATTCTGCTTGAAAACTGCAATACTCCCAGCCAAGTTCAATTAATTTGCCTTAAAAGTGAGACTCTATTAAGCACATAGCTTATTAATAATTCCCTAGTCTAGCCTGTAGCTAAGTAATACAGCCCTAAGTAAGAGAGAAGTAGCTGTGACACCTGATAAATTATATTACTTGACTGATTTATGACTTATGTCCTCCAGTTCTAACCTAACAAAGAAAATTCAATTATCCAAGCAGTCTAGGTTCATGACTTTAGGAAAAGATGATCTGAAGCCAAAATTCAGGTATCCAGAATCATTTCTAAATGACAGCATAAAACATTGCTTGAAGTGCAGATGTAACAAGGATAAGCAAAGATTGTTTCACTTTTGTCATTTTCTGAAGAGAATCTGCAAGTTATTTGACAATATTATTGAAGCATAAAACTTACATAACTTCAGGCCTAAATACCTATAACTTACAAAAACTTTATAAAAGTTCAATACATAGTAACATTTAAATAGTAAAATGTAATGGTAAACATTGATGCAACGCAAAGCTGGCATTTTTAAAAAAATCCAGAGAGCATGCAGATGGAGGATGTCACGTTAGCATGATAACTTTATTTCTTGTACACAGCTTTTCTGTGTTTAAATATTTAACCCCAAAGTTCCACTGAGTTCTACTTTGTCAATCAAACTTGAATTTGTCATCAACTTCAGTTCTAACTTCCAGATTTCATTTTGGTCTTACTCATAATATCATAGTTTAGCTTCAGTACAGTATAAAGGATAACATCTCAAAACATACTTCTCCTGACTACAGGACTTTCCTGATTATCAGCACATGTTCTATTCTGCAAAAAAAATTTTGAATGTGCTACAGATTTCCCATGGGTAACACAATGAAAGATTTAATCAAACTTTTCACAAGAGATCATAGCCACTAGAAGAATAATTCAGACAAAATCACATCCTGCCTTAAAAAAGAACTATTCTTATGAAGTTTGAGATAGAGAAAGCAGCCACAACTAGCAGTCTAGGTGCAGATTTCCAGGTGCTTGGGGTTGGGGGGTGGGGAAAAAAGCAAACAAAAGGCTCTTTAAGACTGAAATTACTGAAATTAGAAGTATTTACTTTGTTATTTGTCTACAGAAGGTATTTTGGAAGTTAATCTGGTCTAATTCTGGCCATGTCAAAGTCAAGTGTCTCGTCTAAGCCCACCATCGCTGTCTGAGTTCTACACCATGTTGAGGGTGCAGTTCACTCCAGATGGTGAACTGCACCCATTATATCAGAGGCTTATTTTCAATGGATCCCTCATTCCTCAGGGTGCTGAAGTTCTCTTTGTAGACTACTATAGTCTAGACTCTGGTAAAATAAATTCAATCTAGAAATATCAGGCAACCTCATATCATGTGAAATATTCATCCCTGGGTTAAAAAAAAATAAGTTTTCAATACAATTTTTACTGTTTATGTATCAGATAATCTTACAGAGAACCAGTGTGTTTAATGTAGATATTTAATATGCTTCATTAGCACATATTAAATCCAAGGGTAATGTAATTTCTATGCTCTGAATGCTGCATTGTACTGACAGCGCATTAAGATGTACAACAATGTACACAATCTCTTTCAGTTTATTTGCAATAGCTGTCTTTTTCCTATCTGAGCACTATATGAAAACCCAGAGGCAGGGAACAAGATTTATTTTCTTTCCTCTTAATCAAACTTCAAATCAGAAAAGCATGAATACGGTCTGCAAATGCTACTGCTTGATTGAGATAGAAATCTTACTACACTCAGGAGGAGTCTAGTGGGTTTCTGGCAAGAAGTTCTATCTCTAGGCTCAGACTGCAAAGGAAGTTTGCTTTGCTAGCATCTGACAGTGAAACATGATTCTGTTTAACACAGCATGACTATAGTTGCACAGTCAGAGATTATAAGCAATGAGAAAATTTCTAACAAATGGCTCCTATCTGCAAGGAACAGAGAACTGATCTCTGCAGAACACATCTTTGGTAATGAGGTATGCCAAGCATTCTGTACGAGAATTAATCTTTCTTTAAAATTAATCTTTCTTTAATCTTTAAAAGCCAGAAAATTGCTAAATTCAACATGGAGATAATGAAAATAATGTTTCACAGTATCCAGGCTCTGGTCAGGTGGAAGTAAGTTATGATGTTTTCTTGCTATCTAGCCAGAAATGGTGAAAGTGTCTGCCACAATTCACGGTTTCCCATTCTCCCATGACTTCCCTCTGTTCCAAATCTACAGCTATTCTATGTGACTCTTATTCATGTATTTTCTTCCAGTGAAATCAAGGAGCAGTAGAGTGGTGGTGTGTTGGCTCACATCTAATCCTGAGAGCAGGGAAGTGTTCCTGAATTCTGCAGTTGAGATGCAGTCAGCAAGTTTCATCTCATCAGTAAATCAAAATGGTGCCCCTTCACCCCTCCCTCAGCAAATGTTCCACTCCATACTGCTCTGACATCCATAATCAGAAAATGACTAAGCAAACAGTCACAAACTAAAATGTGCTATTTTCACCAGAAGAGTATTGGTTAATGCAGCCACTTGGAGCACCGATCAAGTTTCACCTTTCATTATAGAATAATAAAAGACTCAGTGGCCAAGAAGAATCAAAGAATGAGCACAAATTAATGACAAAGCCATAAGGGCACTCACTAGGAAGAACAGACAGATGTATAATAGTTTCTGCCCTGTCAAGTACTCAATAAAAAGTACTTAAATATTCAGTAGTTTTGAGATTAGTCAGCAAAAATCCTTCACCCAGATGAACATTTCTATTACTATGCAACAGGGTTGGGGTCATGCACATACATTGCTCCAGTGATGAATTATTTCCAAATGAATCAAAGCAGCAGTTTCAGCAAGATGCAACAAAAAAGCACAATGCCAGGAAATTCAGGAGTATTATGTTCGGAAGCAAAAAAAAAAAAAAAAACCTTCAAGCTAATCAGGCAAAGAATGCACCTGAACCACCATCCCTGCCCCCATCACTTGCACACTGAAAAAATGCTTTATTTAACAAATTGTAGGGTTTGTTACTTCTGCCTATATTCTGCAGAAGTCAGCTTATGCATCCAGCTTCAGGAGAGGTCTTATGATCATGACTTCAGAGCTGAGAGAGATGTCTCCATGCCAAGTTTCAATTTCTTGCAGCAATGTGATCTATATCAAATTGGCTCTGGTTTGCTCTACTGACCTCCTCTCTTGTCATGCACGGGTTTTTGCATACTCCTTTTTTACATGCTGCCATTTCAGCTGTCAAACCAGAGTATACCTAGATTCTACTGTAGCTTTATTTCTACCTGTGACAACTTCCCAAAGTCCATGCTACCTGATGAAAAAATTCTTCTCTTTCTCATTTAATCTCATGAAATTTTAAAAACATCATCCATGTCTGAGTGCTAGAAGACAGCAAAAAGCAGCACCACCACCTTGAAATCTCATTAAGGACAACACACAGGTCATATACCAAACCTAGCAGAGCAAAATCTTTGCTAAATACAGGCCTGAAATTTATTTTGGATGAAAACAGAATAGAAGAAACATTTATGTAAAGAGTTGCTCCATGCCAAAATCTCCCTTGCTATCCAGACCTAAATGAAACCCCAACATTTGGCACTCTAGATTATCTGAAATGGGAATGACATAGAACACAAAACTAAGTCTTATCTGGAGTACTATAAAACAAGAACTAAGTCTTACGTGGAGTACCACAAAAATTTAGGGGTTTTTTAATGATTTCACACACTTCACTACTATATATTTCTTAAAAAAATTACTAACATCCTGCCCCTTCCAAAGAGACACAGATGCCAAGTGAAACAATAAAGGTTCTGTACAGGATGAAGGGGGAGAGGGAATATTATCACAGAAGCCAACTCTGCAGCCTCCCCCACAACTAAAACCTTGACATGTAAACCTAGTAAAGGCAGGAACTTAAAATTGACTTTCACAATAGTTTGTCTGTCTGAAAAATACTGAGAATTAGAAAGTCCAAGGACTCAGAAACTGTTCTGTCTTTGTAGTCTTAGATAAGCCAACTGCCATCAGTTATACTTTTTTTTCCCAGCTAATCTGTGTCTTGTGAAGATAAAAAAAAACTATGTAAGTGGAAAACAGGCATATAAATATTAGAATATAATAAAAAATCAATCTTTTTAGATTATATGACTAAAATATAATACTTTAAAAGATAATCTGATATACAATTACAACTAGATAATCAATGAAATGCATTAATAAAATTAGAATGACTGTCACAATTTCTCCTAGTTTTATTTTTTTATACATATAGAAAACTATGTGTTACTGATAGGAAAAGAAGAAAATACTGAAATAAAGTAATTCCAATTTAAAATCATCTAAATTTGAAAAGATTTTGAAGGAGTTTTGCTTTCAATCTCAGAAATAACCAGAACTTTAGATTACTAGCAAAAGCTCAACATAAACTTTTATGGTGGAAATTATCCAGTTCATAAACTCTGCATTTATTTAAACATCTGTATGAATCTTACAGTTGTTACTTTAAAACTACTGAGCAAAAGTTCTTAGAATATTCCATATCCTAGCAAAATATTCCAGAAATATGTTAATGTACACAAATTCACCTGCAGTAAAAGCTCGGGGGAGTATGGGTAGCAGAATTTTATAAGAATGGGGTTATTGTGAAGAGACTTAAAATAACGTGGCAAATCTCATCACTGGTGGTGAAAGACACTTGCTTAGCCTGAATGACGATGCTACACGCAGAAGAAATACAGGCTATGTTCCCTACTGTGGGATCACTATGCCCTCCTTTCTGTTATCAGCTCTGTTAGAAAAAACACCAGCCAGCAGAAACTCCCGCTCTGTGCTGCAGGAAAGGGAACTGCAGGTGTGTCAGTGGCAGGGGGCAGGGTGAGCCCGGTGGCTTTGCTCACCGTCTGTGGAGCAGCCGCTGGTGCCGTCGCTGGAGCAGTAGCGCATCTCGATGCGCTGCCGCCCCACCTCCAGCAGGCTGGGGTCGGGCAGGCGCGCCTTGCAGGTGTAGCGGAAACGCTGCTCGTAGTGACCGCCGTTGTCTGAAATGTTCACCGGCGTCCAGGGCGTCCAGGGAGTGGTCTTTTTTAACTCTGGGCAGGCATTGGTGTTACAAGGCTGGTATTCCTGAAAGAGAGAAGGTCGTCATAAACACGATCATCAAATAGGACCTTGAAAATACCACAGAAACACTCAAAACAGACAAAAAGACAACCCTTTTCTATAATAAAATTTCTATAACCTTTTAAAAAAATATCTCCTGACATTTTTTCAACATTTCCAATAGCAGTGATCGTTAATGGACTTTTAATACCAGTCTCAAGCTGAAAGTGTTTTCTCAACTTCTATGGAAGCACAGTACCACACTGCTAAAAGCAATAATATACCAGTACAAATTAGATCTATCACATCCACAAAAACAGTAAACACCCCAAGTAGCATAATCGAGCATATCCTTTATAAATTAGCAGCCCCAAGTAAGGTGAAGCTAAATATGCTAAACCTTCTAATTAAGAAGAATTCTGATAAACTGCAAGTAAATGACAGAAACTGGTAAATAATTCCTTGGTAACATCTAGTGGTATATGAATAAGCAAGCCCCTGTCCATTTTGTATATTTCTTACATACTTCAAAAGGGACAACAGATAAAATATGTTTTATATTACAGATCCTGGCTCCCTGAGGCGCATGTTACTCATAGCTCCAGAACTGCTAAGCCTATCTTCAGAAGCAAATTCCCTGTGGAGTGATATGCATTTAAAGGAACAGATGACATTAAAAAAAAAAACAGTGCAAAATTGCCAGTATTCTCACAAATGCAGACTTGTCAGTATGCTCAAGCCCCACAATCTATGTCTTCTGATGTGTATCATCAAGGTCTGTAGGTCCTGCCTATTCATTTTCCAAAACAAAATATACTCCGTCTGATGCAAATACTTTGTAAAATACATGGATGAAATTAAACAACCACTGAATAGCAGAACAAATTCACACTGACTAATGTTTTAATTTTTAAATTTTTAATTTAATTTAATTTTTAACTTTTAAATTTTCTCTCTACCTCCTGCCTGTTAGGGAGGGAAAATGAGCTCCTCCTAAAAATGGGACTACTAAAGTTTGTAATTCCACTAAATACTAAAAAAATAAGGAAACAGTAGAAAAATGGTTTTATCATATAGCATAACCTCCTTTTTCCATTACCTCTACCTCAGTTGATACCACCATGTTCCAACAAGAAACAGATTAACTGCTTCTTTTTATCTCCTGTTTTCCTCAGTCCACTACCTCTTCTCACAGATAGTCTGACTTATGAACATACCCAATTAGACTTAGAGCAATCACTTTCAACCCATATTTTAATTTAAAGCCTGTGTTGCTATTTCAAAGCTAAAAGAAGCTTATTGTCTGAAAGCCTCTCTAACTTTTCCACCTGTTAGAGTCAGAAAAAAAATTCCCCAGAAACCCCTATCCCACTAACACAGCAATACACTGGAGAATCCACCATTATGTTCAGGATTCTCAAGTTCTGAGGCCACAGGGACTTGTGAAAACCTTGTGCTTTCACAGTTTTGTGTTACTTCAGAAATAAAGAGCTCTTAGCCTAAAGGCTTCAACTGGACTACTCTTGTTCCCTCCTGAAGGCTGTGCAAAGTCCTTTCCTACCTTAAAATCTGTTGATCACTTCTATGGTGACCACAAGTCATACTCAGGCACCATTGAGGAAAGATGATCAACCTTTCTGGGATCCAAGTGTCAGTCTGGTCTGGTTTTTGGCTCAGAAGACAACAAAGAACAAGTAAACTCTCTGGTCCTAGGTACAACAGGGGAAGTAATTTTTCCATGCCTCCTCAGGAGTCAACACTTTCAATCAGGTATGTTTTAGACTTAGGACAGAACATGTATGACTGTTCTCCTTGCAGCACATGAACTGTAAAAAAAGAAATTGTTAAATCTGACTTTCCCTCTCCGTTTTCTTTTCCTCTTTTTTAAGACGTCTAGCACTGATGAGTCTATCATCTCCCTGGATCAGCTGTTCTGCTGTTTAGCAATCTGCAAAGATAACAAATTGCAGATTAATATGAGACTGCATTTTCCCCTTAATTTAATTTTCCAGTCACTGAATTTTGCTGTGCATTTATCAATGATGCTGCAAGTGTTTCCTGTCCCAAACTTATAAAAAAATTTTCATGGCCAAGTGCCCATACATAATGATAAGCTACACTCAATTTGTTAAACCTACACAGGATTTAAAACCTGACCTCCAGATCCTGTGCACCCCAATGTCTTCCATTTGTCCTATTTCCTCATTTTTCTTAAGACTGGGCACCAAAATTTGATAAGAAGCAGTCTTATCAATACAGCGTGCAAAGGCAATCATCATCCCATTTGCCTGACAGTCTGACTTTAATATGCACATTGTTGCATTAGTGCTTTTTCCTTCCACAACATTGTACAAAGAATCTAAGTAGACCAAATTATCTTTGATAACCTGTCCTTTTCTAAATCACAGATTAACAACTACCTATAGTTTTTTTATCCCACACAAGAGGTTGGTAGTATTTGGCAATATTTAAATATGTTTTATTAGCTTCTGCAATTATCTAACATATTATTTACTACCTCACCAATTTCTGTCCTGCTCAAACTTTACTTAAAATGTCTTATATCACTGTCTAGACTGTTGATAAAAATGTTAAGTGCTATTGACCCAAGAACTGATTTCAGAGAGACTCTGCTAGACATGTCCTAGTAATTTATATCTGTCTATTGATATCACATTTTTCAACTTGTAATGAACCAGCTTTTAATCCATTTAGCATTTGTCACATATTTCAGTTTTTTGGATCAAATTATTTTCTGTTGCAACAGTAAATATCTTGGAAGAGGAGACGTGCTGTATTACTTTCAAATATCTTGAAACCCAAACTCTTTTTTATTAGTAATTAAGCAGGAAAAAAATCAGTACAGTAGCTACTACAGTGTTTATTTCAATATAGGCACAATAGTTTAAAAGTTTCAGTTCTTCATTTGCTATTGATTTTTGTACTGATATTTTTCAGTCAAAACCAAAAGCTGCTAGATATATGAGGGCTTTCTTTATTAGACATGGCATAGAAAGGTCAGGGTCATGTAAAGCAGAATATGTGAGGTATGTAATAAACCCTTTGTCAAATAAATATAGCTAGTAGAGGAAGAAGTTAATTTGGTGGCAATGTACTGAATGTTGCTTTGCTAACACACTTCTCAGATGAACATGTCAGCTTCCTCGAAAGACAGACTGCCAGTGCTCAGTATGCTTCAGGATGTGTAGTCTCTTCATGCACACTGACAGAGAGCATTCTCCTATGCTGTTATCAGCATAGAAAGAAAGATGTTCCTGAAGATGGCCTGTGCAGACCATTTGTTAGTTTTTCCTTTCTTCTTGCTTGCTGCATAGCTTATATGAAAATTTGCCGGCTGTCATGCTTGTCTATTCAACCACTGGATAATAACCATGAAAGGCTCAGAAAGCTTGGGAAACAGAAGTACATATGGTTTAACCAGAGAATATTTACAGCAGTAAATAACCTCTCCAAGAGGAAATTCAGAGGACTATCACCAGAATAGATGACTCCTTGGAGCTTTGGCACTAATAATGACCTGGCAGAGCCCACTGGCTGCTCTCACAAACAGCGAATGCTGCACTGCTCTACTAACTACCACGTCTGACACCGAGGAATCAAAAACCACAGGGTGCTTGTTCAGAGCATCGCTGTGATCTGATGCTGAAAACTCTGGTAAAAGCAGAACAATGAACTTGCTCTGAATTGCCTCAGATGTGGATGTAAGAAAAGAAGGAGAGAAAAGGCATAGTTCAGATTATATATGGATATATTGAGTGCTGCTAGCATGAAGACATCATCTAAAGGGAAAGATTTGAGAGGGAAGAGAGAGGGAATATGAAAACTTACACTTCTGCTTGGTTTATCCTCCTCTTATCACCTCATCCAATGCTTGAATGATTTACCTAAGAGGGATTTCAAGAATATGGCCCTCTCCAAAGCAATTCTACCAGCTAGAATCATGGGCACATAAATCAAGTAACCACACGTAAGTCTCAGCTGAATAAAAGTTTCAGATGAAACACTGAGGTCTCATCTCAGTGGTAAGACAGAGCTAGAAAAGCAGTGAAGCACGCTGCTTCAACAGTGCTGCTGAGAGGAACTGAGACAGCAGCTGCTAAACTCCATCTCTGACGTTCCACACGGACTGAAGGGAGAGATGGGGTCAAGCTCTCCTGGGGGATCCTCTAGATACTCAGAGAAATACTTCAGGGGCTCAAGTGATGGGTTATGCACATTAGTCCTCAGGGTAAGCTTGTGGACTCAGAGCAATAATTACTTGAGGCCATTTACAGACTTGAAAAAAATCAATGTTATAGTTCAAGCTTAACCACATTCTCAAAATTCCCTTTGCAAGTTGCTCTAAAACTTGTGGTCTAATTCACAATACTGTGGCTTTTAGATTAGACTGGATTTAGCCAATGGAGATGGTTGGATTTAGACCTGGCTATACCTGGTAAAGATGCAGTAAGACTTGCAAAGACTAAATTTTAGGGGACAACTCAACATTGAATTTTTTGGAGATCATTGGAAATTTGACATAAAATATGCAAGTAAATACATATCTCACAAAATACATGTCTGTGAAAATGATAAATAAAAAATTATCATGAAGAATGCTGGTGGTAATATGAGAAGAGGCATCATAAATTAAAACAATAATTTGGAATAATACTATATTTGGAATCATAAATAATGATTATGCTATTGAGCAGCTACCTTGCTTCTGTCCTTAACTAGGCTTCCCTAGTACTTTTGCATAATGGAAAAAGGATATTTATGTCATGTTTTCTACCAAGATTTATTTGGAATTATTTGGTTATATTATTTTAGAAAAGAACAAGCAAAATGTAATTTCAAACTAAAGGGGACTATTGTTAAATAACACTGAACAAAACACAAAACACTGTTTCCCCTGGAGGACATGAAACTGACTGATTTTTTTTTTGCCTCTGTATAGCCACTTTAGTCAAATTCCTAAAAATTCTGAGAATCTCTGAGACTTTTAATCCTAGTTTAAATTTAATTTTAATTAACCAAAATTTTTAATTAACTAATTTTGTTATCTCCTTCAAAAACTAGACTATAATATTATATACATCCGAAATATAATTTTTTCATTAAAACCAGAATCCAGATAGAGAGTTATATTCCCATTTACATATTTATATTATAGAGGGATTTCTCCTAACGAGCTCTTATTTCTTTGATGCATATAGTATGTCTATGTGGAATGCACTTCTTTAGTTCTCATCTGTGTTTTTCTTTCTCACCTGTTAGAGTGACAGACAAAGCAGCTAAATCAACATTGGCAGTGTATTTAAATATTTTCATCCATGAGTTATGTTTTATGATTGTCTTTCAATATATTGTATTAGTTGTCAAATAATTTTTGAATCCCCAAACAATCCATTGATTAAAAAATACTTAGAAATTTTTGCTTTTTTTTCCATTGTGCTAAACTTCAATTTGACTACCCCAAAACAATTCTTCAGATATTAAGACACCAGCAGAACAGTGTCACTGATTCATAAATGGAATGGTGCAGAATGTCTGTCACCTGAGACAAGACAGGGCTGTAAGATATGAGAACCTCAGTCTCTCCTCAGCCACAGTAGTATGTAGTTAAAAGAAAGGATAGCTCTAACATGCAAGCAGAACAAAGGCCAAACCAAATGCAACAGTCATAAACGTTATAAAACACCAGAGAAAAACAGTCCCCATGTAGAAGATGCCTTGTTTTGCACCTCAAAATCTGTTTCCTGAAGGACTACTGCACCCTGTCTCTCTCCAACAACGAAAAGGTAGATAAAATTTATCTTCCCATGGTTGAAAATCACACAGAAAAATCACTAACTGAACTTAAAAAAGAAATGGTTCATTTATTTTTACTACAGAAATGTAAAGTCTTGTCTATTTAAAGAAGGATTTTCAAACTAAAACAAACAAAAGGGAAGTCCCTGACCATATTTCTATTTATTCCACAGTTTAAAAAGCCAGGTTCTTCAACCAAATACCATTAGATATACCTTAACTGAGTGTAATTTTGCTGCTACAACAGTATCCCAAAAGCATGACATGAAAGAACACTCAAACCCCATTAATTTCAATCCATTAAACAAAACAACTTTTACCCAGTAAATTTCACAGCTATACTTGGAAAACAAACCCTAAAAGAATTTCTGAGATCCCCATTGTATTTTAACCACACTTAGACATCCTAGTTCGTAGGCAGTGTTTTAGCTTGACATCCACAGGAGTTCTACTGATTCCAATGGAACCAGGACTGCAGAGCCTATTGCTCACTGCAGATGCAATCCTGCAGCAAGGTAAAGTAAGTGTAAGAGGTTGTGTCCAGAATGGGTTTTTAAAAATATTTTGATGGATAGAGGGAGGAAAATAAGTTTCTTCTGAACCAAAAAGATGAGGGGTTTGGTTGCAAAACCAAAGTCAGTGCTGCACACAACTTTTTGTTTCAATTTTGTGTATTTTAAAGAAAAGAACTGGAAAAATTCCCATTGGTGTAAAGGACAATTAAAAGGAATTAAAGGCTGGATTTGGATCTTTATTCCCTGAAGGAGTTCAAGGCCCTGTGGGCAGATCAGTGGATTAGGATAGTTCAGGACTCAAATCCTTCCTATATTCAATATCACTAATTTTACTTTGATAAGGAAAGTTCTTATTTTCATCACCTTTTCATAAATCTACCAGTTTTTGGAGTGAACAAAGCCACCACTTTCCTCTTTCTACCAGCCATTTGTGTAACTGCTGGCTCAAAAGCTACATTTTATGTAAAACTCATCGAATTTTCTGAAGAAAAATGCTACTACCAAAAATTACTGTTTTGTAGGTAAGTTGCTGCCTAGGAGATTGGTGTCCAGAGGTCATTTTCTCCAGTTCCTAGTCAGAAATCTTATTGTAAATTCCACTTTGTCTGTGGTTTTGTATGCAGTTTTACAATCTGGCACACAATAAACCTGCCTCTTGTTCTAGCAGCTCCACTGTGAGGTGGGAACCACAAAAAGTAGGTGATGAGAAGCTGGGGATGTCACCACTAGAACCCAGTAAAATTTGAGAAAACCAGAAGGGCCTGTCAGAGGACTAAGGATTCAATTATTTTTACCCTGAGTGCTGTCATTTGGACTGCTGCAAAGAAAGGAAGAATAAGATATTACTGAGCTGATGAAAACAGAACGCTCAGGACCATAAATAACGAAAGCTGTAAGGTTGAAGGGATTGTCCACCTATAAACGACTGCATTGATTTACCAAAACTGACTCAAAAGTGATTTCTATATTTTCATATAGTGAAGACCTCAACTGCAGTAGAAAAGCCAGGACCAAAATCTGAGCAACATCATGACAAGTAGATGGTGAAATATAAATATCATTAAAGGTAAATGATGTGTTACTTGTAAATGAATCAAAAACAATCTTTTCAGCTTTTAAAATCAGCATGTAAATAGCAGCCTGGAAATACATATTTATAAATTTAATTATAAAGAGAGGGAATTCAATTTTACCTTTACAATTAGGGATGTGCCATTTGAAAAGACCAGGAAAAGAGATGCAGCTCCCCTGATCACTTGATGCCTCAGAAGTGGGGAAAAGGAGATTGTTCAAAATTCCATTTTGGGAAGTATGATTAACAAGTGAAAAAAATGCGAGTTCCTGCAGCTCAAGGAGTTACCACTCAGCTGAGCCATGCTAATGATCCGTGCATGTGGTTTCATTCATTACAAATGCAAATGCAAAGGAAGGAGGATTAAGTCAGATGGAAAATGGGTGATTTATTTTGCTGTAATAACTCAATTGTTTGCAATTAGTTTCAAATACTCTTACTGAGAAGCTTAACATTTTTACTGTATCCCCTATAATTCCGGACAAAAATCTTCTAAATTGCTGGAACAATTATTATTAACTTAAAATATATTTTTTAAACTGCTGGAAATCATGGTTACCCAAGTATTTATTAACTGAGAGTAAGAATTTTAGGAGATAATCCAATAGTCAAAAAGGCATAAAAAGGCTATCAACTCATCAGTTTTAGAGAGTGCTGCTTCATAATCACTGCAAATCTGTTATCACTCATAAATTACCTTCATCTCATGTTTTCTTTCACGTAGGTTTCTAGAAAGACAAAAAAAAGCTAGGTTCTTATTGTAAAATGAGATCCCTAACAACAAATTTTCAAACACCAGAAGTGGAAGAAAATCTGAAATTTTAGTTTCCACAGGCAACACCAGAGTTATTTGGCTACTTTGTGACCAGGAAAAAGTTTGATTCTTAGATACCTGATGCTTAGATTCACCCAATTCTAGACACAATATTTGTCAATATGGCAAAATGGCTCCTTTCTTTAACAAGGCAGTTTCAAATTAGGCACAGCTCTAAAGTAGTCCTTGAAATGCACATACTGAGGACACATTTACTTCTGTAATATTTAAACCTGAAAAATCAACTGTGTGAAAAGCCTGCTCCCAAGTAATGCAGAAAATTAAAACAGTAATTATTATTTTATATCCATCTAGAGATCACTCTTTCAGATACTTATTAATTTATCCTCAATCATTCATTATATAATCAGGGCAGCCTTACATCACCAGTAATGTTTTTACCAACCTACAGTTCATCACTGATCTTATTTTCTACAATGAGACAATCTTTTAGGTTCAGCTGAGCTATCACATTTTAGGATCAAAACCTGAGGGAAAAAAGTGCAGCTGCTAATCACTGGTACATCAGAAATGATCTGACAGTGGGAAAGTATCAGCTGCTTATGCAATCATTTGGACAACAAGCATTCAAATACAGCTAATTTACTTGTGTTTTTGAAGGATTTCCCACATTAATTATAAAGATCAATAAATTGTGTTTTCTAAAAAAATGGAAGCAAAATTTGAGAAAAATAATTTTGGAAAGAGCTGAAGCCTGGTTTTTCTCTGAAAAGCTGATTATCATAATATTCTTACTGGTTTTTTTTTCACTTAAATGATGACTTAAGTGATAGAGAAATCACTGGAGGGAAAAAATCCAATAATGTCACCACTCCTGAGATAACACATAAAATGGTAGAGCAGTTACTAAATAACAAATTTGTAAGTGATGGAAATGGTAAAACTGAATAGATGAGGAGCTGTGAGCTTTAATTCAGACTTGCCAGTCCAAACCTAGGAGCTGCAGTAAAAAGCAGAACTGCTTGCTGAAATGCGCTAAACTGTGGAAGTATTTAAACCCATTGCAAATTGATTTAGTCACACAAACACGACAGGTTCAGAGACTTTGATTGCTGCACTTTCTGATGAGGTGGTAGAAAGGCTATGAGCTGCACTTCTGAAAATGAAGTCACCTAGTAAGGGATCTGAGTATGGACTTGGAAGCCCAGTGAAGATTGCAAAATACAGTTGCCAGATCCATCCAGCACCAGATGGTTTTTATCTCATCTTCAAAAATGCCAGATACCAGAAAGTTCCAATCGTCTACTCAGAGGAAATTCAAAGATGGAAAGTTAATGTGCATACGAAAATCCATATCTTCATAGCTCAAAGGCCACTCCTCTGTATATAAGTGAAATGAGAGAAACAAATACAACTCCCATTCCCCAAATTATTTTAAAGCAATGTTGAGAGACTGGACACAACCTACGGCAAATAGATATAGAAGGTAGGTTTAAAAAAATCCATTGTGCTATAAACAGTTTTTCAGGCCTTGACCAAGGCCTGTGGAAGCAAACTGAACCAAAAATGCACTTAAGGACAATTTAATACTTTATCATACCACAAACATCTGCCTTTCCCCAGGGCAGAAGTTACAGCTGAGCTGACAGATGTGCCTGTGTGCCCACACCTCAATCACTGCTGCTACAGTCAGGTAGATAAACACAAAATCATCTTCAGTTCTAGCTTGTAATCACTCAGACAAGGAAGCACTATAACCAAGAAGCCAATATATTTGTTTCTGCCAACTCTGCTATGGGAAAACCTGACCTTTAGTAAAGGGGGACACCTGAGCTAGTTAAATTGCTGTAGCAAGCATCAATTTAACTCATGTGCTAGAGCCCCTGGCTATGTGGGAAAAAAATACCACAAAAAGTAAAAGAACAACCAAAATAATAGCATAAAATTTTCCAAGTTGCTGATTGAAAAGCACAAACACAGAAACAGATATTTGAAAACTATGCCTCCAGTTGTGATAATAAATGTAAATTCAAATTACCTACAAATTATCATGTTTGTGCTTAACATGCTCAGTAAGAGAAACTGCACAGACAATTATTAATATACACTTGCCTGTCATTTTCTCATGAGTGGGTATTAATTTCTCAAATCATGTACACTTAACACAGGATTCAATTTCCCAAATGTATGGCTGTTGCCACTGAATGCTGTGAGTTATCTCATCTAGCTTCCAAACTGTTCTAAAAGCATGTGGTTCTCTCACATGGCCTCTGAGGTATCTTCACTATAACTTTCACCCAGAAGTTCACACCCCCTATAGCTTCCCAAAAGCAACACATGTCTTTGTTTAGGCAAATCCGCATCCTGCCCTTGTATCCACCAACAGTGCCTGTCATTTTTCAGAATCACATCAGAACTGAACCTCCTGTTTCACATTTTCAAATTAATTTGTGCCAATCTAAAAACCTACCTATAAATCAACGTCTCTCATACAACACACTTTATTTTTAGAAATTTTAATGCTCTTGGTTTTATATAAAGTTTATTTACAAAGCATTTAATTTGTCTACATTTTATTTTTGAAACTCTGTGTCTGCAAAGAAAACACTTTTCGATCCTCAGCCAATTCCTGGTAAGACAGATGTTTCTGGGGAAAAAGAGAGAACTACTTCTATGCTGACTTCATATTATGCTCTGTTTCCAGTAGGAGGAAGATACAGCAAAAATAACCATGGGCTTCCTTTGCACCTCCTCACAAATAGGAGCTGTTGTGTAGGTGGCATGACCCTGGTGTAAAACAGATCAGGTTTTAATTGACAATAGCCTGTGTGTTTCAGCTCAGGATTTCTGAACACTATGCTCTGCTGCTCTGGGGAAATTCCTTAGGATTAAGGCTCTTTCATTTTACACCTTGTTTGATGTCTCAGCAGGAAGGCTAAGCATTGTATAGGGGCAAGGTGGCACTGCTAAAGACATTGAAGCCAGAAGGTAAATGAAGAAAAAAAAAGGAGGAGGAGATTACAGACTGTTAAAAAAAAAATCATAGGAAAGAAAATACTGTGGTAATGAAAATAAACTGACCACAAACAGAGTCTTGCTTCCTGATAAAACGAAATCAAAGTACAGTTCAAATGGAGCATTTTATAAGTTTCAACAAGTTCGATGTATAACAATATATTTTGTTAACACAATACTTATGAGAACTCTTAAAGAAGGACTTTACTACTTAATGTACACACAGGATCCTTATCTTCTATTTATACACAGCTATGCTTATTTCAGTCTTGTTGCAAATCAAATTTCTGCATGCCAGTTCTGCCCCATTTATTGATATAATATTCACATAAACTCATTTATTAGAGGAAGAAATAATGAAGATGAGCAAGGATTGATTCACATTGCAGTGATCAAGTGGGGCAGAAAAAAAAAAACAGTTTGTCAGTGAATATGACAGCTACCAAAATTTTTCTCTTCAACACACCAGAAAAGGGAAATAAATAGATAAAAGCCACAAGAGTTACGTTACATGCCAGATTGGAAAAATTAACTGTGGCACATCCCTCCAGGATGCTGAGGCTGCAGACTGCCATTGGGTACTTAAGAATCTTGTGTTTGCTTATCAAAGCAATAGGTAAACAAACCCACATTAACTTATTGGAAAAGAGGGATGGGTAGACAAGTCTGTAAGCATACCATCAACCCTTTGTCATTTGCAGGACAATGACATTAACAGCTGGAAAATATAAGTGTTAGTGTTATTATTTTCCTAAAGAAGGCAATTTGCTCTGTGTAGGTATTTTGTATTCATGTTGTGATTTTAAGTTTGAAATGTCTGGCCATTTATGAACATTTTGGCCTATCAAATAAAACTTTCAAGATAAGTTTGATGAGAACTGCACTGCTGGAGCAGTCTAATCCCTGAAGGACTGCGCTGTGGAAGGAACACATGCTGGAGCAGTTCTTGAAGAACTGCAGCAAGTTGAATAAGTTAATGAAGAGCTGTCTCGTGGGAGGGACCCCATGCAGGAGCAGGGGAGGACTGAGGAGTTCTACCCCTGAGGAGGAAGGAGCAGCAGAGGTGATGTGTGATGAACTGACCTCAGCCCTCATGTCCATGAAGTTTAACCTGGAAAGAAGGGAGAAGTGGAGGAAAGGGGGTTTTATGATTTGGTTTTAAATCTCTTTACCTTACTCCGATTTAACTGGTAATAAAATAAAATAAACTGATTTCCCCCATCCAGTCTGTTTTGCCCATGATGGGCAATCGAGAAAGAGTTCTCTCCGTCTTCTTTTCTCAGCCCAAGAACCTCTTATTATATTTTCTCTTGCCTGCCAGGATGAGGAGGTGAGCAACAGAGCAGCCTTGGCAGCCAGCAAGCCTCAATGCATGACACAGCAGAGGTGCAAAGGTAGCCTGAAGCTGTACATAAGCAAAGAGAAAATTATAGCTAAAGATTTTTGTGTTGTGGGGTTTTTTTCCCAATTGGGTAAGTTGGTAAAGCATCCTTCTCTCTGCCACCCTTCCCTGATACTCAGGAATTCGTCACCAAAATATAGCTCTCAGGAAAAGAAATCTTTCAAAGACAAGGCAACACCAGTAAAACCAGTAAAGGTAGAAAATGGGCCAAAATAGGTAGGATAGGAAGTCTGCTTTGTTTCTTACTTTTCCTTAAGAAGTCTAGGAAAATATCCATAAAAGGGAAAAAAAAAAAGAAAAGCAGTAAAGATAATGAATAAAAGATAATGATACTGAGGTGTTTTTATACCCACAAGAAATTTTAATGTGACTACATAAAATAAAAGCAGTTACAGCTAAATTTTAATAACTAAGAAAATACAGATATTTGGTAGGAATTTGGAGATGAAAGTGTGAGGGTACAAGCAGTCCCTGGGATCCCAAGGGAGAGGGAAGAAAGAAGACAACAGAATAGAATTTTCAATAATCTTCATGCAGATAAAATTCTCAGAAATCCTCAAAGGGAAGGCTCGAATGTGACTTCCTAAATCCTAATTCACCTACTTAGACTGTTGCAGTTTTAAAAGAGCACAAGAAATGGTGTATCTTTTAACTTTTAGTTCTGTAACTCATAAATGTGTTTATGTGGGACTTACGTTTTGCTCACAGCTTCTAGTACATCTTAACACAGTGGTTTCTCATCGAGGCATCGGTGTTTTTGTAAATATTTTAGTATCAGCGATGGCGAGGTACAGAACATGCTGTTCAGTTAAGGCTTGGTTCATAAAGCAATCACTCTGCAGACACTGAATGATATATGAACTCTCTGTCTTAATGGACCCCAATACTACATGAAACCTAAGCCATTCAACCCATTGTGTACCAGAGAGAGGCATGAGAGGGATGTCTTAAACAATATCAGGATGCAGGAACAGTGCACTAAGTTTACTAAGGATTTGTTTAAGGCGTACAAAACCATGCATCATTACCCAGCTTTCTTACTCTTAACATCAAGTACTGCTTGGACAAATTGCTTCAAGAGATGCTATTTCGAAACAAAATTTTTTACTTTGCCTTTTTCTTTTTTTTACATTTCATACAAGCAAAAGAGTATTTTTGTAGCCATTTCACCACCTAAGATTGCCTCTCTGTCTCTCCATGTTTAGACAAGTCTGTGAGAAGCCACATCTTTGAAGTTGTTTGTTCCTTGAACTCTAGCTTCTTAAATTATGGAAGTGTTTTTTAAAATCTCATGACAAAGGAAAAAAAGTTAATGTGATCACTCTGTAGGATGACAAAGTATCTGATTTTACAAAATGGAAAGTTAACTATCTGTTTCCTTTGAAAGAATCTGTGGCAGATGCAACAGGGTAATTTTTTATTTTTAAACAAGGATTCCAGAAAGAATCAGTCCAATGTGTCAGGGCCTTATCCCACTCAGAGGCAAAAAGACATTTCATTTTGCATGTATGAATGTTCCAAAGAGCATTTAGCTAACACTTGAACACAGGATCTGTAATCATATGGTTGCTCACATGTCTCAAAGACACAAAACATTATGGAAAATGAAAAACACTTTTTGTAGGATTCAGTAACATTAGAACTTGAGATTTAAATTATTCAGTATTTCAAGTCAAATGAGAATAACATCCTCAAATACTTTACATGCCCATCACTCCTTCCATCACTTTAGCCTCAGAGAACAATTCTTAGCACAGGAGGAAACCGAGTGAGATACAGGAACAACGTCTTCTGCTAGAATAGTACTAAATGTGATTATTACACCCTAAAGTTGTGTTTTATCTGAAAAGAAGAGATCTTTTCTTCTAGAAGGAAGGATAAGTGGGTGCAGAGATTGCTTGCATTTCTAACAAACAAAGCAATTCCTTGCTGGAGGGTCACATTATGCCAACTTCAGATTTCCTTGAGACTCCTTTAATGAGGTCCCATGAGCTCCTTTCATACACTGAAGATTATTAATTTTAAAAAAATATATCATTTTAGGCACAAGAGCTTAAGAAAAGTGATGAGAAAGAGAGTTGTGTATTTTATATCTACTTTAATTGATAATAAACAGAAGCACCTGTCTCAGAGGAGCTTTTGATCAGAATAGCAACACACAATGTTAAGATTGTGTAGTTTTATCAGTACAGTGTATCATCTTCTTTCTGGCAAAATGAAAACAAATGTGGGCCTGCCTGGCATCACAGCCAGTGAGATATGAACAACAGCTGCATTTGATCAAGGGAGTCTCCTACTAATCAGCAGTTACATGAGAATGTCCAATGTTCCCTAGCAGGACCAAAAAACCCAGATGTATCTTTATTTGCCCATGGGAAAAGGCTAGCCTAGCACTAAGAATCATAAGCTCATGACATAAGTGATTTATTCTAGTGGATGTGAAGTCTACTGCATAAAATCCAGTGACAGCTATCCCAATCCTTAGCTGAAATGGGATTTCTGAAGCACTGATGTCCACATTAAGAGATTTGGGGTTGAAAATCCAGTGTGTTTTGTTTTCCTTTCACAGATATGGCAATTGCCATTGAATTGTCTGAGGAGCCCCTCTTGCATTCCAGCAAGAATGGTCCACCTGAAACCTAAGCACACCTAAACCACTGTCATGCTTCCTAGCTTTGTAGCTCAGTAAATAGGGAGCAAGTGCTGTTTGTACCAGGCCACAGGCTTTGCATTAAGCTAACAAATAGGCTAAAGGACCTGCTGGGCTGTGCCTGAGCTTGTGTTGGTTTGCCTGAAGATTTGTTTTTGCAAGCAATAGCAATAGCCATTATCTAATTACCAGATCTCTATTACCTGCTTTGTTTTAACTTTTCATCTGCTCTAATTGTGTGATGTAATGTCTACACCAATATGAATTCTCAACTAATGGGCATTTGTACCATGTAGTTACTGAGAGCAGAATGACCTATTAGACCCCCTTAATAAAACATAGCACAAAGGAAGCTTTGAAAGAATGTCAGAGAGCAATACCTGAAGCCCAAGGCCCATAAACATCTCTGATGGCCAATTACTGCTCATCAAATGAATGCAACCTCAGGAGCAAGGTCGGTCAAGCCATTCTTGTTAAGCCTTGGGGTAGCAGAGAGAACAAAGAGCAAGCACCCAACATATGTAAAACACACATTACACACTAAATTCAGATGCAATGTGGACCTGCAAATCAACAAACAATAAGCAAGCCACGAAGCCTCTTAACAAACATTAAAAAGTTCTAAGCCATGTCCTAAATTGAGAAAAAAGAAATTATAAATATCAATGTCTTACTTCTGGCCAAGGGCTCAGGATACTGACCAGACTGAAATTCACCCCCAGACTGAAACCATCAACCCCCATATTGAGGGGCAGTCAAACACCAGAGAAAGGCAGAGACTAAACTACACAGTTTAGTTACTATACAGACTATACAGTTTGTGTATTTATGTTACCAGCATGTAATTTAAACTATTTGATAAGGCTGTTATAAACGTAAGAAACACTAAGACTGTAATCAGACTAAGATTAATTTCTTGGCTTCACACAAATGGTGTATTCTTTTTTGCCTATTAGAGGATTACAGGAAGTGTTAGTAAATAGGTGGGAATCCAAGCAATTTGTTCTCTAACTTAACTGCAAGAAATTTCTCATAAAATACTTCACAGTTAAGAATATTTTCAGATATTCATGTGCAATTTAAACTCTGTTATTGTTACTAGATTTTGTAATGGAATGATTGAGTTTGCAACTTCATAATTTCCTTAAATTTAAACAAATAAATAAATCAGGTTTCTTAGACGTAATTGTGATGAAGTCTTACCAGTATCAACCAATATATATGAAACTTATTTACCACCAGTATCTTTGAATTCAGGACTACGAGATGAGAAAATGTGAAACAAAAATCCAGGTGCTCTATGTCTAAACTGTCTTTGTTATCATGTGATATCAGCAAAGACCTATGAATGTCATGGTCTGATTGTGATTTTACAGTAATTATATTCATCTGATACAGAGGATGCAAATAGGACTGTAAAATGGAAATACCTTATAACGGAGCCATAGGAAAATAATGAGAACTACTGAAAAGGTTTAAAATTTGTTTCTGAGTATGTGGATACTTCTATAACAGTCTAGGAATTGTTTGAGGCAAGGACTGACATTCAAATTTTTTTATTTACTGTAATTTTTTTCCACAGAACTTCAAACTTCCATTTCCATACCCGTTTCAGAAAAAAATCAGTCTCAGACTTCTCATTCATAGCATGCTACTTCAGTGTTGGAGTGGGGAAAAAACACGACAGGAGGGAATCCTCATCAGCATCAATACTGATGCCGATGATGGAGAATACTGTAAATCAAAAATTAAGTTCTGAGCATGAGGCCTTAATCAGGTAGAGCTACTCTTTCATCTGCAAGCTAATGACTGGGTAGTCATTAGCCCTTAGATTAGCAGAGGTAGGAGGGGAAGTTCTCCAACATTTCAAATCTCATTAAAGGCTTAGGCAGTGGTGAGTAAAAAAAACAGTTTCCCCCTTTTTTTTTTTTTTTTTTTTTTAATTTTTCTACTTTTCTGAAAAGAGGTGAAATTATTTACTTCATTTGCTACATTGTGAAGATCTAGCAAGTAATAATTTTTACCAACCAAAAAAACTGCACAAGAATTTAAGAATTTTAGGTAGTGGGAATAGGAGAACAATAAAAAAGATCCTGGCACAATTCAGCTCTGATTTCCTTAGTTCAGGGCTTTACTGTGACATAAGGAAGTGGTGAACTGTGAACCTGTAGCATGTGTTAATATGGGTAAAACAGCATTCATCATACACTATCTTTTATTTCACTTATTTGTCCCTCACCAATACATATTTTCAACATTTATTTGTAATTTTGAAACCATTTAAAAGATGAGCTGAATTTAAAAAAAAAAGTGTTGAGAATTCTTTCCTCAAAATTTGCAATATTTTTGCGTTAATTACAGTACTTTAAATCCTTCCTTGGGCACTATCTGTCCTAGACACAATATAAGTGCAAGAAAATGGAGACATAATAATTCAGAAAGTCAGGAAGATGCTCTTCCATGAAACAGGCATTACAACTAGTGCTCTTTGGTTCCTGATCTGAAAATAACAGCATTGTTATTAAACAACCTCTTTAAGATAAACCTTTAAGGGTTTTCTGCTTTTCTGAAGTTCAGAAAAGTTCTTCTGAGATGATACAAACTATCTGGCATTAAACCTTCAAGTTTCCTATCACAGAATAAGTGTATCACATCCTTGTTTACCTTTAAAAACTCACATCCAGACAAGCACTGAAAATTGCAGTGTTTGTACTGTACCCTTAAAAATCTACAGCCATATGGTTTGTTAACTTTAATTAATAGAATTGAACAAGCACGCATCCATTTAGGAAAAACCCTTTCTATATGAACTTGTACAATTCCTTCACCACTTAAGAATACCAACAAACAAACCACAGAGCTCTTAATGTTTTTCCAAGGAAAATGCAGGGAAGGAATCAATTGGAACAGCTTTGTGTTCAAAATCATCTGTGAAGCATCAAAGTTATGTTTGTTGGCATCTGTGCTCCAGCTGCGGGGTTTAGAGCTTTTTGCTTTCTTAATCACGTTCCTTATTCCAGTGACTAAGTACTTGGTTCTGTGCATTTACAGAGTTGGAAAGTTAATTCATCAGGGACTGCTCATACTCCCACAGCCTTTAAAGTCATTTCCCCAAGAGAACATGTCAAATTTGAAGCTTTGAAGGAATTCTTTTTTTTACTGGATTTGATAAGTGACAATTTAAAAAAATAAGCTAGATTAAAAAGAAAAAAACAATATATGTACACACTGAACTGTGTAGGAAGAAAAAGATGCTTAAAAATACAATTATCCAGCCAACAAACAAAAGCCCCTTGCATCCAATTCATAATAAATATCTCTGATGGCAATGTTAAACAATTCTGTAACTGTTTGAAATCCATTTATGAGCAAGTACTTATCTGTTTAAAAAAGCAGTCAGAATAACAAGAAGTCTGAGGGTGATTCAGTTATCCATGAAATCAGAGGAAGACTAAATTGATTTCACTGCCTTTTGGGTAAGACCCTGTTTTAGCAGTGACAATCGAGCACTAAAACCACTTTGTGCGTCAGTCTGTGACTGCATACAAAATATATTATGATTTTGAACAGCTACAGAAACCAAATGCTGCATTTTTTTCCATAAATTTCAAAGATCATGGATTCTGAGTCTTGCTGTTTGACCACTCTTAAGGTGGATGTGTGGGGCTATCAGGGTGCAAGTGGGAGAGAAGAGGTGTTTCAGGGGGTTTAAATGTAATATAACTGTTCAGTAGCTGCACAAAGTCCCAGCTTTTACCCTTGACAAAGCAAATCAGGCTACTGGTCTGCCCAAGGTTAAAAAATACAAATAAAATGACAGAAATATATATATTTGGGGCAACAGTTTGGGTTTGGGGCTTTTTTTTTTTCCCAGAAAAGCTTGAAAAGAATTTTCTTTGCTGAATTCTGCTGCCTTGAGAGGTGACTCCACTCAAGAGAAAGTATTAGGGGGCTAGTCCCTGACCATTCCTCTACAGTACAAATGAACAAAGATAGCTGGGTTCAGTACAACCATTAATGAGGGAGTGCAGAGGGATGTGACCCAGCAGAGCACTACAGCAGGGAAGCTCACCAGGGGCAGTGTTTTAGAGGCAGAGAGCAAATGCTTGCTGCCAGTCAAGAAATCTGAGGAAAGGCAAAAAGAAATCATCAGAACTAAACTGCAGGGAGATGACATCACCCTGCAAAAAGCTTTGTTTGTGGGTACAAAGAAAGAATGAAGGGAGGTAATAATGAATCTAGCATAACAAATGTAGAAACATAATGAGAGAGGCCAGAAAATAATTCAAGGAGGTACTTTGTGAGGTCTAAAGGCTGAGATGGAGTCCTATTTCAAGGACATTAGGGACAGAAAGATTGCTACAGAGTCTATAGGCCCAGTATACTGTGAAGGCATACAAGGGGTATTTAGAAATGGCAAGACCACAGCAGGTTGTGTTAGTTGCAGTCATGACAGCACAAATGGATAAAAAGAGCAAAAAATGTCACCAAAGAATGTAACTACAGAAGCAGAAATAAGAAAACTAATAGAAGTGACACACAGCTTCTTACTTAAATTTACCTTCCTATCTGAAGTCTGGAAGATGCTAAATGTGACATCTCTTTTAAAAGATACTTTAGAAAGTTCAGGGGAACTAAAAAAATGAGCATGACATCTGAATTGGGCAAATCAGAGAAATCATAACAAAGCATGAAACTAGTGGAACATGAACAAATATGATCTGCTGGAGAATAAAATTATATGCTCTGCTTTTCTTTAAAAGGAAGCTATGAACCTATCAGAACCTCTGAAGGAGTCAACCATCTTATGGATACACGTGGTAAGCTGATACAGTTTACTTTGAATTCAGAAAGACATTTCACAATGTATCTCAAAGGAATTATTCCCTCTTACAAGACCTGCAGTCACAAGCTAAACGAAAATCTATTATGCTTTCACAGGTAATTAACTGCTTAAAAGATGGTAAATGGAAGAGAGGAATAAATGGTCAGTTTTTTCCCAATGAACTGTGTTTAGCATGGTCTGTGCTGTAAACCTGTGTGGCTAAAGTGATTCAACAGCAGGGAATCTTACATACTGAATCCATCTTACTGTGCCTAATATGGCACTTGTGTCCAAAAAATAAAATCATTCTGGAAGGTGTGCTGCAGAGGGAAAAAAAGGAAAGGGTGAGTATAAAGTAAAAAAAGCACATGCTCACATCAGGCTGGGACTGCAGGGAGAATCCAGTTCTAAGAACAAACTCATCCATAAATTTCCCCTGAATAATCAAAGGTACCTGCCTCACAAAAGGCAAAAGATTAATAGTTCATTTTCATCTGTATTTGTCTGACTATATTAGGCAAAGATTTTCTGTAGCTTTAGAAAGGACAAATACTTTTACAAAATCTTGCACTCTTGTTATTTAGATTGTCCTTTCTTCTCCACATTTCACATTACATGTCCCTCACAACACAGGAAATTCTGCTCATGTATATTTCTCTTTCTATGAAGTTTACGGCAACATTAGTTAGTTTTCTTGGGAGTATAATGCAAAGTCAGATTTTGCTTTAGAGATAAGGTATCTCATATTACTATACTTCTTCGGTTTTACTTAGAAAACTAACTAGCAAATAAAACACCACTCATTCTGAAAACAAAGGAAAAAAGTGAAAACATTTCCCTAACTAGAGATATCAAACAACACTGCATTTGTTACTTTTTTTTTTCCTTTCAAAATTACATTCATATGACTCCCAGCAACATTTTTGATGGATTAATTCCTCTAATCCACCAGTTGCTTTCTTCCTTGCATTCTGTGTAATGGATCATTTTTATACTTCACACAGAATTGCTGATGATAGATTTCACTGTATGTATGTCTAATATTCCTTTTAGCCCTACATTTCAGAAGAAGATAGTATGCACTGCTATTTCTTCTTTCTCTAAGTACATTAAAACTCTTTAACAAAATATTAATTCTGCCAAGCTATCTCACACAAATACTTCAATATGTGCATTGGGACTTTGGATCAGCTTTTCAGTAAGGGATAGGATACATAAATTAACTATTTTTAATAGGGAGCTTAGTGCCTTTGCAAAGAGGTTTATGTGTTCCTGTGTGAAAATTTAGAGTATACTTCTAGTTTTGTGAACTGAAAATTTCAGAAACTTCTGAATGAATCTCTTCTCATGCTTTAAATATAGTGAACACATTTCATTTCAGCTTAAAGCAGAATTATAGGTTTTCTAGGTAGAGTAACAGCCAGATATAATCTCTGTATTTCTGCTTGCTAATGTCATTCAAGGCTGTGAAAATACTTAGCTAAGTCAGGCAATGCCAAGAGATTTGGGTCTATTGACAAACTCTCATGTTTTTCATAGAGTTTATACTGAGGGGATGGGGGCAGAATAAACTCAGCTGTGAAAAATGAAATTTTTGCTAATAAGTGGTATATCCACAGTAGTATGACATTACCAGAACAGTAAATTGACAAAGCCACATACAGTGTCCCCACAATAACCAACATGTAAATGGCCTTTTATGAAGAATCCTGGAATCTGCCACTACCTTCATAAATAATCTTCATGAACTAAAGATGGGGCTGCTTTTGAGCAACAGAGCAACAGTGCAGAAGAGTGCTGTGCTGGGCACTGCACAGAAGTGGGCTGAGGAACAGTCTGGTATCTGACCTGGTGCCTGCAATCCAGCATAACTGGATTTCTGTAACTGGCAAAGTGTCTGCAGTACCACAGGTCAGCTCTGCTATTGTGGGAGGGGGTTTTTCCACTTTTCCTTCTGGAGATCGATTTACATTACAAAGAGATTGAAGAGAACCTGTCCTTCCTCTGAATCAGACAGCTGAAAAAATACAGGTCTATCTACAGCTGCTTTTCTCCATCTGGAGCCTCTCTGACAAGGCAAAGCAAAAACTGCATTTTAGGGCTGACTGATTTCTGACCAGTCCCAGTCTAGGTAGGAGCATCACAAATATCAAATGATAGATAAATGAACACCTGT